>CM032334.1:8779874-9379874 GCA_019022515.1 Quercus aquifolioides | reverse complement strand
CAAAGCGAGCTATATATGGGATTACTGAAGGAAAAATATTCAATATATAACTCATCCCCATCTGTTTTGACTTTACAACAAGTAAGGTTATTGCCTTTTGTTTTTAACAGTAGAAATAGTAAAGTGTGGCCATTTGATTGGTTAATTTAATGGTACAGTACAGTAGTGTATTATCTAATAAGTCTGTGGTGTGGACCTGTGGTTTTGTCTTTTAGTTGAGATTTTTATGAAAGAAAAAGACAAAGACAAAACACATATATAACAATAACAACAATGGCCAGCAAAACCTTAGTCATCAATTACAATAGGGATTGGTGTCCGGTTCTCGGTTGAATGGGGCGGTCCGGTCCGATTTTTAAAACCATAGTCGTGCGTGAAACAAATTAGCGAGCAAGTTACAAAAATATGTGAGGTAGCTTAGGAAATTGGACTCATCATCAAATACAATATCATAATAGTTTAATTGACACTACTATCTAAAGAGTACAATATATAACTCCATATCTCCTATATGTCATTTTTAAAGGTATCAAAAGTGCATCCTATGATTCGTAATTTTTTAGATCAAGCATATTTTTTGACATTTAACCCTTTTTGTGTGTAGTGTACCACATTTTACTTAGTTTTGTGATACCAACTTTTTTCTATAAGTACACGGATAATTGTAACATACAGATTGGTGGTGAGATGGTTGTATATATATATATGTCCTTCTCCCATAATTAATTTTTTAGTGTATCGTCAAAATAAGTGAAATGACATTTAGGTAACATGATCGATTGTGGTCCAATACTCCCACAATTCTTCAACTTAACTAATTTGCTAGGGCATGAAAGTGCTCAAGTCAAGCTACACTAGGTACAACACGAACAAAGTGTTCTATGGTCAACCAATGGTACAATGCACGACAAGAAATTGAAAAATTAAAAATAATCTATGTTATGTTCTTTATATTAAACCAAAAACAAAAGGCATACTTGCACTATGCTAAATAAATAAATGCATAAGTAATGCATGACAACAAGAATGTACAAAGGCTCCTAGGATATTGATGTGGAATAATATGTAGGCTGAGGTGTAAAAAAATGTCCTACTTTAAATGGGAAGTACTCAAATAGTGACAAATAAAATGATACTCAAGTCTTGGGATCCTTTGAATTTGCACCCATGTAGCAAAAGTATTTGGCTGTGAAGGTGAAAAGGCATGGGTTCTACCAGGGGCAGAGCTAGGGGGGGGTCAAGTGCCCCCCCCCCCCCCCCCCCCCCGACTCCTCTTTAAAAAGTTTATGAGTACTGGCATGTAGAAGTCAATAGAACTCCATCTTAAATGCTTTGCTAGTTTGCCCGTTCTGGTTTAAGAAAAAAAAGGAGAAAACAGTCTCTAAAATAGCTTTGATGCCGAATAGAAAGGAGAACAGTTTCACAGCATTTAGAGATTTACAGTACTATTTAACCAACTACATCACTTTTGTTTAAAACATAAACTTTTATCATTTCCATTTTAAAAAAAAAAACTTTTATCATTTCCCAGATTTTAGCGTGTCACACTATTCACGGAATTTTGATTGTTTATCCTTTTTTTTTTTTAAATTTCATTGAATTTCAATTGCTGGTGGGGGTTTTATATTTTATGCAATATATATATATATATATATATATATTAAAGCCTAACTAATTAATGTCCTTGTACCGTACTCAAATTCAAACTCTGGGTCTAGGTTTCTACTATAAAGTATAAACCCAATTTAAATACTTTGAAGAATTAATATAAATCAAAAAGACAAACTTCTATATATATTTTTAAAGCAATCAAGACAATATACATATATTGTATACAACTTTAAAGGTATTAACACTTGTAGGGACCGGTTTCGAGCGCTCTCCGCAGATTGGGAGAGTAGACCCAAGCCCAGCTAACCCTCCAATAAATTTATAGAGTATGAGTTCAAGAGCTAGGCCCTAGTAAAGAATGCAACGGCCATGCATGGTTGTACGTGAATGCTAGTAACCTAAGTATGAGTTGGAATACACAATAAGGCTCCTCGGACGGGTTTGACAGAGGTTGAAGTTTTTCTTATTTCTTTCAAGAAAGGTTACAATGGTTGAGAGAGAATACACTGCTACAGTATTTCCTTTTCTCTGGTTTTCCGTCCGTCCCCTTCTCAAGAGGGACTTTTTACATTATATACTTCTCTCTCAGTTGATCCTAGCCCTACATTTGTTGATCAACCCGGCTTCCACTTGAGAGCCTGTCCCATCAGCCGCATTCCCATACCTCCAGTGGGTTGCAACGCCCAAGGCGGCACTGTTCAGAGGTCCTATCCTCATTAATGCGGCTAGGGCGTTAGTTGAGGGCATTTAATGTGGAGGTGACAGTTCACCTGGGACTTGCTCCTCCACCATGCTTCAATGTCTGGTGCTTGGTTCTTGCTATTTGCTCCTTGGATGCTTTAGGGAGGTTCCCTTTAAGGGCATGCTGTTTGCCCACTTTCCGACCTCGGCAATGCTCCTTGGGCCCTGGGCTCTACACTTTCGTCCTCGGACATAGGACGCGTCCTCGGCGTGAGCCTCTGGGCCTAGTCTGAAATGGGCCGGGGTTGCTTGACTTATTCTAGCCCCACAATAGCCCCTCAAAATCTTGCTATCCGCCTCCTCGGACGGAAAGGAGGATTTTGACATCCTTGGACCTGCTTCGTGTCCAATCGAGTCTTGTCCCTTGTCAGCATTGGAGCCTTTTCACCTGCCCAAGGTGCGTTACTGGCGCTTCGGTGTGCGTAACGTGTCCTGCATTAAATTCGGGCGGCTTTATGCTCCCCACGTTCAACGGGCAGATGACAATCTAACGGTGGGGATGCGTCTGGCATTTATGGGCGGGAAAACTCGCACGGCTCTTCCATCTAGGGTATAAATACCCATTAGAACTGCTTCCTCATTTTTCATTTACAATCTAGAGCTCTTGCGCCTCCATTCAGAGTCCAGCCAAATTTCCATCTCCATCTCCAGCACAAAAAGCCAGTCCGAGGAGCTCCTCCTCATTTCTGTAAGTCACTCTATCCCTCTCTGAGCTTTTTTCCTCTCTACTCGTCCTTCTCTTTCATTCGCTCCTCTTTTAGTTCGCTTAGGCGTCGTTTGGGATGGGTAGACTTAAGAAGTACGTTGGCTCTGAGGAGGCGATGGAGAAATTCATCGCTGATTACAAGATACCGGCCAACGTGGGCTTAAGGTATTGTGAGGAGGGGGAGTGGCACCTCCGGAGGCAGGAGGGCGAGGTGGTGATTCCCATCATCGCTTTCCTTGAAGGGGGGATGAGGATCTCCATGGGGCCGGTGATGAGGGGTTACCTCACCTACTTTCGGTTAACCCCCACCCAATGCGCCTCCAACATGTTCAGAATTCTGGGCAATGTGGATGCCCTTAATGAGAAGATGGGTCTGAGGCTGACCCATCATGATGTGAATTACTACTACAATCTTCAACATCTGAAGAACAAGTCCTACTACATGAGGACGAGGGATGACAGGGTCCGGCTTATCCAGTGCCTCCCCGAGTCCAACAAGGGGATGAACGAGGATTTCCTCATCGTGTCTGGAGCGTGGCATGATGGCCTTCATTGCCCGACGACAGAGGGAACACCAGGTGGGGCAGTGGGAATAAGAGGGGATTCACAGATTCTGACTTCTTTTCTGCATTATTTCTTTTTGCACTGTTTGGTTTCTAACCGTGGGTGTGTTTTCTTTCTGTAGATCCGCACTCTCTCGCGCGCCACTTCAGCTTGATCAACAGGGAAGACTTGCAGAAGGTGCTTAGGTCTGCGGCCTTTGAGAACGAAGCAGACCACCAAGTCAGAGCCGCGCACAAGATTTTGGGGTATACTCCACTCCAAAAGTCATTCGCGGCCCCAAAGCACGTGATCAGAGCTAAGGATCCTCGGCTGCAGAAAATAAAAGTGACCAAGGACGGGTTCGAGTTTCCCGAGGACCCCTCCACTTCAGAAGGCGTCACAGTAGCAGTCCCTTCGTCTTCCCATACATTCCCAGAGGCCGCGGAAGAGGACTTAGAGAGGGAAGGGGACGCTGTAGATTTTGGTCCTGCCGAGGACGATTTTAGCGTTTTCGAGCAACTCCATCAGTCCGAGGACCCTTCTGGAGACTTGGGTGATCCTCGTCTAACCGAGGCAGACTTTTTAGCGTCGGATACATCTTCTCGGCTGGAGATGGGCTACAAGAAGAAAGCCCAACCCACCCTACTCGACCTAATCGAAGGTCAGCCGGGAGGTCCAAACCGAAGCTTCCTCCTCCTCCTCCCCCTCCAAAGGTTCATCCTGCTCAGACCAGGTCGGCCTCAACACAGTCCAGGCTTCCTCCTCCTCCGCCTCAGGCGAGCCCGCCGTCTAGGCACGAGCCTGCTGACCCTAAGCAGAAGAAGGACAAGGGCAAGAGGACCCTGGAGGACAAATCTGGCCCCACGCGGGAGGGCGATGGCACTCGGCGGCCATCGAAGCAACTGAGGATAGGCTCCTCAACGCAGGATAAACAGGTCGCTCCCCCGCCCGAGGTCCAGGCCTGGCTCCCCGCCCCAATGCTCCGCGGGGCACCTTTGAGGGATGACTCCTCCCTCAGGGATTTTAAGGATGGCGAAGGCGCGTATGTGGCCGACGCCATGGAGAGATGCCTGCTCCTTCCCACAGACATGGCGGAGCTGGGGACCATGAGGAGTAGGGACGTTTTCCTCTGCCTCAAGCGATACTTGGGGATGGTAAGACCCTTAACACTTGTGCTTTTATTGCTTTAGTTTTTTCTGCTTTCCTTTCTTTTTTGAGCTTGGCTAATTATAACTTATCTGTTTCGTTTGGCAGGCTGTGCAGGCCACTTTCAGGCTGGAAGAGGCGGCCAATGAACATGGAAAGGCCATGGACTTAGAGTGCGACAAGCGCTTGGAGGCTACTTGGACCCTCAAGACGTCCGAGGAGGACCTTGCCAAGGCCAGGGAGGAGCTGAAGGCCATGACCCAGGCTAGTAACAGCGCGCTGGCAGGCCTTGAGGGTGCCCAGAAGCAGGCTGAGACTTAGACGAAACGTCTGGGTGAAGTAGAGGGGCTGCTGAAGCTTGCCGAGGAGCAGATAGCTGGCCTGGCGAAGAAAGTGGCAGATGCCGAGGAGGCCAAGAGGGTGGCTGAATGGGCCAAAGGGGAGGCTGAGAGGGCCAAGTTTGAGGCAGAGCAGGGTAGGGAGGAAGCCTGGGCCACCAAGCAGGAAGCTGAGGAAGCAGCCTATACTGCCGGGGCAACTGAGACAGCAGCTGCCTACAAATCCCAAGTCCCTGGGGTATGTAGGCGCTACTGCTCCGAAACTTGGAGTGAAGCCCTCAGACAGGTTGGGGTGGAGGCTTCTTCTGACTAGTGGAAGGAGGAGAATGTGTACTACCCTCCTGTTATCCGCGAGGCTGCCCCAGATGGCTCTGAGGCCGAGGAGGCTACTGCGGAAACTGCTGCCACTCCGGGCAAGGGAGCCTCGGATGCTGGGGTCACTAATGAGCCAGTCCAAGGGAGTAATCCCCCCTTGGTGGTTGAATTGAGTGATGGCTCCAACGAGGACGCGCCTCAGCAGTCTGCAAAGCCTTCCCTCGATGCTCAGGTTTCTTCCGCCGAGGGGGCAGCTATTCCTGCCGTGCCTCTGCAGGCCATCCCCCTCGGTCAAGGCTCAGAGGACCCCGAGGCAGCTGCGGGCCAGCCACCCACCGAAGCGGGCAACTAGGCTCCTTGGCGCTTTTGCCTGCTGCACTTCATTTTTGCATCTTTTTCTTCCTTTTTGCTTTATTTGTAATGTGACTTCCTTGGTGTAATTCTTTTGGACTTAATGAAATGAGAGCTTTGTTTCTTTTTCTGTTTGTTGTGGCTGCTTGCTTACTTGCACATTATCCACTTTTTCTTTACTCGCATGATTTTAGCTTCAATTGCATCTCGGCCAATCGTGGCATCAGTTATTATAATGAGAGGGCATGTATGCTCTGATGCACTTTTCGTTTCCTAAGGACCAGATAGAATTTCTTCGAGTAGACACTTAGTGTTTTTTTCAATGTAGTTAACTTCCCCATAGGCCTGAGTCCAAGGACCATGCAGAGCCTTGGTCCTGCTTGATACTTAGCTTCTTGAAGTAAATAGTGTTCCCACAGGCCTGAGTCCGAGGACCATACAGAGCCTTGGTCATGCTTGGCACTTGAGTTTGGCTGTAAGTAACTAGTTTCCCCATAGGTTTGAGTCCTTGGACCATGCAAGACCTAGGTTCTGTCTAGCACCCAGATATAAGTGGTTAGCTCCCCATAGGCTTGAGTCCTTGGACCATGCAAGACCTAGGTACAATTGCTACCTTCAAGATAAGTGGCTAGCTCCCCGTAGGCTTGAGTCCAAGGACCATTCAAGACCTAGGTACAGTTGCTGCCTTCAAGATAAGTGGCTAGCTCCCCATAGGCTTGGGTCCGAGGACCATGCAAGACCTAGGTACAGTTGCTGCCTTCAAGATAAGTGGCTAGCTCCCCATAGGCTTGAGTCTGAGGACCATGCAAGGCCTAGGTACAGTTGCTGCCTTCAAGATAAGTGGCTAGCTCCCCATAGGCTTGAGTCCTTGGACCATGCAAGACCTAGGTACAGTTGCTGCCTTCAAGATAAGTGGCTAGCTCCCCATAGGCTTGGGTCCGAGGACCATGCAAGACCTAGGTACAGTTGCTGCCTTCAAGATAAGTGGCTAGCTCCCCATAGGCTTGAGTCCTTGGACCATGCAAGACCTAGGTACAGTTACTGCCTTCAAGATAAGTGGTTAGCTCCCCATAGGCTTGGGTCCGAGGACCATGCAAGGCCTAGGTACAGTTGATGCCTTCAAGATAAGTGGCTAGCTCCCCATAGGCTTGAGTCCTTGGACCATGCAAGACCTAGGTACAGTTGCTGCCTTCAAGATAAGTGGCTAGCTCCCCATAGGCTTGGGTCCGAGGACCATGCAAGACCTAGGTACAGTTGCTGCCTTCAAGATAAGTGGCTAGCTCCCCATAGGCTTGAGTCCTTGGACCATGCAAGACCTAGGTACAGTTGCTGCCTTCAAGATAAGTGGCTAGGTCCCCATAGGCTTGGGTCCGAGGACCATGCAAGACCTAGGTACAGTTGCTGCCTTCAAGATAAGTGGCTAGCTCCCAATAGGCTTGGGTCCGAGAACCATGCAAGACCTAGGTACAGTTGCTGCCTTCAAGATAAGTGGCTAGCTCCCCATAGGCTTGGGTCCGAGGACCATGCAAGACCTAGGTACAGTTGCTGCCTTCAAGATAAGTGGCTAGCTCCCCATAGGCTTGGGTCTGAGGACCATGCAAGGCCTAGGTACAGTTGCTGCCTTCAATTGGCTGTAAGTAACTAGTTTCCCCATAGGCTTGAGTCATTGGACCATGCAAGACCTAGGTTCTGTCTAGCACCCAGATATAAGTGGCGTTGGGACGCGAGACGTGTAATGATGACAGGCAGAACATCTAAATTAAAAAGGACTTCTTTATTAATAGTAATACATTTTCAGGTTATTTACATTCCATGGACGAGGTACAGGTTTGTCATCTAAATCTTCTAAATAGTATGCTCCTATCCCTGCCACTGAGGTGATTCGGTAGGGGCCTTCCCAGTTGGGTCCGAGCTTTCCCCAAGAAGGGTTCTTGGCAGCTCCTACGACTTTTCTCAGCACCAGGTCTCCCGGCTAGTGGTCTGAGCTTTACATTGGTGTTATATCCCTGCTTGAGCTTTTGCTGGTAGTGGACCAGCTGGATCATTGCTTGCTCTCTTCGTTCGTCTACCATGTCCAGGCTCCGCCCCAGCAGTTCATCATTGCTGCCTGGAGTGAAAGAGCTCGTCCTTAGTGTCGGGAAGTTGGTTTCCAGGGGGATCACTGCCTCCGCACCATAAGTCATGGCAAAAAGTGTTTCCCCCGTTGAGCGCCGGGGCGTAGTCCGATACGTCCAGAAGACGTGGGGCAGTTCTTCTACCCATCTCCCTTTGGCATCATCCAGTCTCTTTTTGAGCTCGTTGACGATGACCTTGTTGACAGCCTCGGCCTGTCCGTTCCCTTGAGGGTAGGCTGGCGTTGAGTACCTGTTTGTGATCCCAAGTTCACAACAGTACCTCCTGAAGGCTTTGCTATCGAACTGGAGCCCATTATCCGAGATGAGGGTATGAGGGACCCCGAACCGTGTAACTATGTTCCTCCAAAGGAATTTCTTCACGTCTACATCCCTGATGTTGGCTAGTGGTTCGGCCTCGACCCACTTGGTGAAGTAGTCTGTGGCCACCAACAGATACCTCTTGTTCCCTGGTGCCTTGGGGAAAGGTCCCACAATGTCCAAGCCCCATTGGGCGAATGGCCATGGACTGGATAATGGATTGAGGACCCCTCCTGGCTGATGGATGTTTGGGGTGAACCTTTGGCATTGGTCACACTTCTTGACATACTCCTGGGCCTTTTGCTGCATTCCCGGCCACCAGTATCCTTGAGTGACGGCTCGGTGAGCCAGGGATCTCCCTCCTGTATGGCTCCCACAAATTCCTTCGTGCAGCTCTTCGAGCAAGGATTCTGACGTTTCGGGGTGGACACATAGAAGGTATGGCCCAGTGTAGGACCGCCTGTATAGCTTGTGATCCTCGGACAACCAGAACCGAGGAGCTTTCCTTCGTATCTTTTCTGTCTCTGACCTCTCCTCAGGCAGGATGTCATCTTTAAGGAATCTCACTATGGGGTCCATCCAGCTGGGACCCATCACAACTTGATGGACAGGGATTACTCCCTTTGGCACTTCACTTGCCCTCTCCAGGTGCTCCACAAGTATGATCCGAGGCAGAGCCTCTGCCGAGGAGGTTGCGAGTGTGGCAAGTGAGTCGGCATGACTGTTCCCATTCCTAGGAATATGGCACAAGCTGAAGGGGCGAAACTCCAATTGCAAGCGCTTGACTTGGCTAAGGTATTCTTGCATTCTCGAATCCCTGGCTTCCATCTCCCCCTTCACCTACCCTACCACCAATCTGGAGTCTGAGAACATCTCTATCGACTTTCCTCCCATCTTTTGCACCATGATCATCCCTTGCAGTAATGCCTCATACTCGACCTCGTTGTTTGTGGCCGTGACTCCAAGCCTCGGGGATTTCTCAATGACATGGTCTTCAGGGGATACTAGGACCAGCCCCACTCTGGACCCCCTTTGGTTTGCCGCGCCATCCACATATACTTTCCAACATGGTGACTGTGGGATGTAGATTGCCCCGACTGACTTCTCATCACGGCTCTTATCCTCGGCTGTCACTTCTACGACTGGTTCGGCGAACTCGGCCGTCAAATCTGCCAGAACCTGGCCTTTTACAGAAGTCCGGGGCATGTACTTGACGTCAAAAGCCCCCAGAATTGTGTTCCACTTCGCGACTCTAGCTGTGTAATTAGCGGCCCGGAGTACAGCCTTCAAGGGCAATTGGGTTAGGACAACCACCATGTGAGCTTGGAAGTAATGGGGGAGCTTTCTCGTGGCGTGGACCACCGCCAGTATGGCTTTCTCCAGGGGTAGGTATCTGACCTCTGCTTCGTGCAGTGACTTGCTGACATAGTAAACTGGCTTTTGAACGCCATTGTCTTCCCGTATCAGCACTAAGCTCACTGCGTGGGGTGCCACCGCCAGGTAGGCGTATAGGACCTCGTCGGGCTCAGGATTGGACATGATAGGCGGCCGGGATAGATACTCCTTGAGTTGCTGGAAAGCTATGGCACAATCCTCGAACCACTCAAATCATTTCCATTTGTTGATCAGGAGATAAAAGGGCCTGCATCTGTCGGCCAACCTGGAAATGAATCGGTTCAGCGCCGCGATCATCCCAGTAAGCTTTTGGATCTCCTTGGGGTTCTGCGGAGGCTTCAAATTGTGAATGGCCTTGATCTGGTCAGGGTTGACTTCGATCCCACGGTGGGTGATTATGTACCCCAAGAACTTGCCAGAGCTTACGCCGAACGAGCATTTTGAGGCATTAAGGCGGAGCTTATGCTCTCTCAGGACGCCAAATGTGCGGCCGAGGTCCTCCAGGTGCTCGGACACCAGCTTGCTCTTCACCACCATATCGTCAACATAGACCTTGATGCTCTTGCCCAACATCGGCTCAAACATTCTCGTCATCATCCTCTGGTAGGTGGATCCGGCGTTTTTCAGGCCAAATGGCATAACCTTGTAGTGGTAGTTCCCAATGGGTGTCACAAATGTTGTCTTCTCTTGGTCCTCCAAGGCTAGTGGGATTTGGTGATAACCCTGAAAGGCATCCAGGAAGCTCATCCGAGGATGGCCTGCCGTCGCATCTACTAGTTGGTCTATTCGTGGCATTGGGAAAGGGTCTTTTGGGCATGTTTTGTTCAGGTCTGTGAAGTCTACACAAACCCTCCACTTCCCACTTTTCTTCTTGACCACCACAGTGTTGGCCAACCATTTAAGGTAAAAGACCTCTTTGATAGCCCCAGCGCGTTTAAGCTTATCGACCTCTTCCCTGATCGCATCAGCGTGCTCCTTCGACGGGCGCCGGGGTGGCTGCTGCTTGGGGATCGCAGATGGGTTGACGTTAAGGTGGTGACAGATGAAAGATGGATCAATCCCAGGGGCATCGCAGGGGTCCCATGCGAACACGTCAAGGTTCCTCTTGAGGAACTCAAGTAACTCCTCCTTCTCCTGTGGAGGCAGCTGGGTTCCGACCTGGAAGAACTTCTCCGGATCATCGCCAATTATCACCTTCTCCAGGTTTTCGCATTTAGCATCCTCGGCAGGTGCATCCGGAAGCGCCACCTGGGTTTTTAATTGCTATGAATTTTCCTCGGCTGGGGCCGAGGACTGTGCATCAAGCCGATAGGATATGGCAGCCACCGTGCATTGCCTAACCGTGGATTGGCAACCTCGGATCTCCAGAACCTGGTCCCCTGATGGGAATTTCACCTTCTGGTGCAAGGTGGAGGCTACGCCATCTAGGGCATGTAGCCAGGGCCTTCCTACTATGGCCGTGTAGGGGGAGTATGTGTCCATCACTATAAAGTTCGCCTCCACCACCACTGGGCCTGTCTGTACGGGCAGTCTGATCATGTCCTTTAGGATGACGAGCTTCCCGTCGAAGCTCATTAGGGGGGAGCTATAAGGTGTGAGGTCTTCCGGTTTTAGCCTCAGCCCCTTGTAGAGGTCTGGACACATGACCTTGGTTGCGCTGCCATCGTCCACCATCACCCTTTTCACGTCATAGCCCCCTATTCTGAGGGTGACGATTAGGGCATCCTCGTGTGGTTGGATGGTCCCAATCTTGTCCTCCTCCGAGAAACTCAGGGCTGGGGGAGGATTCCTCCTGGACCTCTTTGGCCCCGTCCGAGGGTCCTCGGCGGGCAGTTGGGCCACAGACAACACTCGCAAAGGGGGTGTGCCTGTTCTTCCTGGAGCGGCCAGGATTATATTGATCGTCCCGGCGGGCTGCCCCATAGCGACGTCCCTCCGAGGCTCTTGGTAGGCTCGACCCCGCTGGTCGCTGGAATGGCGCAGAAGGTGCTTCAGCCTTCCATCCTGGACTAGTTGGTCCAGGTGGTCCCAGAGGTTCCTGCAATCCTCCGTGGCATGTCCGTGGTCCTGGTGGTATTGGCAGTAATGATCCTGGTTGCGCCTACCAGGCTCCCCCATCATCTTAGCCGGCCATCTGAAGTATAGCTCGTTCTTTATCCTTTCCAGAACCTTGTGCACAGGTTCTCGGAATACTGCGCCGACAGTCTGGGCATTGGTCGCCCTGGATTGCCCACCGAAATCCCTCTTCGGACGGGCATTGTTGTACCTGTCCGACCTGAAATCCCTCCTCTTCTGAGGGATAACCTTCTCCTTGCCTTTGCCTTGCAGCATATCTTCCTCCACCCGCTTGTACGTGTTGATCCAATCCATCAGCTGCCGCACGCTGGTGACGGGCGTTCCGGTCAGGGACTTCCTCAGGTCGTGCCCCATTGGTAGCCCATTCTGGAATGTACTGATGGCGACGGCGTCATACTTGCCGTCCAGCTCGTTGTAGATCTCCCAGTACTTATCCGAATAAGCCTTGAGGGTTTCCCCGTCACGTATAGATAGGGACAGCAATGCACTCATGGGCCGAGGAGGCCTGCTGTTCGTGACAAAGCGGGAACCAAAGGCCTGGGTCAGCTGTCTGTACGAGTCTATGGAATTCGTCCTTACACCGTTGAACCACCTTATCGCCACGGGTCCCAAGCTGGATGGGAAGACTTTGCACATCAGCGCCTCATTATTGGAGTGGACAGCCATCCTCTGGTTGAACTGGCTCACATGCTCCACGGGGTCCGTCTTGCCATTGTAAGCAATGAAGGTTGGCTGCAGGAACCGCCGAGGAAGCTCTGCCTCTTCTATACGACGCGTGAAGGGCGACCTGGAGAGCTGATCCAACGCCTTGCTCATGGTGTCGCCTCCTAAGCCCCTAGGGGTTGGGTTGGCACGCCTACGCCTCTGGTAGCGCTCCTCTTCGTGGGAGAAAGTCTCGCTGGGGGGCGTTCTTGACCTCTGCCTGTATTCATCATCGCTCTCGTCGTCGGAGGGCAGGTCAGGGCTAAGTTCGAACTGTCTCCGCTGCGCACGGCGTAGCTTCCTCTTCAGATTGTCTATCTCGCGCTGCATGGCCACCTTATCATCCTTTCTCCGGGAGGCGTGGCTATGGGCCTCTTCCGATCGCGTGGCCTGGCCATCGTCGCGCTTCTGGGGAACGTGCCCGTCCCCCTGGCTTTCGCTCGCCGTTGAAGTACGCACGCTTCCTTCTCGAAATCGTCTGTTGTCGTTCTGACCGCCCCCGGGGTCGCCATAGTGACCCTGAGGCCGTGACTTCGCCGGTTCAGGTCGATTGGGAGTTCTTTGGTGAGGGCCTGATCCTACCATGTTTGACTGTTGTCCTTACTAACGCACAAGCTCTCCCCACAGACGGTGTCAATTGTAGGGACCGGTTTCGAGCGCTCTCCGCAGATTGGGAGAGTGGACCCAAGCCCAGCTAACCCTCCAATAAATTTATAGAGTATGGGTTCAATAGCTAGGCCCTAGTAAAGAATGCAACGGCCATGCATGGTTGTACGTGAATGCTAGTAAACTAAGTATGGGTTGGAATACACAATAAAGCTCCTCGGACGGGTTTGACAGAGGTTGAAGTTGTTCTTATTTCTTTCAAGAAAGGTTACAATGGTTGAGAGAGAATACACTGCTACAGTATTTCCTTTTCTCTGGTTTTCCGTCCGTCCCCTTCTCAGGAGGGACTTTTTACATTATATACTTCTCTCTCAGTTGATCCTAGCCCTACATTTGTTGATCAACCCGGCTTCCACTTGAGAGCCTGTCCCATCAGCCGCATTCCCATACCTCCAGTGGGTTGCAGCGCCCAAGGCGGCACTGTTCAGAGGTCCTATCCTCATTAATGCGGCCAGGGCGTTAGTTGAGGGCATTTAATGTGGAGGTGACAGTTCACCTGGGACTTGCTCCTCCACCATGCTTCAATGTCTGGTGCTTGGTTCTTGCTATTTGCTCCTTGGATGCTTTAGGGAGGTTCCCTTTAAGGGTATGCTGTTTGCCCACTTTCCGACCTCAGTCTCCCGAGGATACAACCATCCTCGGCAATGCTCCTTGGGCCCTGGGCTCTACACTTTCGTCCTCGGACATAGGACGCGTCCTCGGCGTGGGCCTCTGGGCCTAGTCTGAAATGGGCCGGGGTTGCTTGACTTATTCTGGCCCCACAACACTTTTACATTGATTATTTTTTCAATTTATTACAAGGAACTAAATTAGATATCTAAATTTATGTATTTAGATTAATATATCTTGCTTTGATTATTACTAACTACTATATAAATTAGTTATTTTTGTTTTGATATAAATATATTTTTGTAGTTAATTGAAATAATGGAGAATACATAGTATAATAATAAATCTTGCGCCCCCTGAATTGAAATTCTAGCTCCGCCACTGGATTCTACAACGTCTATAGAGAGGCTGAGAGGAAATAACATTTCCCAAAAATTGTGTTAAAATTTAAATAACTCAAGGCTTCTAATAACTAAGTAAAGTCACATGACCTTGAAACTTCAATTTTAAAGAGCTCATCTTGAATCTTTCTCTTGATCTTGAAATGCAATATTTTGACACTACAAAACTTACAATTTGACACAATTATATATATATATATATATATATATATCCAAACTAAAAGGATCCTCGAGCAATGTATTGAATATACTTAATATATATGGATCAAATAAAAACTCTTTCTGGTTTTATTAGCGAAATTCTCAATTCTGCATTTAGACTGATATAGCTCGCAAATAAACATAATACAGTAAAACAAGATAAATAGTTTACTAGAAGGGATTATATGTGAAGAAGTTGGGAAACGACAATGGGAACACAAACAAAACAAGCTATTAGACAGTTGAGCCTCCAAGATCAACTATTTCTCCTAATGTGATCGTGAATAATGTATTTGGCAAATGTGGTTTTTGAGTTGAAAGCTCTTGAGAAACTTGTTGCATTGTCGGGCGAGATTGGGGAATAGTGTGCAAGCAAGCAATTGCAATCTTTGCAATGGAGAGCACTTCCCTTGAAACTTGATTTATTGGAAGTGAAAGGCGTTGGTCCAACATATCCTTCAATAGCATATCACAAGTTGTAAATGTTGATGATGAGAGAGATGAGATCAGATCTCTAGGATGCTTTCCCATGATTATTTCGAAAGCCAACACTCCAAAGCTAAAAATATCACACTTCTCATTAATTTCCATTGTGTAGGCAAGCTCTACAAGGAAAAAGAATTGATCAAGGTTATATCAACACCATTATTAGTAATAAAATCTAAACACGACTTGAATTTGACCCATGCATAAGAAAATTGTAAAATATATCAATTTTATTGATATCATATGATTGGAACTTGGATCCATTCACAGGACTTATGCATTGAACAAAACTTTTAGCTTTATGAATTGGCTGAAACAGGGAGGGACATGTGCTAGTTTCTCGTTTAATTTTATTATCTTTAGAATCAAAGGTATACTGCATGATACATATGATATACTACTACATTTACTACAATCAACTTAAAAAATGATTTTCCTTTTTAAAAAAAAAAAACCTTAAAACAGACTTCACCTCTTAAAAAAACTTTAAAAACTGGCTGAAACAAGGGGGGGAGGGGGGACATGTGCTAGTTTCTCGTTTAATTTTATTACCTATAGAATCATAGGTATACTATACTACATGTTACATATGATATATTTCTACATTTACATCAACTTAAAACTGACTTCACCTTAAAAAAAAAAAAAAAAAAAAAAAAAACCTTAAAAACTGACTTTGCACTTTTTAGTCATTTCTAGAACGAAACATAATAGTTGATTAGTCTACGACCTGATAACTTGTCTATTATGTGGTAAAAATGTAGCAAAATTTGTATTAAGTGACAATTGAGCATATATTAGAATTATTTAAAGGTTTATATCTAGAACAAAATAACCTTGCAAGTGGCTACATTTTTTTCTATATGAATTTATTTCTACTATGGACCTAATCATGGTATAAATAATAATTAATCTTAAACTGACTTTAAACAAACCCTACGATTTTAACAAAGTTAAGTTGCTTACTCTATAAGTACGTAGACTTGGGTATGAACTTTAATATGTAATAACAGGAAAATAGCTAAAAATCTTAGAGTAGTTGCCTTAGATTTGCTAAAATAGCATAAGGCCTAAAATTTTGCCAATAAAACTTAAAAAACACCCTCATCTGGTTATGAATCCATGTGACAAAATAAGATATTGCAATAGTGCTTGTCCAAATTTAAGAGGAACTGTTGCTTATGCATTTTATTATTTTATTCAATTTTTGGTTGGTAATTATTGTGAGTGAAGAGAGAGAGAAAATTTAAGAAAATTAATATTTTAATAAAATATAGTATAGAATAAATAATTAGCTATGGGTGTTTTGAAAAGTAGTTAGCTAAAATAAAAATAATTAATTTTTTATTCTAAAATAGGTTGTAATAACTTGGAAAATTGGTTGTTTGGTGTCCATGTCGGCCGTGATAGATGTTCTCCTAACTTAAGTTTGGAAACAATTTTACGCTATGATATTGGGTGCTCCCTACATAAGCTTGAAAAACTTTTTATGCTATAGACAACAACAAAGAAACTAACCTGGAGCCATGTATCCATAAGTGCCTGCAAGTGACGTCCAGTTGGATGAATCAGGCTTCAAAAGCCTAGCAGTGCCAAAGTCAGAGACGTGAGCCTCATATTCTAGATCCAATAGAACATTCTTACTTGATATATCACGATGAATTATAGGAGGTGAGCAATCATGGTGCATATAAGATAAAGCATTTGCCACTCCTTTTACCACATTGGCTCTCTTAATCCAATCAAATGTTTTTGCTCCCTCCTCACTGTTTAATAACTTCACCAAGCTTCCTCCTTCCAAAAACTCATAAACCAAAAGAGAGTGTTTTGGATGCGAACAAAAACCGTACAACTTTACGATGTTACGATGTCTTATTTCTGTTAAGGCACGAATCTCGCTCACGAAGGCTTTTTGATTGGATATCTCGCCATCAGATAGTGGGTGAAGTTTCTTCACAGCAACAACTTGGCTTGCTTGCAACTCAGCTTTGTAAACACTTCCAAAACCTCCCACTCCAATGCAATATTTGGAGTCGAATTCTTCTGTAGCTTCAATAATGTTTTGGTAGACCATTTTCCCATCATAACTCCATATTGCAAAAAGATTATCGTTATGCACTTCTCTTGGCTTGTCTTTTGTTTTCTTCACTCTTTGGCAAAGAAGAAGTGAAACTCCTACAATGATAAATATAAAAAACAGTGTGCCCAAAAGAGAGATTAAAATTATTACCAAAAATTGGTTGTGCCTCTTAGATGGAGGATTAGGAATTATTTTTGGGCAAGCCTTCAAACCAGTAACATTACCACACAAGCCTTTGTTATTTTTCAGTGTTGCGATTGGAGCCTTGCGGAAGGCCGTGATGTTAGGAATAGGACCCTCTAACTCATTGTAGGATATATCAATGGAAGTCAAGCTTGTACTATCACCAAATGTGGATGGGATGGAACCAGAGAGATTATTGTGAGAGAGATTCATTGTTTCCAACTGTTTCATGCCTCCAAGTTGTCGTGGTATATCTCCTACCAGCAAATTATGACTAAAATCAAGACTTTGAAGAGACTGCAGGCTTCCTATATCAGAAGGAATGCTTCCATGGAGTATATTTCTACTCAGATTCAGGAACAACAATTTTGAGCATTGTCCAAGTTCTTTGGCGATTAAGCCACTGAGATTGTTTACTGCCAAATTAAAATGTGTTAAATCAGATAGCATTCCAATTTCTGAAGGAATGTTACCTGAAAATTTGTTGTCATTCAAAAGAAGTTCGAGCAATAACTTTAGGCGCCCCAATTCCTTTGGAATATGTTCCATTAGATGGTTTGAAGAGAGATCAAGGACTTGTAGCATATTTGCCTCACCAAGTTCAGGTGGTATCCTACCAGAAATCTTGTTGTTGGAGATTTTTAGGCTTGTCAAGTTATGGCATTGCCCCCACTGCGATGAAAGTTCACCATATAGATTATTACCACTTAAATCGATATAAATCAAGTTCGAATGAATGCTAAAATCTTCAGTTATATTTCCTGTTAGTTGGTTTCCATCAAGCCTAACTCGAACGAGGCTACTACAATTTTTCAAGCTTTCTGGGATAGGGCCTGTAAAATGGTTATCAACGGTACCAAAACGTTGTAGTGCTCCAGCTTGGCATATCCGTTTAGGCAATGGCCCAGTAAAATTGTTGAAACTTAGTTCCAATTTTATGAAATTGGTAAGATTATTCATTTCGAGTGGAACAGAACCTCTTAGTTCGTTCGTGTGCAAAGATAAAAAGGCAAGCTTGGTCAAATTTCCAATTGTGGTTGGAATTGATCCAGAAAGGTTGTTTTGTTCAAGTGTAAGATCAGACATTTCAACCAAATTTCCTATGGAATCAGGGATTGGACCAGTGAGTCTATTACTTGGTAATTGAACTACCCATAGATGTTTAAGCAATCCTAATTCCTCAGGAATGGAACCAGAGATACTGTTGGAATAAAGGTAAAGTTGTTGTAACTCGCTCAAGTTTCCAATGGAAGAAGGAATTGGACCAATGAGAAAATTAGATGACAAATCAAGTTGAGTGAGAGATCTCATCATTCCAACTTCTCGGGGTATGGAACCAGAAAATTTGTTGTTTAGTAGGAATAGTATGGTTAAGTTGCCCAACTTTCCAATTTCTCGAGGAATAGATCCCGAAAGTTCGTTGTTATGAAGGTAAAGAATGGATAAATTGCTTAAGCTTCCATATATGGCAGGGATGGGGCCTATGAAACTATTTCCATCTAAAGCAAGAGTAAGGAGATCTCTCAATGCTCCTATTTCTTGAGGGAGGGAACCATTGAGTAAATTCTCGGCAACCATAAAATATTGAAGATTTATCATTTGGCCTATCTCGGGTGGAATTCGTCCCGAGATCTGATTTCTAGAAAAATGAAAAAACCGGAGTTTGGAAAGGTTAAAAATGCTAGAAGGAAATGTACCGGAAAGATTATTGGTAGAGAAGTCGAGATGGGTGAGTTTAGAAAGGTCTCCAATACTATCGGGAATAGTTCCATAGAGCGAGTTTTGTGAAAGACAGAGAGTATGGAGGTTGGGAAAGGAAGAGAAGTTAAGGTTGTAAAGCGTACCTTTCAAACCAAAACTGGAAAGGTTTAGGCGAGTGACACCCAATTCCAAGTCATCGCAAGTAATTCCAACCCAATTAATGCATGGGCGGTCTCCAACCCACGAAGACAGGAGAGATTTGTTTTGGTTGTCAAGACTGGCTTTCCAGTTTAGAAGAGCTTCTGCTTCCTCAAATGCTTTACCTACTTCAGCTGTAGCAGCCACAGAAGAAGTTGTGGAGAAAGCGAAGGTAGCAAAATGGAGCAAGGAAACCAACAAAAGTACAAGGCTACAGAACAAGACTTTGAATGCCATGACTTTGGTAGCTGTTTGTGTTACGGAGGGTGTGTCTCGAGAGGGGATATTGCGTGTGTCTGCAAACTTTGCGTGCATGGGTTGATGAAGAATTTGGCTACTGGTGTGAGGAATTTATAGATAGAATAATCCAGTACAGCTTCTATTTTTGTTTACTGGTTCAGAATTTTCTCTTTTCTTTTTTTGAATTCTACTGGTTCAGATTTTGGTCCTACGGGAATTGTGGTTGTAATTGGTTAATGAAATACAACTGGAATTAGGAAAGAACGCAATTACAGGCTGGGTTTGGATAGCAACGACGCCATATTGTCACTGTTTGAGTCACTTATGGAGTCTTTTATTGTGCAAGATTTGTTTTTTTTTTTTTTCCCTCTTTTGATTTCTGCCATACAAATCTTTTTTTTAGAAATGTTATATCCACAATATTTTCACAACAAATTCTAGGAGTTAAGTTGTTACTGGTTTTAATTTGAATCCATTGGTGAAATTACTTTTTTGCCACTATTAACAACCAGTAACAATATTCCATTTAAGATTTGTTAAGAAAATGTTGTGAACGTAACATTTCTCTCTTCTTCTTTTTTCTTATTTTTCACTAGATAAAAAAATTATTATTTTATTTATTGACTAATATTTGAGCTTAATTAGTACTATTGCAATAAAAGAAATAATTCTATTGGTTAAAATTTGAGGCATTTTTTTACTTGGAGGCATTAAGTGACCGCCTCATTTGCCTATACTATAACGCTGGCATTGACCGGAAAGTTGTGACTTGTGTGTCTTTATGAAAAAAAAAAAAAAAAAAAAACCAAGAAGTATTAGTTTAGTGACAAAACTCTAGTTTTTTTTTTTTTTTTTTTAAAGTGACAAAACTCTAGTTAATATTTCAAATCTAAATGTTAATAGTCCCTATCATCTTATTTAAATTATTTTTGTAAATTTATTTTGTTGATTTAATTTTTACAATAAAGTTAAAAGAAATTAAAAATAATTTATATAATTTCATTTATTTCATTTACTTTTCAACGAAAATGTACATATTTCTTGTTATCCAGTCATTTATCTATTAGGAAAACAGGATCCTTGTAAACATGCATTGTGTTTGACTGGTTAACCTGACTGGCTATAACCGCAAGTTTATAGCTAAATTTTATCCATTAATTCATATATATCTCTTTTACTTAAAATGGCACAAGCTTGTGACTAGTATTGATGGAAATAACCTTTATTGATGTCTGGATTTGAAATGGTTAAGACTTAAACGTAAGACATTATTCAAATTACATAATATCACAAGTATTATTGTTTGAGAAAAGTAGAAAACTTCTCGAAGTTCAAAGTACATTATGCGTCAATTCATATCATATGATTATACTAACAATTGTTTCTTGAATCCCTTTATTATTATTATTTTTTTTTTTTTGACTGAGAAATTTAAATCTATCAAATATATACAAATAAATAAATCCCTTGATATTATTTTAAAGCCTCAAAATCTCATTATAAGCATTAGGTGTCGTTGTGGAATGATTGAATGACTTTTCATTTTATAAGTGCTATTACACTGTAGGTTTTATAACTGTTTGAATTGTTAGTTTCAGTTAAATCACTTTGGAAGGTGGTGGAGACAACAGACCTTCGAGGTTATTGATCCTTTTAAAATAAATTTTGGATTCATATCCAGTGCACACTACCAAATTCTCAGCCATAGATTTAATCTAATGGCTTAAATCTTTGACACCTCACCAAATAACAAAAAGACTATTTTATCCTTAAAAAATTTCACAGCCTGCCCACTATTTCTGGTAAATCTGAGTAAACTTTCATAAAATCAAATTTTTTTCTCTCTCTCCCCTGCGCAGCTGCCGCTCTCTACCTCTCCTTCAACCCATTCTCTGCCGCTCCTTCAATCCATTGTCACAACAGCCCCAGCTCATACCCAATCACTAAAACTTACCATTTGAAACCAAACCCCCAAACACTCACACTCCCTCTTTCTCGTGTGTGAAGTTGTACCAAGTCCCAACTCTCATGGAGTGAAGGTCTCTCTGAAGCAACGAAGCCACTGGCCATATTAGTGGTCCCAACCGTACTTGGCCATTGTATCGTCAGAAAATCCCCAAAATCCCCTTTGTCCTCCTCTTTTTGGTATCCCTTTTCCCTCTTTCACTTCCTATATATTTGTGTGCGTGTTTGTTATGTATAAGATCTTCTTTTTTTTTTTTTTTTTTGAGAATCGTTATGTATAAGATAATTTAATGGTAGTGAAGAAGAATTTCAAATAAGCAATGAAGTTTTTGGAGTCTAATTAAGTGGAATCGTTAATTTTTGAAGTGTCCCATATGATAAAAATTACTCTATTTTCATTTTCTTTGTCCTACCTAACAAAATAGAGTATCAGTAGTGGTTGGCCATGTGGGTTTTATGCTAAAAATTCAATTTTTACTTCAAGAAAACTAAACATAGAAAAAATTGGGCTTTTGTTGTAAATTTGATCACTTTTCATAAAATGAAGCTTAATTGCTTTAAACTTGAAGGTTAATTTCTTTAATCTTAATTTGGTATTTGACACTGCGTCTTGTGGGACTGTTTTTAGAGTGGTTATTGGGAGCAGTGATGTAGGAATGGAGGATGTTCTGGCGAGCTATGTGTTTGGGAAAAAGAAGACAATAGAAGTTACTCACTTGTAAGTACTTAAAGACTGGAATCCTTGAAATATTGATTTTATATAATTGTATATTTGATTTGCTATTTTGATTCTTTACAAAGATTTTAAACCTTGCTAATTCGGATTAAGATGTAGTTGATTAGAAAGCAAATAGAAAAAATCGCTTCACCGCCTCTTTTGGCCAAGTGCAAAACTGCTAAATTGATAAATATATTATTAGCATTATAGTGGGAACTACAGAAGTAAACAAAGTGAAATATATAAGTGCACTCTAAATACAACAGAAAATAAGTTCTTACAAAAATAGATTGCAATTTTGCATAAGATTCTCTTTTCTGTATGAAATTGAAGCACCTAATGCGAGTTTTAGTTTTTGGGGTTGTGTGTGCTTACATGTGCATGTGTGGATAAATTTTTTATGAATCTTTGTTTGATATAAGCATAAGTTGGAACGTTAGGCAGGTTGGATCACTCTCTACAATTTTCTTATCTTTTTTATCAATCTAACAATTAATGGAAGCCACTTTTAAGGTCCCAGGATATCTTTTATTGACACTTGAATGGCGTACTCAATGATGAGATGTTTGCCATACATATTCCATGCTTACTTTACTTCCTATCTTGCAAGTGATCTGCTCATCCTTAAAATGAGAATGATGTTGGAAAAATAATAGTGAATAAACAAGTTTGATACAACAAACAATATCCCAAATAATTAGCAAGAATGTAAATAAGCAACGATAATATAAATTTAAGTAAAATTAGGAACAATCTCACAGTGCTATAGAATCACGCTACGAAAGCGTTGTCCTTAAAGGTTGATTCGTGCCACCCAAAGTAAAACTTGGTGCGATTGGTTCTCTTGGCCAAACAACCCCCCAGGATTAGACTATAGCGTCAACCTTTGTGATGTACGCACTTCCACTCACAAAAGGTTTAAAAACAACCCTCTATTACCTTTACTTAGAACAAATATTCTTGTAGAAAAATATGTGGGAGAGAAAGATAGTAGAATTGTGTATATCTAAAACATAATGTAGTCAAAAGACCCCTTTAGGAAAACATGTTATAACGAGTATTATATAGGCTACTTGAGAAGATAATAGTCTATAGTTATTGGTTACTAATAACCCTTAAAAGCCCAACGGCTATATTATCAATAATTGTCCAACGGCTATTTTTCTCATAATTTTCCAACGGCTATTTTTCTCATAATTGCCTAACGGCTATTTTACTCATAAATTTCCAACAGCTAGAAAATCAATAAGAATAAAAGTGTTTGGAACACACACCCACACCAACAAATGAATTGCACCAGATCATGCTGTCGTTTATTATTAATTGCTCCTTCCTAGGTTCTAGGTGGTGAACTATAAAATGCCATTTTATACACTGGTGCAGATGATTGCAGAACTCTTTTGCGATTAACCATAAACACACACACACACCCTTATAATCATTACGATTACTTAGGCACCATTAACTCCATTATTGTCTCAAGTATCAAATTATGTGGATGTTGGTCAGGTAAAATGTAAACGTTGTCATATTTTGAATAAACTTACCTTTTTACTTGTTTTGCAATTATAATTTATAAGTAATTAGATGATTTTGTAAATTGTATCTCTTATAATCATTGTGATTACATAGGCACCATTAACTCCATCATTGTCTCAAGTATCAAATGATGCGAATGTCTGTCAGGTAACATGTAAACATTTTCATACATGAAATTTTGAATAAACTTACTTGTTTATAATTTTTATGTTTTGTAGTCATAAGTAGCTAGAATATTTCTTAGATTTTTTACTCTTATAATCATTGTGATTACATTGGTAGCATTCATTACTACCACCTTCACTCCATTTTCGTCTCATGTATCAAATCTTGTGAATATTGGTCAAGTAAAAAATAAATATTTTCTTACATGTTTATCAAATAAATTTATTTGTTTATATATATACATAGGGAAATGAAGTTAGGTTCAATTATGCACTAATTTCATGTATTGAAAATACAAATGCTTGCCTGCAAACACAAAACTTTTTTGGTATGTAAAAAAGTAATAAATGGTAAGTTTAATTATAGTGAAATTTTCTTATGTTTGTTTAAGTTCAAAATGTAACTTGATTTTGTTGATATTTTTTCAGGCTAATATTGATTTTGTAGCATGAAGGACAATATTTTTTGGCAGTTTGTCTAATAGTATATTGCAGTGGACATGGCTTGGATAACATTTTTTGGCAGATTGTCTGAGAGTATATTGCACAATAGACATGACTAATATTGCACAATAAACATGGCTAATATTGCACAATAAACAATATTTTTTTGAACAGCGTATTTAACAACTTAGATAACTGATTGTACATGTAGCAAATTAATAGGACTAAGAAAAAGAAAACATGACCTCCTCATCAATGAAGAAGCAAATTGATAGGACTAAGAAGGTTTTTTTTTTTTTTTTTTGACAAGATAGCTAGGAGTAAGAGCATCTCTAGCAGATTAGGCAAATTTTTGTACTGTTTGAAGAATGAACAGTGACTTTTACCTTTTAGCTACCCACTTTTTCAAATACACTTTCCAATAAATTCTCTATCTCATTCTCTATCTCATTTAAATATTATTTCTTCATTCATTATTTATTCTTTTTTTAACAACTACACATCTTCCAACATCTTTTTTATTCAATACTTGATTATTATAATAGAGAAAAAATATTTGAAGAATGAATAGTAGCCCATCAGACATGATGACCTACTGTTCATGAGCCAAAGGGTACAAAGAATCCATTAGAGACCTATTTTGTAGGTGTACTCTCTATAGTAAAGAGGATTTTGTGTTTAGCTCTCATGTGGGAGATGTTCTAAGAAGTTTAATGCGGTGTTTCTGTGTTGTCTCATCTGTCCATTAATGAGTTAGACAGGTTGTCCTATCACCAAAGCCATCAACAAAGTGCGTGGCACCCCCACCCTGAAGAGTAGACATGGCAAAACGGGTCAGAATTTTCTGACCCGACCCAACCCGACTCGAAAAATACCCGACCCGAACCCGATTTTTTTGACCCGAAGCAAAAACGGGTTGACCCGTGACCCGACCCGTGTTTTTTGCGGGTCAACCCGACCCGACCCGACCCCGAACCATTTTTTTTAAACTTTTTTTTTTTGGTAAAAAAATAGTAAAACTAAGACAATATTGGTTTAATTGTTTATTGTGAACTTTAAGGAAACAATTGATACATTTACATAACTATATGCAAATTAATTGAAAGATAAATGGTTGAACATTCTGTAATGAGTAAATATTTTTAGATATCAAATAGCAAAGTACATGCCAAGATAATCTGGTTACAGTAGAGTTAAAAACATAGATTTAAAATTGTAGACATGTGAGAAATATTCACAAGTGTGAAAATAGTGAAGCTAAAGTATCAAATTAGCATAAATTATGAATACTTAGACCTATTTTTTAATAATTTATGTCCAAAATAAACGGCTCTTCAAAATAAATTATGATATTTTCTAGAGTGTGTGTTGCTTAACAATAATATGATATTCATAAAAGAGACCATGTATAAATAAGTAAGCAATCAAATTTTAAAGTATATCTCAAATTGAAATAGAGTGTCAACCACAACTGATAATAGATTATAAAATTAATTTTCAAGATTGTAAATTTCTTATATATTTTTATTCTTTATCAAATAAGTTATCCAATAAGTCATTTGTAATTTTGTTTTATATTTGGAATGTTGATATTGTGTAGAAATAAAACTTGTGTATTTGTTTTACTTATCTTTGTGTTATTTTGTTTTAGATAGTAATGTTAGGATTTGTATAATTTTAAAATTGTTGAATAAGTATTAATAAGTTTAACTGAGTTCATTCTTGATATAAGTGGTGAATTCAAAATAATGCATTTTACATTAAATAATTTGTTGCATAACTTTCCAAATGACAGATACATGTTGTTTTCTATATAAAAATAAAAAATAAAAAAAATTCATGTGAAAAATACGGTCAACCCGACCCGACCCGACCCGCAACTCGATTGACCCAAACTTGATTTTGACCCGCTTAAAATGACCCATTTTTAACCCGCAACCCGATTGACCCGACCCGAACCCGACCCGACCCGCATGTTTTGCCATGTCTACTGAAGTGTCTCTATAATATTACGTCTTTGGTGCCAATTTTCCATTGAAATTTGAAAGATCTGTGCAAAGAAAGAAAAAGTGGCGTGTGCGTGAAAGATAGAGAGAGAAAAGTAGAGTGTCCGTGTGTATATGTCAAACTGTCAGTATGTGGATATGTGTGACACATCCTAACCTTCCCTTAGAAGAAGAAGAAGATGAATGGCCAAAGAGTCAAACATGGGTGACAGGAGAAAAAAGCAACCGAGACTTTAGTGGGTCCCACTCCCATTCTGGCAGTCAGTGCTAGAATCATTCAATTTTTGGAGGCCTAACTAAATTGTACCCATTGACTGATGCCTTTGAATTTGGATTTGAGGGTCAAAAATCTAAAAATCCTATTCGATGGTTTTAATGCGTATTTCTTTCTCTCACGTAACTGTGAGTCCCACTAATTAAATTTATGATAAGACTCACAATTCATATGAGATGGGAGAGTACGCATTTACAGTACTTTCGAAGTATTCAATAATTTTATCTGTCCATGTGTGTGGTTATTTACACTTTGCACCTTGCCTAATGCTACTCTTTTACAAACTGGCACTTTTTAATTATCACACCGAAGCAATAGCCGTATCAGCTTGGGAAAACAAGATTTCGTGGCTATGAAATAGAATGGAACAAGTAATGAAGGCTTAAATGTTTCTGTAAAATGAAAATTATTACTTTCAGATTGAATAGGAGAAAAGGCACTCTTGTTTTCTAATACAACCGTGGCATTAGAGGACGTACTGCATACACGCCTATAGTACACAAAAATGTTCTTTTCTTTCTTTTTAAAATATACATTAAAGTATTGATGAAACTTTAAACCAATAAGGCATCAGTTTTCTTCATCAGAGTCAAAAGAATGTCTCTTACTCAACGATTTCAATACATTTAAAGTTCGATCGCATTGTGAAGTGCTTGAAACATTACAAGACTTGAGCTTAGGCACACTAAGAGCACTCGCACCAGCCATTGTATTTGGCACGATTTATTCACTATCTGCAACAATTACAAATGACATGTACTTGCTTGATGAGCTTCATATTAATCTGTTAAGAATTATTTCATGTATAGGAGCACATTAATATGAGGTCTTGTGGGTTACATAGGTACAATATTACAAAAGAAGTGAATGGATGAGCTCACCCACAAAACTAATTTACCTGCAGAACAGACACTCCAGTAATATCTTCTATATCAAGCACACCATCAGATGCTGCAGCAAGAATCTCTGCACATAACTTCACAAAGGTGGCCATTTGTTTGAATGCTGCATCAGATGCTCTGGAGCCATTTGTTTCAGCAAAGAAACATAGTTGTGCATTCTCTTTTTTTTTTTTTTTTTTTTTTAATTCTCCTCATTACCCCTGGAAACACATACACTAGTTATAAATCTGCATTTCAATGGCAGATCTATTCTTGCTGAATAGAGTAGGGCATACCAACCTGATGGAAAAAAGTCGGCTCTCCATTCTTGAGCCCTGAGAGTCAGTATGTCCATTGTGGGCATGGCAGCTAGAAAGCACGAGTGTGGCTCCAGGGCCGCCGCACCCGTACTGGACTCGCGGCAACGCAGCGACGCTCCTCCGACGCGCCGATTCGGCCTTTTTTTTTTTTTTTTTTTTCAATTCGCGCCGATACGGGCCGATTTGCGCCAATTTCGGCCGATTGGGCAACGATTCCGGCCTAAATTGGCAGAAATTGGCCAAAATCCTGGCCGAAATACATGTTTAAAAAATAATAAAAATAAACTTGTGGGTTGTATTCTAATTTATGAATATCATGTTTTAGTTATTATCTACTATTACTCTTAAATTAGTATATATTTACAATTATATGAAAAAGTATGCTTAGCAATATATAGAAAATATAAATAAAAATATTTTTAATAATTTTTTAATTGCCACACCCGCACCCTAATTTTTTCAAAAATTGCCAAGTCTTGCACCCGCACCAGAATCCGGAAATGCACCCGTGCTTCATAGCATGGCAGTCATTCAGAATGAAAATGGCCTCCACAAAACTATTATAAACAAGAAGATGTGCCTTCACTGCAAACACATTATACATGAGAGTCAACACCCAACAACAAAAACGTATTACCAACTTCAAAGATTGCATATATGATTGCTTGTGAGAACGTTGTCACCTTTTAAAATACTCCCAAAAGGGTAATCAGTGACTTGTCTTATCTTTTCTGATTCATCAACAAGTCCAGTGACAAAATAAATCTTTATTAAAAAAAAAAGTGACAAAAGAAATCGGAGGAATAGAGCTAGTTCTACTCCTCTCCATTTCAGGTGTAGTCTCTTTGATTATAAAAATTGACACAGATGAAAAGAATCAGAAATGACAACCAGAACAGATTGTACCGGAAAAAATCTTGAGAGCAATATAAATTCTGCCTTCTCACAAGTTCACATGGATCACAAAGACAGTTCACGACACTTCATAATCAATTCAAATCAATTTTCTAGTTTACTATGTGGAAGTGGAATTAAATATAATATAAATTATCTGTACCACTTTTTTTGTTTTACTTTATACTTCACTAATAATAATTTACTATGTATTTATTTTTCTTTCTTCATAAAATAATTAAAATTCAAACGAAAAAAAAAATGTAATACATGACAAGTTATGACTTGTAATTAGTAGAGTATTAAGTCGAACTAAAAAAAATTAGTACAAAGGATTTTTTTTGAGGAGTACAAAGGATTCGTAATTGAACCAAATCATATGTTTTCAGTTTTCACGGTTTGGGGCGCAAAAGGTGTTGTTGCTCATAATTGGCCTAAGGCCCTAAGTGTATTGTACTAGCCGCTGGGTTTTATCCAGGGATTAAATGATCATGCAGTGTGTTTGTCCAAGTAAACTATGAGTCAGTTGGGTCTAAGCTAAATCCAGGCCATACATGTGCAAGAAATACACAAGTTTGAGCTAATTATGCTTCCTTGGCCATTATATTTTACTCTTTAAGAATGGATCAAGCATGGAAAGAGGTGTTGACTTGACTCCCGATTGTCAGTTGACCAAAACTATGATAGGAAATCTTTCAAAATATTGTATGGTTACTCTTAAGAAAGAAATTGCTTGTAGGGGTGTCCACGAGTCAAGTATGGGTCTGGATTGAACAGCTTAACTGTTAGATATATCATGGCCTTAGTGGCCTAAACCATTTCATGGCCCTAGAGGCCCAAATCCAAACCTATTGTAAGCTCATAGAACAAGCAAACTAAGCCAAACAAAATATAGGTTTAGCCTAAAAAATTTTAGAATATAAACTCTATCCATTAGGCTCATTTTAAAAAAACAAATTCAATGGCAAAGATTTAGCTCTCATTGAGTTTTTGCTATGGACATAGGCCGTTAAGCCAAACCACAATAAAATATTGCTTACACTCTTTATTTACTCTCTCATGTCTTTCAATAATTCAACAACTGTTATAAGTAACACGTTTTGATTTTGATTTTTTTTTTTTTTTTTTTTTTGCTGAATAAAAAAAAAAAGGCTTTATGCGTGTGGTCACGGTCCCTTGTCCACTTAAACTTCGTTGATAAATGACATGAGACCACCTAATCATAGTGGGACATGCCACTGCTTGAATCCACAACACCCAAACTTGCATGTGTAATGAGTCACGATAGCTTCCTACCACTAACCTAAGCCCTCTAGTACTAGTGCACATTTCAAGTATAGGCTCACAAAAAATGGTGGTTATTTGGTACATTTTGTGGTCTCAAAGTCCAGTCAAGCATTTGCTTTTATACTATTAGAAGGAGTTATTTTGCATAGGTCATTTTAAACCCTCTCTCTCTCTCTCTCTCTCTCTATATATATATATATATATATATATATATATGGCTGGCGCAAGTTATTGCATTGATAACTTCAATGCAATAAACTATAAGTTCGAAATTTTTGTTGCAATAGATTGCAAAAATAATACACTCCTTAGTCCTCACTCAATCACTCACTCAGCCACAAGCACTATCAAGACCAAACCTGCTGAGCGAGAAGACCATAAGAAGAATTGCAATTGCTCTAAGAACTAAGAAGTAACCTTCTACCTAGCTAGCTACCTATCAAAGCATAACTTCCAATAATCCTCATAATGAATTATGAAAGCTCGGAAATGTGTCGAAAACACACGAGCAGTTCAGACCCCCAAATTAAAGTTACGGCTTGGTTGATTTTACACTAACTTAATACTAAGTGCGGAATAGTGTAAACACAAGCGTATAAGAATGACAACTACTCTAATCCATATTTAAAGCAACACAGCAGTAAAAATGAAGTAAATAAGAGTAGGGAAGAGAGATGCAAACACAGATAACATCGAGACGTGTTATCGAAGAGGAAACCGAAGAACTCGGCGAAAAACCTCTCCGCCGCCCTCCAAGCGGAAATCGATCCACTAGACAATCAGTTGGGATACATGGGTTAGCAAGAGACCCTCCAAGCCTAATCTATTCGATGTACCTAAGCCCTCCAAGCTCCTACTCCAACAAGGCTTCTCAGAACCGTGTCTTGTCTTAGTTCTTCGGATCCCGCAACAAGCTCCATGTTGCATCTGCCATCATCGGCTTCTTCCAATGCTTCCTAATAGCACCAAAACGTCACTTCACACTCTGGAAGGGTATGATAAGTGTTTGGGCTATCAACCTCTCAATGGCATGGAAATGGAGAGGTAGGAGATGAGGAAATTCCCAAAACGAATGTGTAGAAAATTGTGGGTATAACAATCTCTAACTCTCAAGGTGTTTGGCTAGGGTTTTCTCTCAGAGTCTCTCCTTTCAATTGTGGGTAATGTGGGTATAAATAGTGTAGGTACAGAAAGTGTGAATCAGACTAGACAGGCTGGCAGAACAGAATGCCTCGCGGGTGTCTTGCGGGAAGGCCTTACCCGCGAGATACTCGCGAGACACAGCTGTCTCCACCTGGCCTGACTCTTCACATTCCAGCATGTGCAGGGCACATGTATCACTTCGCGGGAAGCTAAGTCGCGAGATACCCGCGAGAAATCTTCAGTCTTCAAATGCTTGAGTCTTCACACTCTCTCTCTCTAACACACAATCCTTACAATGAAATCTCACAACAAATACAGGGTACAACAGATTGAATATAATTACTGAATGTTCAATATGTGTGTAAAACACCCTTGAACGTTTAGACCCCAAATTACAAATTATCAATTCAAGCTTATAATCAAACAATTAATGTGCGGAACATGAACATAAGCCAAGCACAAAATCGATAGACAATCTAAGCCAATTATAATCACATCCACAGCAGAAAATAAAAGGCAAAGATAAAGGAAGAGAGATGCAAATACAAGGACAACACGCGATGTGTTATCGAAGAGGAAACCGAAGCTATCAGCGTAAAACCTCTCCGCCGCCCTCCAAGCGGTCAATAATCCACTAGAACATGTAGTTGGGATACATGAACAGCAATAGACCCTCCAAGCCTATTCTATCCAGGTACCTAAGCCTTCCAAGCTTCCTGCTCCAACGAGGTTACGCCGAACCTTTTTCTTTTCTAGCTTACGAGATTCTGCTATATCCCATAGCATCAACCAATAACCATTAGTCCCTTCCAAACTGCTTCCCTTAGTACCAAAATGCCTTCTCACAGACGTGGGTGTGATGAGAAAAGGATTTGGTCAAAAAGCTCTTAAGGATGTATCAATGGAGAGGAAGAGAGTAGAGGAATTTGAAGAGTCTCTTAGATGAAGATTGAGGAATTCTCTCTGGAAACTCTCTACATTTCGTGGGTATAAGCGTCTATATATAGTGGTGTGTGTTTGGAATACGAAGAGTCAGTTTTTCCCAAATAGGGCTGATTGGCGGCTTGGCCTCGCGACTGGTCTAAGTCGCGAGTTCAAGCCGCGAGATAACGGCCTGGCTAGCCTGGGACTTTTGTCTTGTAGTGTGATAGCTGGCGTGACCCTTCATCTCCCCGCATGCTTCTCACGTGTGCAGCAGTTGGCAGCTTGCAAGCTGCGAGTCAGTCGCGAGTCCCTACTTCTTTGCACAAAGTTGAGCAATTCTTCACACTCTCTTCACACACTACCCTTACATGAATCCCACCTAAATACAAGGTTACTAAGTGCTAAATTACAAGCAAATTGGCACGGAATAAAGCCAACAAGATGGTTGATAAAACTCAACCTTTGGCTATTCCGTGACAAAACCCTATAACAAACTCTAGACTTAATGCGTGAGTTGGGAACAGTTGGAAAACTCACTCACACCTAACTCTAGAATCTGTGAAACTTTTGAACCATAAGAACAAGAATCTCCTGAAACACAACAACACAATAAGTTCATTGTATGCAGAAAACTTGTAATGCATATGGAGCAAGCACAATGCGATCAAGCACAATGGAATAAAGCAATAAACCATGGCAAGACCAAAACAGGTGATCACTACATACAAGTGATCACAATGCTCATTCACACTTGGAATGAACATCCGGACATTCAAGTTGACAAACACAAGGCAAATCACTTGAATGACCAACACTCAACCAATGCACAGTACATGAAGTATGTGCATCTAGGAAAAATCCTACAAGGGCACAAGAGTAACAGTACTTAAAAGGAAATGCATAACATTTAGTTAGAAGTACTGATTTAACAAAGCACAAAGGCTGCATAAAGCAAGGTACAAACCATAAAGCCTACAAAGTGCATAGAAACAAACCCTAAAAGCTTACAAAAGCAATACGGGTACAAACATAAACAAGAACCTTAAAAACCTACAAAGGTACCAGGTACAAACCAAACATAAAGTAAGATATGCTGAATAACATCATAATATATACTGAATAACTTCCACCAAAGATTCAAAACTATCCAAGAGATATGAGTTTAAGCCAAACATTAACCAAAACCAGTGTATCAAACCAATAGAAAATAGCAGTTAACCAAAACACAGTATCAAAGCTATAAACATAACATCATATGATGAAGAAAACTCCCCCTCAAAACAATCACTCCCCCTCAAGTGTAACCCAAAAATTCTCCCCCTTTTTGACCGGAATGGCCAAAGGGTCAATGCTCTTGGTTGGTGTGGATGCTGTCAAACTTGGCTGAAAGTACATCAAGTTGATCCTGCATTGCTGTCATCCTTTCAGTATGCTGATTTTGAACCTCTCTGAGTCCATCAAGCCTCTCCAGGATGATCTGAAATGCATCAGGAGGTACATCTGATGAAGTAGAAGCTCTGCTCCTCTTGCTTCTGCTCTTAGGAGTGGCTGTCTGTCCTGTAGCCTCAACTTCGGTCTCCATTGGATCACCTTCTTCTTGGACATCCTCATCTTCTTCACCTGGAAGATGACTTTGTATCCTTGTGAGAGTAAATTTGTTTATGGCTAATAGAGGAGTCAAGGGACTGGTATCTTGAGGGATTGCAATACCCTTTGCTCTGAAAATCCTCATAAGAAGACTGGGGAAGATCAACTTGGCCCTTGAGGTGGTTTTAGTCTCATCCACAAGTGTGTTATAGATGTGAGAACTTATGTCAATGAAGGTTTTCTCCTTGAGCTCCATGAGGAAGATAGCTCTGGCATTAGTAAGGGTAGTCATCTTTCTTATAGGATATAAATTGAAGATCATGATTGTGGTCAGACACCTCATGTGAACTGGGAAGGCATTAGTGTTGAGGCATCTCCCTTCTTTAACACCACCAATCCTGGTTTGGACAATGTCTAGAGAAAGCATTCTGTCCTTGTAATTAGTGAATTCATAATCCTCTAAACCCTCAAGCCCTAGAACCTCATCAATGTTATGAGCATCTAAGGTGAACTCACGACCTCTGACCCAGCAGTTCAACTCATCCTCCCTTATGCTCACATTCGCATAGAATTCTCTGATTAAAGGCTCACACACTGGAGGTAGGTCACTCAATAGTCTTTCCCGACCTCTACCCTCAAAACAACTAGGAATAAAGGTGTCCTTCAAATCCCTTAAATCAACAAATCTTTCCTGAATGATGGTTCCCTTCAAGAAATAATCCCTATATCTCTCAAAGTGATGAACTGACCTGAAAAGGTTAGGGTCCATTTTCAGCCTTTTATCAGATTTCTTAGCAGGAGTCTTCTTCTTTGTAGGAGATGTGGCTATCTGTAAACAAACAGAAAAGGCCACAACAAGACATAGCACAATGGATGAAATTCAAAACATTAGCAACATATTAAACAACCCAGAGTACTTTAGAACACAAACCCAATCTCATTTTTCACAAGAGATAAACATAGGAACAGAAGCAGTGAAAACCAGATAACTCAAAGCAAGACATATGGCAATAAGATATGACAACATGAAAATGAGATGAACAAACCAACTTAGAGCAGGCAATAATCACCATGCAAAAGAAACAAACTATCTTTTAAAAATAAACACCCAAAACCACATTCAGAGTGAAACATAGAAAACCCCAAACCCATATGCCCAAAGAGCAAAAATTCTATCAAATGCCAATGCTCAGAACAAAGACTAGCAACCTGATGCAAAAACATAACACTAACAAAACTCAGCAACAAGAGAAAACAACCCCAAACAATCATACCCAACATTTTAGATAAACCGATGTTCGAACACATTATTTCGCAGAACACAGTTGCATCTCACAAAACAAGAAAATAAAGATCAAATCAGTAAGAATGAAGTGAGATAGAGAAAACCCATACCTTTTTCTTGGTGTTTGATGAAGACATGATGCAAAAATGGAAGCTTTTTCAGAGAGACACGAAGTGTTTGAGAGAGAGAAATGGGGAAAATAATGAACAGTCACTGAAATTCGAAGGAAAACTGAAAAAAAATTTTAAAAACTGTCTTTAAAACGCAAAACACGCGTTTTTCGCGACTGCATTAAGTTGCCAGTCAGTCGCCAGGGTAAGCCATGAAACACTGTGAAACCAAGATTTTCAAAAAATCTTCTAAGTGTTTTTCACGACTGGAAGGTCTACCCACGAGATAGTCGCGAGATGAGCCGCGAAAATCTCTGAGTACGCCTCGCGACTGGACCTTCCACCCGCAAACAAGTCGCCACACTGAGCTGCGAAAATCATAAAAACTCAAATTTTGAAAAATTTTCTAAGTATTTTTCACGACTGAGACCTTGACTCGCCAGTGAGCCGCGAAAAATTTCGGAGTGAGCTCGCAACTGGAACATGCGACTGGACCTACCCGCGACTGAGTCGCTAAAACAGGGCAACACTGTTTTTGAAATTTTTGACATTTTTGTAAAAACAAAATACTTTCCAAAAACAAACTAAAACACTCAAAAATATTTTTGTGTTTGATCAACAAAGATTGAGTATGTGAAAACACATTTAAACAAGTACAATCACACAAATGAATATGGCATTCATTGAACATAAACTTGTGTGTTGTGTGTGGGTATCAAAAATGAGATAGGCCTTAGTCCAATGTGAAGTTTCAATGATCAATTCAATCAAGGCATACACAACTAGCACTAGATAATGTGACCCATCTCAATTATAGAAGTATGCATATATGACCTCCCACATAAACTTGAGTACATTTCTTTGAAGCTTTTCATTTGGCTCCATTTTCAACATATCATTTGATCTTTTTCAATAAACATATCTCATTGTGAGATTGATGCCGGAAAATTTTAATATTTCAATTTGATGAGTTAGCCTTTGGCTTTTTGGGCATCATACATTTTATTTTGGTCGCTTTCCCTTTTTCCTAGTCAAATACTAGTTGTGCGACAGGCTTTTGCAGCTTAATATCTCTTTTCATTTAGAGATTTACATTTGGTGAGCTCTTTGAGTAAAGCAATAAAATAAAAAGTGGGAAGATATATAGGCACAAGTCTATGCATGTCTCAAGATCAACAAAACCATTCACTAATCATTCATGACAAGGTTGAAGATCTATTTACAACAGTCACATAGATTTCAGAATTTCTTCCACAATGATATGAGTGCATAAGAGACAAGCTAACCTCGTTAAATGCATAAAGCCATTAGTACAAATGTACAAGGCAAAACATGCTTTGAGACAAAACTCAACAAAGCCGATCAAACTTTTTAGGATTTTCTACTTTTTATGTGTTTTTTGGATTTTTGACACAAAAACAGTAAAAGGTTGATCAAAAGCAACATAAATAACAATGTAAAAACATTTTGAGGAAAAACAAGCAAACAAACAAAAATTCAACACACACAAACAAAAAACATACAACTAAGCATAATCACAAACATGGGAAGTATTAATGCATGGACATGTTGTAATGCTTATGCATGAGTACCCTTCGTCACCCACACGTCACGTGCGTTTGGCGTGATATCCTTGACGGACTGGGTACGAGAGTTGGGACTTTCAAACCTTCTTGTGAAGCTTTCCAAGCAATTGGTGAAGGCACCGATCATCTTCATAACATCCATCATTCCTGGATCACGGTTTTGACTTCTTGGTTGCTCTCCACCCAAAGACCTCTCATCATTTCTCCTTCCTCTTGATCGAGGAGCGCTTGCATTGTTCAATGCTCTCAGCTTGTGACAGTTTGGTCTAGTATGTCCTTGCAATCCGCAATAGTGACAAAGATAGTTCGTTCTAGGACCATGTAGTGATCTTCCTCTAGCTCCAAATCTGGCTTCTGATTGATTACGGGACTTGTTAAACACCCGTTGATCAGTCACATTCTTCTTCCTTTCAGCCTTAACTTTCTCAAGAATAGGCTTATCCACAGCCGTCTCTTTGGCCTTCACAAACTTCACTTCTTTGGTAACATTGGCTGATGAGCTACTCACTCGGGTATATCCCAACCTGGACTTGTCTGAGGCATGTTTTTGAAATGAAATAACATCATCTAGCTTCTTGGAGGAGACCCTATCTATCTTGGCATGAGCTTGCACTACCTCTTGCTCAAGAAATCTTACTTTTGTATAAGCTTCTGATAGCTCACCATTAAGTGCTTCAATCTCACACTTTGCCTCCTTGTATCGCACCAGAATACTTTTGTAATCTTCCTCAGCTCTCTTCATCTTCTTCACAGCTGCCTTTGCCACCCTTGTATACTCACCCGATTTCTCAAGAAGTGAGGCGTAATTCTCTTGAAGACTAGATGAATCTTCCTCCTCTTCAGCTTCCGATTCTTCAACAATCCCAATAGACTCCAAATCAGAATGCTCACCAAGCTCCTTCACAAGTGAACTCAAATCATCTGAGGATTCCACATGTGCAATAGTCATGAATGCGGAGTAATTTCCTTCTCTGTCGCAACTCTCTTCAGAGTCAGATTTTGATGAATCCGAATCACTTAAAGTACTGGCATAGACCTTTCCTTTTGACTTCAAATGGTTGGGACATTCCTTTTTGAAGTGTCCATGTCCATTACACTCGAAACATGTGATTCCTTGAGAAGATTGGGAATCTCTATCATCTTTCCTTCGGAATTCTTTCTTCTCCCTCCTGGAACTCTGAAATTTTCCTTTGTCACCAAATTTCCCAACATTCTTGAGTTTCAAGAATTTTCGGAAGTTCTTTACAAGGTACGCCACATCTTTATCTAATGCATCCTCTTCCGAAAGGTCATGAGATGCCACTCTCTCATCAATTGTTTTAAGAGCAAGAGATTTGCTCTTCTTCTATGTGGGCAGTGATAATTCATACGTCTGCAATGAACCGACCAGCTATTGAACTTTAATGTCGTCAAGATCCTTGCTCTCTTCAATGGCCGTTACTTTGGCACGAAAACTTTCTAGTAGTGACCGAAGGATCTTCCTTACAACTTTAGAATCCTCCGTCTTTTCCCCCAAATTAAATTTGCCGACGACCACCTCGTTCAGCTTATTGTAAAATGAATCAAAGGACTCATCCTCACTCATCTTTAGCTCCTCAAAGCGAGTGGTCAACATCTGTAGTTTGGTGTCTTTCACCTTCTTAGTCCCTTCATAAGTTGTCTCCAGAATTTCCCATGCTTCCTTAGCAATGGTGATATGTGAAATCCTGTGAAATTCTTCTGGAGAGACACCACAGAAAATAGCATTCAATGCTTTACTATTAGCATTAGCCGCCGCAAGAGCTGCCTTATCCTAAGTGGATTTGGCAGCCTCCGGCCTAATCCAACCAACTTCAATTGCATCCCACACAGCATCATCAATAGAACACAAAAACGCTCTCATTCGGACTTTCCAAAAAGCATAATTATTACCATCAAAAAATGGTGGTACATTAAGAGATTGAGACCTATCCATCTCAACAAGGGGTCAAGGATCATACTTAGGTATTAAAACCACAGCAAGTGTACCTGCTCTGATACCAATTGAATGTTCAATATGTGTGTAAAACATCTTTGAATGTTTAGACCCCAAATTACAAATTATCAATTCAAGCTTATAATCAAACAATTAATGTGCGGAACATGAACATAAGCCAAACACAGAATTGATAGACAATCTAAGCCAATTATAATCACATCCACAGCAGAAAATAAAAGGCAAAGATAAAGAAAGAGAGATGCAAACGCAAGGACAACACGCGATGTGTTATCGAAGAGGAAACCAAAGCCCTCGGCGTAAAACCTCTCCGCCGCCCTCCAAGCAGTCAATAATCCACTAGAAAATGTAGTTAGGATACATGAACAGCAATAGACCCTCCAAGCCTAATCTACCCAGGTACCTAAGCCCTCCAAGCTTCTTGCTCCCACGAGGTTGCGCCGAACCTTTTTCTTTTCTAGCTTACCGGATTCCGTTATAACCCATAGCATCAACCAATAACCATTGGTCCCTTCCAAACTGCTTCCCTTAGCACCAAAATGCCTTCTCACAGACGTGGGTGTGATGAGAAAAGGATTTGGTCAAAAACCTCTCAAGGATGTATCAATGGAGAGGAAGAGAGTAGAGGAATTTGAAGAGTCTCTTAGATGAAGATTGTGGATGAGGCAATCTTGTTTTTCTCTAGGGTTTCTCTCACAAAATTCTCTTTGGAAGCTCTCTACATTTCATGGGTATAAGGGTCTATATATAGTGGTGTGTGTTTGGAATACGAAGAGTCAGTTTTTCCCAAACAGGGCTGATTGGCGGCTTGGCCTCGCGACTGGTCTAAGTCGCGAGTTCAAGCCGCGAGATAACGGCCTAGCCAGCCTGGGACTTTTGTCCTATAGTGTGACAGCTGGCGTGACCCTTCACCTCCCCGCATGCTTCTCACGTGTGCAGCAGTTGCCGGCTTGCAAGCCGCGAGTCAGTCGCGAGTCCTAGCCGCGAGTCCCTGCTTCTTTGCACAAAGTTGAGCAATTCTTCACACTCTCTTCACACACTACCCTTACATGATTCCCACCTAAATAAAGGGTTACTAAGTGCTAAATTACAAGCAAATTGGCATGGAATATAGCCAACAAGATGGTTGATAAAACTCAACCTTACAATTACAATCAAATTTGGCACGGAATATAAGCCAACAAAACATATAGTTGTAAATAATAACTTTACAATCTCCCCTTTTGGCTATTCCGTGACAAAACCCCTAAAACAGACTCTAGACTTAAACGTGAGTTTGGGAACATTGGCAAAACTCACTCACACCTAATCTAGAAACTGTGAAGCTCTTGAACCATAATGACAAGTATCTCCTGAAACACAACAACACAATAAGTTCATGGTTATGCAGAAAACTTGTAATGAAAAATGGAACAAGCATAATGCGATCAAGCAAAATGGAATAAAGTACTAGACCATGGCTTGACCAAACATGCAATCACTATACAATAGTGATCACAATGCTCATTCACACAAGGAATGAACATCCGAACATGCAAGCTAATAAACTCAATTGCAAACTTTCATTTGCATGTCCAACACTCAACCAATGCATAAAAAACATATATGCATCTAGGAACAATCCTACAAGGGCACAAGAGTGAGGTACTTAAGACATAATAGCAATATCTTAAAATTACAAAAGAAATGCTACAAAAGCATTGAGAGAATCACAAACTAAACAGAAATAAAACTGAGATTAAACCAAAGTATTTAAGTTTAAAACAAAAGCAGTAAAAACAGTAAGCATAAAACAGCAGTTATAAAAACTAAAATAAACAAAGGTAAACCGTTTATGAACCAATAACCAATGCTTATAAGTCTAAAACTATGCTCCCCCTAACACTGTGCAAGCTCTTCCTCAGCTCCCCCTCAAAAAATTTCCCCCTTTTTGACCGGAATGGCCAAAGAGGCTAGAACTGATCCGACTCTGAATATGATCCCTGCAATGTGTTGCACATAGGAATCAAGCACTGTAGACATCTGGTCCATTTTAGCTAGTAATTGATCAAGTTTGCTTAAACCTTGTGATGGAGCAGAAGATGATGGCTGAGCCGCGGCCTCTGGAGCAGAAGTGAACCTATCAATCTCCTCCTCTGTATCTCCACCTTCGTCCTGCTCAACACATGGTTGTGGTATGGTATGCACACCAGTCTTGGAGCCTTTTATGTGTGCTGTGCTCCTAGTCAATGTATGACCACCAATGGGGTAGTCCCTCTGAACTACTGTGAGGCCACTGGGAAGTTTGAGCTTTGCCTTAGCAATCAAACCCATAATCAGAGAGGGAAATGGCATTACAGTCCTTGAATTTTGCTTTGTAATGCTCTTCTTCAGGACATGGATGATATGGCCACAAATGTCTATCTCCTTATGGGTAAAGAGATCATACAGAAATCTCGTTCTTGGAGCTGATAGTGTGGTGAGGTTGGTGACCGGGTACAAGTTATGGATCATCACATAACTCAATGTCCTCATTTCTGGAGAAAATCGGATTGTATCCATTGATGATTTCTTTGGTGAGCCACCAAGTAATCGAATCATCTCATCAGTAGAACCCATTCTGTCCTCATACGCCACTGTAATTGGCTGTGAGGGAGGACGAACCTCCAAGAAGTCTTGGATGATCTCTCTTGTAATCACAAATTCTTTGTGCCTTACCCAGCACTCAATGCGATCTCCTTCAACAGTGGCATTTGAGAAAAACTCCCTGACTATCTCTGAATAGACAACCCCAACTGGGTTCAACAGCTTGGTCCAAGTTCTTTCTTTGAACACCTCAGGGATGAATGTGTCCTGAAGAGTTTCTAACTGAACCACTATTTCCATGATGATCGTCTTGTCCTTATAGCAGTCATTATACTTCATATTAGCTTCAGCAGACTTGAAATGATCAGAATCAGTACGTGCTCGTTTCGAAGTTGGTTTCTTTGTAGCTGCATGCTTGGTTGGAGCCATCTGTATAACAACAGAACCAGAAAAGAACCAAGTACACAAGGGACAAATAGAACATAAAACTTGATTAGATTCAAGTTAGTTCCATAACAGAGGTAAAATTAGCCTAAAACAGAGCGTAACCAACTCTAAACAACATGCTAAACACATAAAAAAAACATAAACACAATGCATGAAAACAAGAAACTGTGCATGTGTGTGCGTCTGTGTGCATGTGTTGATGCATGTGTGTGCAGCATGAGATGCATGAGGTGAGCCTAGAAGGTGCCTAGGTGTGTGCCTAGTGTGTGCATGGCATGGCATTGAGGCACAAAATGGGCAAAGTGTGTAAAACACATAGCCATTGACTAAAGCATGAAAATCATGACAAATAAGACCTAGAAAAATGATTGGAACTAAGTTTAGTCCAATTCATCACACAAATGTCAATTAGACATTTTGTCAAACACCTTGCATGCAACAAAGCAAATATCACATGAATAATGCATGAACATGGTGAAAACATGCCTAAATACGAGTTAAAATGCCTCATGGGGCCAACACAGGTGCACAAAAGACAAATGGGACTCAGCCCAATCAAAGAAATTGAAAATTTTTCACTTTAAAAGGAAACCCAACCCAATTTTTCGAAAATCCCCAATTTTCAAACCCTAAGCATAAAAACTGCATAATCCGAAAATAAAAGATAAGAAAAGTGTAATAGGTACATACCTTGAAAGGATTGTGCAGAAATTTTGCTTGAAAATGATGGGGTTTGAATGAAATAGTGATTTCAGTTGAAAATGGTTCGAGAGAGGCTTAGCGAGGGAAATGAGAGAGTTTGAAAAACTGTCACATCTGCTACATATAAACTAAAAACACGCGTTTTTCGCGAGTTAAAGAGTAGCGAGACAATAGCGATACAGTCGCGAGAATGGCCACTGAAGCACATGAAATTTCACGAGAAGCTCTAGGTCGCAATACAGTCGCGAGACAGTCACGATACCCTCTGTCTGAATTTGGAAAAATCCAGTTTTTTCCAAACAGCATTTCGCGAGAAGCTGTTGGTCGCGAGGTAGTCGCGATTCAGTCGCGAAAGTTTCTATGTGACAAGATGAAAAAATTATTTCCCTCAAGCCCTTTTCGCGGGAAGCTCTAAGTCGCAAGCTTCTCGCGAGAAAACCTCTGAACCCGTTTTTGAAGAAAAACACAAAAGTGCATTTTGAACAAAAACAAAGAACACGAAAGTATAAAATCACTTTTAAAAACAAATAAAACACTCAAAAATCTTTTTGGGTTTGATCATCAAGTATTTGAGCATACACATCACATTTGAACATGTACAATCACACAAATGAGATAAGCATTTATTGAATCAAAGTCTTGTGTGTTGTGGGTGAGTATCAAGTGTGAAATAGTACTTAGACCAGAGTGAAGCTTCAATGATCAATTCAATCGAGTCATACACAACTGATACGAAATCAAGTGGACTATCTCAATTATAGAAATGAGTATATATGACCACCCACAAATTGATTACATAGCTTAGAAGCTTTTCATTTGGCTTCTGCATAAATCATAAACTGATTACATTTGATCCATTTTGGATGATACATCTCCTTTTTGAGATCGGTGCTTGATAATTTTTGATATATCAACATTTAGAATTAGCCTTTGGCTTTTTGAGCACCATACATTTCAATACACAAGTCGCTTTCCCTTTTTCCTAGTCAAATATTAGTATGTGCGATAGGCTTTTGCAGCTCGATATCTCTTTTCATTTGGAGATTTACATTTAGTGAGCTCTTTTGCAAAAAAAAAACAAAAAAAATAAAGTGGGAAGAGATATAGACACAAGTCTATGCATGTATCAAGACCATCAAGACTATTGACCAATCATTCATGACAAGCTTGAAGATCTATTTACAACAATCACACATAATTTTCAAGATTTCTTCCACAAAGATCAATGTGCATACATAACAAGCTAAGCCAAACTCACATGAGATATGCACAAAACGAGCGATCAAACTTTTTGAAGATTTTTCAATTTTTATGGGTTTTTGAATTTTTTTTTTTTTTGAACACACTCAAAAACAAATCGAAATAAAGTAAGATCAACAAAACAAAACAAGCACAAGCCAAACAGGTAAAAGAAACATGCTATAAAATGAAGGCAATGCATGATAAGATGCAACAACAAATGTCCTTGAGCATTGGAAGAATTAGTGCATGGACATGTTATAATGCTTATGCATGAGTACCCCTTTTCACCCACACGTCACGTGCGTTTGGGGTGATATCCTTGACGGATTGGGTACGAGAGTTAGGACTTTCAAACCTTCGTGTGAAGCTTTCCAAACAATTGGTGAAGGCACCGATCATCTTCATCACATCCATCATTCCGAGATCACGGTTTTGACTTCTTGTTTGCTCACCACCCCATGACCTCTCGTCATTTCTCCCTCCTCGTGACCGAGGAGCGCTTGCATTGTTCAATGCTCTCGGCTTATGACAGTTGGGTCTTGTATGTCCTTGTAATCCACAAAAGTGACACAAATAATTCGTTCTAGGACCCTGTTGCGATCTTGGAAGTGATCTTCCTCTAGATCCAAATCTGGCTTCTGATTGATTACGGGACTTATTAAACACCCGTTGATCAGCTACCTTATTCTTCTTTTCAACCTTAACTTTCTCAGTAATAGGCTCTTCTACAACCATTTCTTTGGACTTCACAAACTTCACTTCTTTGGTGACATTGATTGATGAGCTGCTTCCTTCGGTATATCTCAACCCGGACTTGTCTGAGGAAGGTTTTTGAGATGAGATAACATCATCTAACTTCTTGGAGGAGACCCTTTCTATCTTGGCATGTGCTTGCACTACCTCTTGCTCAAGAAATCTCACTTTTGTGTATGCTTCTGATAGCTCACCATTTAATGTTTCAATCTCACACTTCGCCTCTTTATATCGCACTAGAAGACTTTTGTAATCTTCCTCAGCCCTCTTCATCTTTTTAATGGCTGCATTAGCCACCTTTGCATATCCACCGGTCTTCTTAAGGAGGGAATTATAAGTCTCTTGCAGACCCACTTCTTCTCCATCTACCTCATCTTCAGATTCCTCAACTATTCCAATTGATTCCAAATCAGAGTGCTCACCAAGCTCCTTCACAAATGCACCTAAATCATCTGAGGAATCCACATGAGCAATGGTCATAAATGCGGAGTAGTTTCCTTCTCCGTCACAACTCTCTTCAGAATCAGAATTTGAAGAATCCGAATCACTCAGCGTTGTGGCATACGCCTTACCCTTTCCTCTTAGATAATTTGGACACTCCTTCTTGAGATGTCCATGGCCATTGCATTCATAACACACAATGTCTAAAGGAGATTGAGAATCCTTCCCCTCTTTCCTCTTAAACTATTTCCTATCACCTCTTGAAGATGAAAACTTCCCTCTGTTGAACGGTTTCCCACTGTTCTTCATCTTCAGAAATTTGCGGAAGTTCTTCGCAAGAAATGCTACTTCCTTCTCCACTCCATCTTCTTCGGAGGAATCATCCATTCTTTCGGTGATGGTTTTGAGAGCAAGCGATTTACTCGTCTTATAGGAAGGCAGTCCAAGCTCATACGTTTAAAGAGACCCAATGAGCTCTTGGATCTTAATTTCATCCAAATCTTTGCTTTCCTCTGTGGTTGTGACTTTTGCTCAAAAGCTCTCCGGTAAGGACCTCAAAATTTTTCTTACCACCTTAGTATCTTCAATCTTCTCACCAAGATTGAGCTTCGCAATCACAATTTCATTGAGCTTCCCATAAAATGAATCAAAGGACTCATCATCTCCCATCTTAAGCTCTTCAAACTTGGTGGTAAGCATCTGAAGCTTTATGTCCTTAACTTTCTTTGTACCTTCATAGGTAGTCTCCAAAATCTCCCAAGCTTCCTTGGCAACTGTCATGTGAGATATCCTGTGGAATTCATCTGGAGACACACCACAGAAAATAACATTTAATGCTTTACTATTAGCATTAGCCGCCGCAAGAGCTGCCTTATCCCAAGTGGATTTTGCAGCCTCCGGCCTAGTCCAACCTACTTCAACCGCATCCCAAACGGTATCCTCAATAGAGCATAAAAATGCCCTCATTCTAACTTTCCAGAAAGCATAATTGTTACCATCAAAAAATGGTGGAACATTTAGGGATTGAGACCTATCCATCTCAAAAAGGGTCAAGGATCACACTTAGGTATTTAAACCACAGCGAGTGTACCTGCTCTGATACCAATTGAAAGCTCAGAAATGTGTCAAAAACACACAAGCAGTTTAGACCCCCAAATTAAAGTTACGGCTTGGTTGATTTTACACTAACTTAATACTAAGTGCGGAATAGTGTAAACACAAGCGTATAAGCATGACAACTACTCTAATCCATATTTAAAGCAACACAGCAGTAAAAATGAAGTAAACAAGAGTAGGGAAGAGAGATGAAAACACAGATAACACCGAGACGTGTTATCGAAGAGGAAACCGAAGAACTCGGCGAAAAACCTCTCCGCCGCCGTCCAAGCGAAAATCGATCCGCTAGACAATCAGTTGGGATACATGGGTTAACAAGAGACCCTCCAAGCCTAATCTACCCGATGTACCTAAGCCCTCCAAGCTCCTAATCCAACAAGGCTTCTCGGAACCATGTCTTGTCTTAATTCTCTGGATCCCGCAACAAGCTCCATGTTGCATTTGCCATCATCGGCTTCTTCCAATGCTTCCCAGTAGCACCAAAATGTCACTTCACACTCTGGAAGGGTATGGTAAGTGTTTGGGCTATCAACCTCTCAATGGTATGGAAATGGAGAGGTAGGAGATGAGAAAATTCCCAAAACAAATGTGTAGAGGATTGTGGGTATAACAGTCTCTAACTCTCAAGGTGTTTGGCTAGGGTTTTCTCTCAGAGGCTCTCCTTTCAATTGTGGGTAATGTGGGTATAAATAGTGTGGGTACAGAAAGTGTGAATCAGACTGGACAGGCTGGCAGAACAGAATACCTCGCGGGTGTCTCGCGGGAAGGCCTTACCCGCGAGATACTCGCAAGACACAGCTGTCTCCACCTGGCCTGACTCTTCACATTCCAGCATGTGCAGGGCATATGTATCACTTCGCGGGAAGCCAGATACCCGCGAGAAATCTTCAGTCTTCAAATGCTTGAGTCTTCACACTCTCTCTCTCTAACACACAACCCTTACAATGAAATCCCACAACAAATACAGGGTACAACAAATTGAATATAATTACAATCAAATTTGGCACGGAATATAAGTCAACAAAACATATAGTTGTAAATAATAAATTTACAAATTATATATATATATATAGAGAGAGAGAGAGAGAGAGAGTTGCACTTTGCCATTTGATTACCAATGTTCCACTCATTGGAGTGAAAATGATAATAGATGTCACATCTCTGGCTTAGATGTGAGATTGTTTTTGTACGAAGTTGGTGGTCCAAGAATTCAAATGAGGAAGTGAGTAAAAATGATCACAACTTTGACTAAGAGTAGGACCTTAATAAGGAAGGAAGTTCATGAAGTAAAAAAAAAAAAAAATTTATTTAGTCGAATATCTTGTATTAATAGGCTGTTACTTTACGAAACTTATTGCAATAGATTGCAGATAATTGACAAAAATAATTTGGTTCAAATTATTGCAACAATATTGAACGGTTTTTGACCCCTTAAAACAACAATTGGATTAACCTAGTTTATTTAGTTAAGTGATTAACTTAGTCAAATTATGCAAATCTAGGTTAACACAATCAAATAATCATATCAAACATATAGTAGCGGAAATATAAAGAACACAATGATATGATCACCCAGGAAAACCAAACCGGTAAAAAAACCTGGGGAGGATTTAACCTAGCTATCCTCAAGGTAAACTTGAATCCACTATATGAAAGAATCGAAGTTCATACAAAAGGACTTACAAGCACCCACGCTCGACTTCCTAATGCTACCCACCAATAGAACTTACTGACACGACCACGTGCAAGCTCCGAATCCACGGACTCCTTCTTTCTTGGATTCTCCAATCAGCTACAAGCACCCACGCTTGTTATTCTTTAAGCTCCAATGGCAGCAACCGAGTTGATCATCAAGGTGTTGATAAAATCTCTACCTTGAAAACCCTAAGTTTATGTGAAGGAAAGCTCCTTAAAGATCTCACAAGAGATTCACATAAACAGCAAAGTATGAGCAACAATACAACAAGAGCAACTCTAAAAACATGGCTAGGGTTTTGCCTTTTATACCTAGGGTAAAAACAGAAAACCCAAAACGTTTAATGAGTTAAGGCTGAGTTGGAAAATTCTGCAGAAAAACATTCTGGCCGACTTTCGATCGATCGAGCCAAGCCGAAATGCACCAATGCATCTGCAGCCTCTCGATTCCAACTTTACATAAAATATATAACTTTGAGCAAACCTAAACAAGACTAAACATATTGTTTTGATCATGGTTTGCCAATATTACACATTAGAGTTCTAAATACACAAATTCCTAAATCTTTAGAACCTAACAAATATCTTTGTTGTAATAGATAATTACTTCATATTTGTCATTGTAATATATTATAAAATAATTGACATCAGGTTATTACAATAATATTAGGCCTGTTCACAGGTCAAGCCGGGTCGGTTTTGGACTCAGCCTGGACCCGACTCATCGGTGCTGGGTGGAGGACAGAGAGACTCGAAACTAACTACTAACGTCAAAAGGTTAAGTCGATTTCGGGTTTGGGTGATGCTCAGTTCAGTTCGGTTAGTGGTAAAGTTCACTGGGAACTACAAAATCGTCGCCGAAAATTACAAAACTTCGCCAAAATCTGCAAATATTTCGTCGGAATCTACAAATTTTCATTGAAATTTGCTGTGATTTAGCCGAATCAGGCTAAATCCCACTAGATCTGGTCAAGATCTCGTCAAATCTAGCTTGATCTTGTCGAATTTGGCCGGATTTCGTATATAGCTCTTGTCGGGTTGGGCCGGGTGGCTTGAGTTTTGGAGAAGGAAACTCGCCACCCGCCGGTGTCAGTTCTTGAAAACGGAGACCCGCCGCTGACCTACAGGAGCTTCAGTTCGGGCTGGAATCGAGTCGACGTCGGGCGGTTTAGCCAGGTTTTCGAGCTCCGGCCGGGTCTGGATAGCCTTAAATGGTATATTCCAGTTTTATGTTTGCCATTGTTATAAATTGTAAAATAATTTATATAAAGTGATTGCAATGATAACTTCATTGCAATAATCTATTAGTTCGAAATTTTCTTTGCAATAGATTGCAAAAATAACTAGGATTAAATGAATGCAATGCTCCACTAATTTCTTTTTTAGGGAAATCATGGCCAAGAGGTCGACAAGAACCTCTTTGTAAATATACTCTTCTTATTTCATCCTGATCATTAGGATGAAAAGATGAGACATTTTCTCATAGCCTAGGATCTGAAAGAAGATTATTAAAGTGCAATACGAATTTGCTTAGAAGACGAAACTTGTAATATAAGTGATTTCCTTTTAAAAAATTTGTTCATAGTGCTAGCAAAAGAATAATGGGTAAACTATAAGTTCATTCTATATATTCAACTTAAGCATTTAATTGTCACATCAATCATGTTCAATAAAGTATTTAGGTATTACTTTAGTGCATATGCATGTGTACAAAATGTATCACATAAATTCAACAAATTCAGCTAAAGACTTAAAGTAAGCACTAATAGACTAATGATTTGAGAATGTGCATTTTTTGGAAGAAAAAAAAAATAGCGATTTTAGAAGTGCTATGTCCACAATATTTGTTTGGACAATTTTTGGGCTAATAATTAATAATTTGATTTAGGCTAATTTGTATTTGTTTGGACAATTTTTGAGAAGTGCTATGCCCACAATATTTTCACAACAAATCCTAAATGGTAAGTTGTTACTGGTTTTAATTTGAATATACTACCAAATTACCCTCCCTCTCCAAACCAAACACTCCTCCCACCCATTTTCTCTCCTATTTTCTCTCATTTATTTTCTATCTTCCTTATTTCACCTCTAACCAAACAGACCCTTAATGATATCATGGTCCAAGTGTCATTAGTGATATCATGGTCCAAGTGGCCCAAACCATATCAAGGCTTTAAAAGCCCAAACCAAAACCTATTATAGGCTCGTAATAAAAGTAAACTATCCCGAGTTAGTCTACTTTTGACCAAATATTTTCTAGTACATGAACCATGGATTGAGTTTATTGTAAAAAAACAAGTTCAGTGTGTAGCAAAGACATTGACTTTATTTTCTCTTTTCTCTTTTATCACTTTGAATCACTCAACAACTTAAACAAATGACATATTTTGAATATAGACTTGAGACGTATGAAGGTTATTTAGTACATCATGTTGCCCTAGAGTTTGGCCACATGCATTCTATTTTTCTATTATTGGAAAGAGTTATTTTAGATGGGGTTATTCTCTCTCTCTCTCTCTCTCTCTCTCTCTCTCTCTCTCTCTCTCTCTCTATATATATATATATATATATATATATATACCAAACCTAAAAACGCTCTTGAGTAATGAATTGAATATACTTGTTAAGGATTCAAATAATTAAAAACTCTTTTTGGTTTTATTAGTGAAATTCTCAACTTTGCATTTCGATGTATATATTTTTGCCAATCAAACATAATACATTCTTGCCAATCAAACATATTATTAGGAGAGGATGTATGTGAAGAAGTAGAGGGACGACAATGGGAACACAAACAAATCAAGTTATTAGACAGTTGAGCCTCCGAGATCAACTACTTCACCAATTCTCCTAATGTGATTGTGTGTAATGTATTTGGGAAAGGTGGTTTCCCAATTGAAAGTTCTTGAGAAACTTGTTGCATTGTTGGGCGAGATTGTGGGGTGGTGTGCAAGCATGCAATTGCAATCTTTGCAATGGTGAGCACTTCTGTTGCGGCTTGATTCATTGGGAGTGAAAGGCATTGGCCCAACACATCCTTCAACAGTATATCACAAGTTGTAAATGTTGGTGATGACAGAGATGAGATATGATCTCCCAGATGCTTTCCCATAATTATTTCTAAAGTCAACACTCCAAAACTAAAAACATCACACTTCTCATTAACTTCCATTGTATATGCAAGCTCGTCCAGGGAAAAGAATTGACCAAGGTCATAGGAGCACCATTATTAGCAATAAAAATATAAACATCACTTGAAGTTGGTCCATGCATATGAAAATTGTAAAATATATCAATGTTCTTAATATCATATATATATATATATATATATATATTTGGCTGAATATTCTGAATATCATATATTAGGATCCATTCTTGGGACATGTGCTAGATTCTAGTTTAATTTAATTATCTATAGAATCAAATATCTATAGAATCAACGATATACTACTACACGGCACTTTTTGATCATTTTCAGAAAGAAACATAACGGGTGATGGTTAGTTTAGTTGGCTATGGACTAAATACAAACGAAATGAGTGGTTAGTTTATTTGTCTATAGACAAAATAGGAGGAGCGTGGTTTTATTCATTATTAATGCTACGGGCACATAGCTTAAACAATGAACCAGAAAACACCGAAGCTTGTTTTCTTGTAATAAAGTTGTGTGCATATAATTAAAGTAGATGAGATCTGGCAATGCGACCATTGCCTCCTTTTGGATAGAATCCACCGGGTTTTTTCTCATCACCAGAGCCATACACAATCCTCAATATCTCTTCTGCGGTCCTGTCAAATGCAACAGAGTCTGCATCTCCAGCAAGCACGTTTCCATTGATCTTTCCCTCAGCACCTTCAGCTAGAGGAACCACAAGGCCTTCATCTTTGTGACCTTGATGTCCAAGCCTATCTCTTAGTTCTGAAAAGTGATTTGTAAACTCTCCAACAGTTATTCCATATGGTGACACTATCTCCTTTGCATGCTCGTATAGGTATGCTCGAATAACAGCATCTTGGCCTGATTCCACGCCTAAAAGGCCTGCAACAAGCTGAACATATACAAGTCGACATTGTTAGAATAATGGTTTGATAATTTTAGGACAAGTAGTAATTTATTATGATATTAAAGTAAGTGTTGTGAATGTACTCCTGTTTCTATGTTCTACCGATCTATTTCTCAAATAATAAAAAGGGTTGGGTTTACATTAAATTTGGTGTAACTTTTATCAACGTTACACTACTCAATAACTATATATATTAAATGTAAATTTTAAAAAATCCACTGTTAAATAACTTGAATTACATGGTCTCCTTTTATATCTTATATGTACGCAAAACATAAAGATGATTAGAGATTAATTATTATCTCACTTATGAAATGCTTAAAATTCAATTTTTTTTACTTTAAAAATAGTTAGAAAAAAGTGATATTGCTAATTAAAAAGTAAATTATATCTAGTTGATACCAAATTTGGCTTGTACGTTAAAAATATAGAAAACATATATAATTCAATGATAGGATTTTTAAAATTTTAATATAATAAAAAAATTATAAGGTGAATTATATGAAATATAACTTGATTATGGACCATTTAAAGAATTACAAATTTCATTTGTCAAGCTTTATAAATGTTTGTGTGTTCTAATAAGTATTAGTGTTTTCTTATAATAATAAAAAAGGATGTTTATCCCACATTGGTTGTGTGTATTAGAGTTTCAGTCCTTATAATCCCAGGCTACTATTATAAAGGTTAAACCATTTTGTAGTAGTATTCTGGTTATGTAATATATTATAAGCCTGTTTAAAAGTATTACTGTTTCCTCAAAAAAAAAAAAAAAAAAAAAAGCTTTATCATTTCTTAGCATAAAAAAATAGTTTATTCTACAAAAAAAAATGGTAGTATATAACTGTGTATATATATACACACACATGCGCATAGAAGCAATAGATTATTGATACTGCCTGTTTTGTAGAACATTACTATGGATCAAGTTTAAATCTTGATTACCCTTCTAGAACTAGGGGCTTTGAGTTTTGGAATTGTTCCAACATAGCCAGTAAGTCCAACATAAGGAATAAGGTAAGATGCAAGGAGGAAGTGAACTCCACTATAATAAGGATCAAAAGGTGGGGACAACTTTTTCCCTATTGCAGCATCAACTGTTTTTGCAAATGATTCTTTACTTAAGTCTAATAATGGTCTTGGAAATCCTTTAACGACTTTCTGAATGGCCCTGCATCAAGAATTTAATAGTTAGTACCATCAAAAAAAGTACCATGATAATTTTTTTTTTTTTTTAAATTTATAGCTATGATAGGATTTAAAATCTATAGTATCTACATTATGATAATTATGATAATTGTTTATCATTATGTTAAGACATCAATGTGTTTCTATTCAATATAGGTGGTATTCAAACCCAAATCTCTTATTTAAGGCAAAAAATATTTATCAATCAAATTAATTGGAACCCATTAACCATTAAACCCAAACAAAAAAGCCCAAAAGAAATTGAATAATGATTTTAAAAGAGAAACCTCAAGTGTCCAACTTCTTGGTAAGCAAATTGCAGGATAACATCTTGGGTAAAATGGTCTAAATTTGCCTTTTTAGCACCAAGGGGTGTTGGGCCTCCCTTGGTTAAATTTGGTGCAACTTTATCTAAGCCATAACCCAAAGCGCCATACAAAAAGAATTCAGCTTCAAAGAATTCTAAATTTAGAGGAAATTCCAAAAGATCCACGTCTGCTTTTGCAAAACGTCTATGGTGATGGTCTATGGTGAATTCAGAAGAATAAATTTTGGGGAGGAAGAAGAGGGAGATTAGTAAAGTGGTGATGGTAGCTGTGCTAGTTGCAGTTAGTGCCATCGTTTTTTTTTTTTTTTTTTGGTAGGCTATTTTTGCTAGCTAGCTAGTGGTTGATATGTTTTTTTTTTTTTTGGATGCTAATGTTTTTATTTATATATAATCTCTACATAGTTATATTTAGCAAAATTCCATATGGCTAAGTAACATTATTGTTTATATTTAGAATAATGCCATTGTCTGTATCTAGAATAATACGATTGTAGATAAGTTAGATTGATGATGATGCTATTGTTTATATTTAGAATAATATGGACATTGTCTTTGCATGGTTAGGTGACTGTTGAATGGGGGGGTGATTTGAAAAGGTAAAACTAATACTGTATTATTTGAGTTGTGAACTTATGATTTATTGATGCTAATGTGGACTTTGTAAGAACCAACTCTAAAAGCTAAATCAGCCCTTGCATCATATATAAAAAATACATAATTTTATAAAGAACATGTATATTCTAGATTCAAATCCTATTAGTAGTAATATGTTAAAAAAAGAAAAAGAAAAAAAAGATGGAGTAACAATTTGTTGAAAAGAGAGAAATATATGGATTCAAATCCTATCAGTAACAATTTGTTAAAAAATAAAGAAAAAGATGGATTCAAATCCTACAAATATGTAAAAGAAAGTTCCAAAGAAGAAGGTAGACTCTGGATTGCTTTTAGTAACTTTTAGGTCCCATACATGATTTGGTTACCGCCAATTGATGGAACAAGTTGGTTCTCCCTTACGGTATAAGTCTAATAATAACCAATTCTACCATTTTCAGTCAAACCTACTAGATAATAGATTTTGATCTTTTATTTTATTGTTAATTTATGACTTCTTTTAAATGGAGCTTAATGGACTATAGAAATTTGTTCCCATCTTATTGGGACATAGAGAAATGGACTATAGAAATAAAAATTCTTAATAATGTAGTATCAGATACAAATAGACAATGGGAGCACCTAAGTGTAAATGAGCCCTAGGTAAAGGATTTATGATTATGTGAGAAAAAAAAAAAGAGGAAGCGATTGACTCCTAAGGTAATGCTCCAATTATAAGCTCGGATATTTTGTTATAAAGAATGTAATTACTAATTAGGCGGCCAAAATGGGCTTTTATCCCTTTTCCACAAACTTTTCAGCAAAATGCTTCATGTCTGAAATTATTTAAGGAAATGCCCATGTTTTGAAACTTGATTTTTAGAAAATCGAGTTTCAAATGTAAAACTCGATTTTTGGAAAATCGAGTTATAGCGAATGTGGACTTAGAAAAAAAAAATTTTCTGGAACTCGAGTTCCATGCAAAGTACTCGAGTTCCACTTGAATTTTTTCAAGGAACTTGAGTTCCATGAACTCAAGTTCTTTGCATGGAACTCGAGTTTCAATTTTTTTTTTTTTTTTTTTTAATTTTCAGTTTGCTAAAACTCGATTGTCCAAAAATCAAGTTTTAAATTGAAACTCGATTTTTAGAAAATCGAATTTCAAATAATTAGTTTGAGAAAAAGGGCATTTTGCTAGAAAGTTTGTGAGAAATAGGCAAATGCCCATTTTGGCCCTAATTAGGGATTTGTAATTAATTAATTTATAACTCAAATGATGGAACAAGGAGAATACAAAATGTCAAAATGCAGTCCGCTGCTAATGCAATACACTGGTAGTGTTTGTCTTCTTCTTCTTTTTTCTTCTTTTTTTTAATAATTATTTCCTTCTCTCTATTAATCTTTGTCTGTATTTTATTTTCTTAGCAAAAACATACAAGCAGTTAAAAGTAATTTAGTTTATTAAGTAAACAAACAAACATTAAAGGTTGAGAAGAATGCCAAAAGTTTCAAATCTAGTCGTATTTATGTAAAAAAACAAAGGTGAATTCATCAATGAAACAATCATAGTCCTGTTAGTTGTGGCTGTTAAGAGAAAATTTTTCCTTTCAATTAGGACTTAGAATTTTTGTTTTTATTTTACGGGAATTAGGACTTAGAATTAGTGTATACCTTATTAAAATAAAGAAAAGGAATTAGCGTATGCTATTTTAACAACTGCAATATAATTGCCCAGTTTGTAATGTGATATTAATGATCCAGACACAAAGAATGCATATTTGTAGTGTCAATTTTTCATTTAAAAACAAGATTAATTTTTTAAATCGAATTAATCTGATTGTTTTGCCATTCAATAGTTATTTTTAAGAGTGTTCTTTCTTATATTATCTTTCATCACTCCCATAGCCCATCCTACACTTATTCAACACACACACACACGCACATATATATAGTGCTTATATTGTCTGCAACTCGCACCACATTTATTTAGCAAAAAAAAAAATTCGCACCACATTTAAATAGTTGTTATGATTCAGTAAAGAAAAAAAAGTAACAAGCAATTACTTTACAAATTTTATTACAATAGATTGCAAATAACTGACAAAATTAATTCAGTTCAAAGTATTGCAACAATATCTTCGTTGTAATAGACATTTACTTTATGTTTGTCATTGCAATAGATTATAAAATAATTAATATCATGTTATTGCAATAATATATTTATTTTTGTGTTTTCCATTGTAATAAATTGTAAAATAATTTATATCAAGTTATTGCAATAACAACTTCAATGCATTAAACTATAAGTTCGAAATTTTCATCGCAATAAATTACAAAAATAATACACTTCTCAGTCCTCACTCAACCACAAGCACTATCACTTCACTCACAACACTTATTCTAACTCTCCCTCTCTTTGGCTTCAGGCTGCTCCAAAGCTAGTTGTGAGTGGACTGATTATAGTAGCAATTTTCATATGTGCTCACAAACCTTCAGAACTAATTCAGAACTGAGGGATCATTTAGGACTCACAATCAGATGAAATTCAAATGCTTCAAATGTAAACGCCCATTTCGAGACCAAACCTGAGTGAGAAGAACATAACTTCCAATAATCCTCTTAATGAATTATCTCTGTATATATATATATATATATATATATATATATATATGTATATATATATTGTGGGGGGTGAAAGTCCAACCTTATGTATTGGGCCTAGGACCCTATGTGAAGATTACTGTGTGTCCAAAGAGAGGAAAATGTTTGAGAATGAGTCCATGTGGAAGAAGTATACCTGAAAATGAACGAGGAGTATAGTCCGAAGAGATTACCAGTGGTCCGAAGATGTCATTCTCCTCGGATGCAAAGAGTCTTGGTCAAACAGATACCTGAAAGGTTCAAGCAATCCTTCTAAGGATTTTAATGATAAGGATAAGCTTCAGGCACATATGGAGATGATAAGAACGGAGAAATATCTAGAAGACAATATGCAACCACCACATTAAATGCACTGCAGCTACTTTTCTGGCTGCATTAATATAGAGAAGACCCCTGAACAGTGCAATCTCAGCTGCTACCACTCACAGAAAGCTAAAGAGGAGACTTGACGTGACATGTATTCAAGTGGATGCTTAGATGAAGAACAAGTGGACGATGAAGATGATGGGAGAGGGTGTTATATAAAGAGAAGAGACATCTGATAATATGGATCGAAGAAAAAGGAAGAGGAAAAAGAGAGTAACTTTACTGTAGCACTAAGAGTTGTAATCACCTTTCATTCAATAATACACCTTTTCGGACATCTGTTTGTTGAGTTTTTCAAGTGTGTTTCTACGTTAATACATCTCTTAACACCATAGTTGACTATTGTTTAATTCATAACCAGTCCAGCTCTTTCACCCACTCTCTACAAATTCATTATTTTGGGTTCATTGGGCTCATAACCCAAACCTTTTGGGCTTGGGCTACAAAAACTGACCCTACATATATATATATATATATATATATATATATATATATATATATATAGAGAGAGAGAGAGAGAGAGAGAGAGAGAGTTGCACTTTGCCAACTGATTACCAATGTTCCAACTTTGACTAAGAGTAGGACCCTAATGAGCAAGGAAGTGCATGAAGTAAAAATAAAAAAAATAAAAATTTATTTCTTCAAATATCTTGTATTAATAGGCTATTACTTTACGAAACTTATTACAATAGATTGCAAATAATTGACAAAAATAATTTGGTTCAAATTATTGCAACAATATCTTTGTTGTAATAGATAATTACTTCATGTTTGTCATTGTAATATATTATAAAATAATTTATATCAGGTAATTGCAATGATATGTTCCAGTTTTGTGTTTGCCATTGTTATAAATACTTATTCAATATTGATGGGTTATTTAGACCCCTAAAACAACCAAATTGCGTAGCCTAGATTAATTAGCCAAGTTGTTACTTAGTCAAATTAAGCAATTCTAGGTTAAAGCAATTCAACAATCATATCAAGAATAAAAATGCAGCGGAAAATAAATAACACAAGATATGATCACCCAGGAAACCACACGGTAAAAACCTGGGGAGGATTTGACCCACCGATCCTCAAGGCATAACAGAATTCACTATGAAAGAATTGAAGTTCTTACAGAAGGACTACAAGCTCCCCGCTCGACTTCCTAATGCTACCCACCAGTACGAACTTCCTGACACGACCACGCGCAGGCTCCGAATCCACGGACTACTTCTTTCTTGAATTCTTCAATCAGCTACAAGCTCCCCGCTTGCTTTTCTTTTAAGTTCCAATGGTTGCAACTAAGTTGATCATCAAGAGATTGACAACCCTAAGTTTATGTGAAGGAAAGCTCCTCGAAGATCTCACAAGAGATTCACACAAACAGAAAATATGAGCAACAACACAATATGGACAACCTCAAAAACGTGGCTAGGGTTTTGTTTATATACCTAGGGTAAAAACATAAAACCCTAAACGTTTAATGAAGTAGGGCTGAGTTGGAAATTCTGCAAAAAATTCAACATGTGCGATTTTCGATCGATCGAGTCTATTCTTCGATCGATCGAGCCAGGCCAAAAGTCCCAAGTACTTCTGCAGCCACTCGATTCCAACTGTACAATAATAAACCAACTTTGAGCAAGCCTAAACAAGACTAAATACAATGTTTTGATCATGGTTTGCCAACATTACAAATTAGAGTTCTAAATACATAAAATCCTAAGACCTTAGAACCTAACAAACTCCCCCTTTGGCAATCCGTGACAAAACCATAATTAAAAGCTCAAAGTTTTACAAGTAAAAGCCCTTTACAAAGGTAATGCTCATAAAATCAAATTCAGCCTAACTACTATCCATCAGTTGCAAGTGTAGACAGCAGCTTTAGTTGAATCAACCTGTATATTCCTGAAATACTCAACAAACGCATAAACGCATGTGTGACAGAAAAGAGTAAAACAACAGGTATAACATTCTTGTAAGATTCACACAACACAAAATAAAGACATATATGAATGATCAACTCATAAATATAAATCAATAAGCAGTGAATCATAAAGTAACAAGAATCAATGAATATAACATGTATATCAATCAATGTTACTCCCCCTAACATGAATATCCCCAAAAATGATATACAAAGTGAAGCACCTAGATACAATCTAAAAACTCCACAAGCTCCTCAAAACAAAAAGTTCTCCCCCTAACTACAAAAACCCCTCTACAAGTCAAAAATACCACTCCCCCTTTTTGTGACGGAATGCCAAAGAGCAATCACAAGTCGCCATCAAAAGGAGGTGGTGAGGGTGAATGAAGACGCGCCAAGTCAGCTCGTAGAGCACGAAACTCATCTAGCAAGTCCACCAAAATCTGTCCATGAGCCGCCTGAACGGTCATGACAGTCTCCAAAGTACGACGAACATCGAAGTCGGCCGAAGGAGGTGGAGGAACATCAGCAGCAGCAGCATCATCACCAACTGGATCAGTAACATCCTCACCAGCAAGACCTGCAGAAGAAGAAGGAGGAGGTGCGCTACTAGAGGGCTCAGACCTAGGGTGTTTAGAACCAGCTCGAAGATGAGCAGCCCTTTGTCTAAGAAAAGACGCACCTATAGGAGCAATAACATGAACGGGCTCAGAGGAAGGGAAGCCACCAAGATCAAGATGAAGGAGAATCCTATGAATGAAAATAGGATGTACAAGAGCATGAGCAGAAGATGAACTCCTATAAACATCGTTCAAAGAACGAAGAAAAAGATGGGGAAAACTAATAGGAGCATCAGTAACCAGAGCGTACAAAAATACACACCTCTCAAGAGGAATGGTGTGAACATGGGAAATGGGCCAGATAGAATGACATGCTATCCTAAAGAAAAGATAGTGTAACCCGGAGAGCTCAGCAGAGGTGATCCAAGGATCAGAACCCCACTGGACAGTAGTCCTAGTGATGTAAGACAAGACATCACTAATCTCGGGAGACACGTCATATGGATAGACAGGATGTCGAACCAATGGTACCCCTAGAGCATCAGCCACTACCTCAGGAGTAAGGGTGTACTCTACGCCTCGTATCCAACTCTTGACTAGAGTGTTGGAATCATAGATGCGGATAGAGATGTTCGAATAGAACTCTCTAATCAAGGCAGAAGGTGGAGGAGGATCAGAAACATCCACCAAGGGTAACCAGCCCCTACGCTCAAAGTTTGCCCTAATGGCAGGATCAAGTTCATCTAAGTGAACAGAACGCTCAGCCCAAATTTTTCTCCTAACATTCAGCTTCTCATAAATCTCTTGGTTTTTCTCACTCGAAAACCTCTCACGATCATAGGATGGAGGGGGTGAAGGAGAAGGTGAGGGAACATTCCTACGGGCTCTAGTTTTCCTAGGCATAGTGCTAAGGAAAGGACAGAGACACAAAGTGAAAAACCAAAAGAACAAGAGAAAACAGAACCAAGGGCAGACTGCAAATTAGCACAATAAAAAATAGAACAAAAATCTATATGATGCATGAACATGAATAATGTTGTGATGCATGATCTAATGCAGTAAACAAATAAGTTCAATTGAGATTGAATTGACAAAATTGGCTTGAACATGGAATTTTTATCAAAAATCCCAAAAATTGAAAACCACTTGTTGAAAATTTTTTTTACCAAAAAGATGAATTGAGCATTATAAAACACATTACATAGATTATAATGCTTAATTACAACTACACAACAAGTCAATTTCATCAAAGTCATCCCAATTTAACAAAAGCCCCAATTCGGATCAAGAACAAGCCCTAGATTTTTCAATTGTTCACCAAACTCAAATTTGATCAAATTAACAGGTAATAATCATATTAATGAAGTGTCCCCACAAAAACCCAATGATCAATTTCATAAAATAAGGCTTGAATCAACAGAAAATCCCAATTATGCAAATTCCGAAAATTACCCTCAAATGCATGAATATATGCATGAAAACATGAAAATAAATTCAAAAGGAAGGGCACAAGTGTCTTACCAACTTGAGGAAAAAGAGATTTTGCAAAAAGAACGGAGGAAAACGACAAAAATCTCTGATTTTAGCTTGTCAACGCGGAGAGAGGAAAAAGCTTTGAAAAGTTTTTGAAATAGGAACTTTGAAAAAGTCAGAAAAGTACCTTTTAAAAAGCTTTTTCACGATGTTCGATCGATCGAAAATCAGATTCGATTGATCGAAACACACAGTCATTTTGAGACAAATGAAAGCACTTTTTCGATTGATCGAAAATCAGATTCGATTGATCGAAACACACAGTCATTTTGAGACAAATGAAAGCACTTTTTCGATTGATCAAAAATCAGGCTGGATCGATCGAAATGGGCAGAGGCTCACTAAATTTTGAGAAAAATCACAGTTTTGAAAGACAAACCAAATTTTGAAAAACAACTCCTCAAAGCATTAAATTACAGAAATAAAATGCATGAGTATGAGATGGAATGCTTTTTCAAAAACCCAAAATTTTAAACCCCAATTTTCTCAAAAACAAGTTTCAATCATTCTTCCTTTGAATATTCTCAAACAACAAATATGTTGTACACAAATCTCAAGATAATTTCAAACTTGGTTGGTCAGACCAAAAACACACACTAGCATGTACAGTGTTTAACAAAGAGTAACTTGTGTAGTGTGTGATACTAGCAAAAACTTGAGATACATGTGAGGTGATATGTGAATAGCAATCAATCACAAAGTCTACAAAATTCATCACATAGAATTTAAAAGAGACTATCACCTAAAGAGTTACATCTTATAACTCCCACATCTCCTAGAACAAAAGCTTGCAATCATGTAAGTTTCTTGTATTTTTGCCCCATTATTTAGGTGAAATTTGGCATAAAGCCTAATAGTACACACCAGATTAGATTATGTGAAATGGCATCAAGCCTAATAGTACACACCGGTTTGAATTAAGTGAATTGGCATCAAGCCTAATAGTACACACCGGTTTGAATTAAGCATTTAAAGAGGCTACACCTTATGTTCTTTTTGTGCATATGCTACACTTTCTCGAGCACAAAATCTTATGATATGCACTAAGGTGTTCATGATTGACTAGTGAACAGTGGTGAGATGGTTATTTATGCCTTTCTCAAAAGGTTCAAGTCCGACAGTCAAATAACATGTGACATCAAGATCAAAGACAAAGTGATTAATAACCACAAACATCTTTCCCACACAACATGCACTACAAAGCTTTAACTAGTCAAGTGCAATATTTAAGCTCATCAAAGTTAAACAAGGTACACAGAACATGACATGTGTCAAAAGATAGACCAACCTTGTTTTTCAAAAATCAAGAAAAATAGTGTCTAACATAATTTTTGCTTTCACATTTCCTTTTTTTTTTTTTTTTTTTTTAAGGAAAAACAAATAAATCCTAGAATGAAATGCATGAATGTAATGCAATGCAAGTCCTAGAACAAAAACAATAAAAAGACACAAACCAAAGAACAATGGTCACCAAAGAATAGAGCAGTTAAGCACAAGGACCAAAAAGACAAACACAACTTAGGGACACCGAAGAACACCAATCACTTGACGAAGTGTCTCAAACTTACTTCCATCAAGAGGTTTGGTAAAGATGTCAGCATTTTGAAGATCGGTAGGGATATACTCAAGAACAACAATTTTCTTTTCAACCAAATCCCTAATGAAGTGATATCTAAGTTCAATGTGTTTGGTCTTAGAGTGTTGAACAGGATTTTTAGATATATCTATAGCACTAGAATTATCACAATAGACAACCATGGTGTCTTGAGGAATCCCATAATCACTCAAAAGCTTTTTCATCCAAAGGAGTTGGGAACAGCAACTCCCAGCAGCAATATATTCTGCTTCAGCAGTAGATAAAGAAACAGAATTTTGTTTCTTACTCATCCAAGCCACAAGATTGGCTCCAACATAAAAACACCCCCCAGTGGTGCTTTTTCTATCATCAGCATTCCCAGCCCAATCAGAATCAGAAAAACCAGCAAGAGACAAATTTGACTCTTTGCTATAAAACAATCCATAATCACAGGTTCCACTCACATATTTGATAATTCTCTTAACAGCATTTAAATGAGAAACCTTAGGATTAGACTGAAATCTAGAACAAACACCAACACTATAAGAGATATCAGGCCGACTAGCAGTTAAATACAAGAGACATCCAATCATGCTTCTATACAAAGTAATATCAACAGACTCACCTGATGGATCGAGTGTTAATTTTGCATTTGTAGCCATTGGTGTTCTAGCATGAGCAGCTTTGTCCAGTCCAAATCTTTTGACTAAATTCTTTGCATATTTAGCTTGATTGATGTAGATGCCGGACTCTGTTTGCTTTACCTGCAATCCCAAAAAGTAAGTCAGTTCACCAACCATGCTTATTTCAAACATTGCCTTCATTTCATCTGCAAAAGAATGAGCAAGAGAATCATTAGTAGCACCAAAAACAATGTCATCAACATAAATTTGAGCTACAACAAAACCAGTCTTATCCTTTCTAATGAAGAGAGTTGTATCTGCAGATCCCCTTTTGAATCCATGCTCAATGAGATATGCAGTCAATCTATCATACCAAGCCCTAGGAGCTTGTTTCAAACCATAGAGGGCTCTCTTCAACTTGTATACATCATCCGGTCTGTGAGGATCCACAAATCCCTTAGGTTGCTCAACATACACCTCTTCTTGTAACATTCCATTTAAGAAAGCACTTTTGACATCCATTTGATACAACTTGAAGTTTAGATGACTTGCAATGGCCAACAGTATCCGAATGGATTCCAATCTTGCAACAGGTGCAAAGGTCTCATCAAAGTCAATTCCTTCCACTTGTGTGTATCCTTGTGCAACAAGTCTTGATTTGTTTCTAATCACGGTGCCATGTTCATCGGACTTGTTCTTAAAGATCCATTTAGTTCCAATCACATTTACATTTTCAGGCCTAGGAACTAATTCCCACACATCATTCCGAACAAATTGATGAAGTTCTTCATGCATGGAATTTACCCAATCAGCATCTTGAAGAGCTTCATCTACCTTTTTCGGTTCAAATTGGGACAAATAACATGAGTGAGTGATCACATTCAAGGCTTTTGATCTCAATCTCATGTTTTCATTCAGACTACCCAATATATTTGTGGAAGGATGATTCAATCTCACTCTAGAGGATGGACGTTTAACAAGAGATGTTGTAGTACCTTTCTGTTCAACTAGAGGACTGAACTCACTTTGTACCTGTCGAGTGTCATGAACCGGAGTGGATGGTTCTGAACTTGATGGTACTGAGACTGTATCATTCAACACCAGCAACTCTTCCTCACTATGTTTCCCAACATACTCAGTAAGAGGAGACTCATTAACCTCTAAAGATTTATCTTGAGCAGGAACAGTGCTTTCTGAAGATGCTTCTGAACATACTTCATCATTTATCACAACATTTGAAGATTCCATGACTGTTTTGGTTCTCAGATTGTACACTCTATAAGCTCTACTAGTGGAAGAGTATCCTAGAAAGTATCCTTTGTCACTCTTCGCATCAAACTTTTCTAGGTTCTCTCTATCACGTAGAATGTAACAGTCACTGCCAAATATCCTGAAATACTTGACAACTGGTTTCTTCCCTCTCCAGAGTTCATAGGGAGTTTTCTTGGAGTCAGGTCTAAAATACACCCAGTTGAGTGTATGGCAAGCAGTGTTGACAGCTTCTCCCCAGAAGGACTTTGGCAACTTTTTGTTGTGTAGCATGACTCGTGCCATTTCCTGAACAACTCTGTTTTTCCTCTCCACAATCCCATTCTGTTGAGGTGTCTTGGGTGATGAGAACTCTTGATGAGTGCCTTGATCATTGCAGAAAGTCGCCAGCTTGGTATTCTCAAATTCTCTTCCATGATCACTTCTGATTCTGGCTATCACAGTATCTTTCTCAACCTGCAATTTCTTGCATAGATGTATCATCTTCTCAGGAGCCTCAGCTTTATCTTTCAAAAGCACAACCCAAGTATATCTAGTAAAGTCATCCACAACAACTAGAATATACTTCTTTCCACCCAAACTTTGAACTCTGGCAGGACCCATGAGATCAATGTGTAATAACTCTAAAGGTCTTGAAGTTTGAACACTAGTCACAGACGGATGCTTGGATTTTACTTGTTTACCTATCTGACATGGTCCGCAAATGCATTTATCAATCTTCTCAAATTTAGGTAAACCGATAACTGCCTCACACTTGGAAATCTTCTCTAACTGCTTATGACTGGCATGCCCCAACCGTTGATGCCACAAATCAACTTGATCAATCTTTGCACTAAAGCATTTGTTGCTTACACTTGGTGTTATGCCATAACAGTTGTCAGCTGTCCTTATACCAACACACGTACAGTCACCTCCTCCATCAAGTATCTCACATTCATACTTGGTGAAAAGTACATTTAATCCATTGTCGCAAATCTGACTTATGCTGAGTAAATTGGCCTTCAATCCATCAACATACCAAACATCTTCAAACACTGGCAATCCTGGAATGTCCACAGTACCAATGCCTCTGATCACAGATTTACTTCCATCTCCAAACGTGACTGTCCCAATCTTTCCTTCAAAGAGTGTCTTGAATAAATCTTTATTTCCTGTCATGTGCCTGGAACAACCACTATCCAAATACCAAAGACAAGAATCACGTGCCTTTAAGGCGGTTAAAGCAGTATAACATACATAATTCTTGTCACATGTGATTATGCCAATGTACTTAAGGAAAGATTTAACAAACACAACAAAAGGCAAAGATAACAAATAGATAAGTTGACAAATAAGCAGAATAACTTTCCAAGAATCCATGACAACAGGGGTCAAGGATCAGCTCAGAGATTAAAAATCTCAAACACAAAGAGCTACCCGCTCTGATACCACTTGATGGGTTATTTAGACCCCTAAAACAACCAAATTGCGTAGCCTAGATTAATTAGCCAAGTTGTTACTTAGTCAAATTAAGCAATTTTAGGTTAAAGCAATTCAACAATCATATCAAGAATAATAATGCAGCGGAAAATAAATAACACAAGATATGATCACCCAGGAAACCACACGGTAAAAACCTGGGGAGGATTTGACCCACCGATCCTCAAGGCATAACAGAATTCACTATGAAAGAATTGAAGTTCTTACAGAAGGACTACAAGCTCCCCGCTCGACTTCCTAATGCTACCCACCAGTACGAACTTCCTGACACGACCACGCGCAGGCTCCGAATCCACGGACTACTTCTTTCTTGAATTCTTCAATCAGCTACAAGCTCCCCGCTTGCTTTTCTTTTAAGTTCCAATGGTTGCAACTAAGTTGATCATCAAGAGATTGACAACCCTAAGTTTATGTGAAGGAAAGCTCCTCGAAGATCTCACAAGAGATTCACACAAACAGAAAATATGAGCAACAACACAATATGGACAACCTCAAAAACGTGGCTAGGTTTTTGTTTATATACCTAGGGTAAAAACATAAAACCCTAAACGTTTAATGAAGTAGGGCTGAGTTGGAAATTCTGCAGAAAATTCAACCTGTGCGATTTTCGATCGATCGAGTCTATTCTTCGATCGATCGAGCCAGGCCAAAAGTCCCAAGTACTTCTGCAGCCACTCGATTCCAACTGTACAATAATAAACCAACTTTGAGCAAGCCTAAACAAGACTAAATACAATGTTTTGATCATGGTTTGCCAACATTACAAATTAGAGTTCTAAATACATAAAATCCTAAGACCTTAGAACCTAACAAATATATTTAACTTAAGCATTCAATCACTGCATTAATCATGTTCAATAAAGTATTCAGGTATTACATTAGTGCATATGATACATAAATTCAACAAATTCAGTTAAAGACTAAAGTAAGCACTAACAGACTAACAATTTGAAAATGTACATTTTTTAGAAAAAAAATATAGCAATTTTAAAATTTGCCTTTGAAACACAATTTTGAAAATCACAATTAAACATTTGATTTGGGCTTATGGGCTAATTTGTATTTTTTTGGGGCAATTTTTAAGAAGTGCTATGTCCACAACATTTTCATCACAAATCCTAAATGGTGAGTTGTTACTAGTTCAAGTGTGCGTTTGGCATTGGCATAAAAAACCAACTTTTTTTACTATTTAGCTTATTTTTGGTACTATTCAGCTTATTTTTTTTACTATTTATGGGTTCTACTGTACTATTTCAGCTACCTTTTAGGCTTTTAGCTTTATCTACTGTACTTTCAGTAAAAAAGTTTCAGTTTCAGCTAAATAAGTTGTTATCAAACAAACACCTAATTTGAACATACTACTAAAATTACCTTTTTGGCCACTAGTAACAGTTAGTAATAACCTGCCACTTAGATTTTTTTTTTTGGAGAATCAGTCACTTAGGATTTATTTGTGAAAGTGTTGCGAAGCTTTTATTTTTAATGGGCTCAAATTTTTATCTTAGGATGTTCACTTTTTTTTACAGTGGTCAAGATTTTTTTCTAGAGTGGTCAACAACCTATATTAATTTAAAATATAATTTTTTTAAGGTATATATAAAAAAATTTCAAATAAATAACAAGTAGATCCACCCCTTACCCTCAATATTGCGAGAAACTCACCCTTAGGTAATCTCTAATTAAGTACATTTTTACATGATCCCAAAACAAGAAAAATAAAAATTCATTTTTACATGTGCTTCTGTTGCATCATTTGTTTTGCTCAATTTCTTGTCTTCTTTTCTCTTGCTGTATTGGATAATTTCTCCGGGAAGAGAGGATTCAAAGCTTCATTTGAGATTGTGATCTCTTTGAAGAACTTCGGATACTAACTATACCTGTTATCTTTTGCCACTTTTCTCAGTCCACGAACCCAAAGCAATTATCTAGTGTACTATATGCAACCATATGATTTCACGGTTTGGGGTGCAAAAGGTGCTGTCGTTAATAATTGGCCCAAAGCCATATGTGTACAGTACTAGCATCGAGGTTAAATTCAGGGTTTAATTGTTCATGCTATATGCCTACTTATATGGCATGTACTATGAGTCAATGGGGTCAAAAGCTAAGTCCAGGCCGTGCACGTACGAGAAACACTCATTTTATGCGTGAAGTTTCTTAGGATAAAATTAATTTGTGTAAGTTTGAAGTAATTATCTAGGCAAAATATTAATCAAGCCAATTACAAAATGCCACATCAAAATTTAGTGGCAAATTCTAAACTTTTACGTCATTAAATTAAATAAATCAAGTGTTGATATGTGTCATCCAAGATGTTATCATATTAGCAAATTAAAATTTGCCACATGTCATTTGGCCCCATAAGATTGAGATAAATATCCTAATTAAATTGGAATGTGTTGTGAAATGATGGAAATATATATTAAACAAAGTAAAAGGAACAAGAAATATATTGATAAACTCTTATATTCAAGTGGTCATCCACAATTCTTTTGATCTCTCTTAGATGTGTCTAATAACAGTGAAGTAATCGCACATATATATAAGACCTTAGAATGCTTGTAGAGTTTATGGGATAAGGTTGTAATAATGAGTACACTTATCGATATGCATCTCCCCTATAGGCTTTATACACTTCACCCTTTACATATCCCAAGTAACCTTTTCATTGCCCAAAGTTTACACATTCCAATCAAACTTTATTTCTAACACTCCCCCTTGGATGACCACTTTCTAAGAATATGCCTCGTTAAAACCTTGCCAAATAAAAACCCTGTGGGAAAAAATTTTGGCTAAGGAAAAAGAGTACAATATTCTTGTATAACTTCTAGTGCCTTAGGATTGCCTCATTAAAACCTTGCAAAGGAAAACCCAGTGGGAAAAACCCTTAGCGAAGGAAAAAGAGTACAATCAGCACACATCTTTTAGAAAATTTACTCCCCCTCACGAGTACATAGAATTTCCATTGTTCATGGTAAAAATATCATAAGGTCGACGCATACCAATGTTGTGCACCATTTTCTTAAAATTCGCAGTTGGTAATGGCTTAGTGAACATATGGGCCAAATTATCACATGATTGTATCTGCTTGACATCAATATCGCCACTCTTTTGGAGCTTTTATGTATAAAAGAATTTGGTGCAATATGCTTGTTTCTATCACCCTTAATATATCCTCCCCTAATTTGAGTGATACAAGCGGCATTATCTTCGTATAATATTGTTGGACTTTTTATGATTGATGATAATCCACAGTTCTCATGAATATGTTGAATTACCAATCTCAACCAAACACACTCATGACTTGCTTCATGAATTGCAATAATCTCTGCATGATTTGAGGAAGTAGCAGAAATTGTTTGCTTAACAGATCTCCATGAAATAGCAGTATTTCCATAAGTAAATAAATATCCTGTTTGTGATCAGCCTTTGTGTGGATCAAAAAGGTAACCTACATCAGCATATCCAACTAACTATGATTTTGATCCATTTGGATAAAATAATCCCAAATCAGTAGTCCCACGAAGATAACGTAAAATGTGCTTAATTCCATTCCAATGTCTTCGAGTTGGTGCAGAACTATACCTTGCTAGTAAGTTAACTGCAAATGCTATATCAGGTCGTGTGTAATTTGCAAGATACATCAAAGCACCAATTGCACTAAGATATGGTACTTCAGAACCAAGAGTTTCTTCATCGTCTTCTTGTGGTCGAAATTGATCATTCTTGACATCAAGTGACCAACCCACCATTGGAGTGCTCAAAGGATGAGCTTTATCCATGTAAAATTGCTTCAGGACTTTTTCTGTGTACGTTCATTGATGAACAAGAATTCCGTTTGGAAGATGTTCAATTTGCAAGCCAAGACAAAATTTTGTCTTACCAAGATCTTTTGTCTCAAATTCATTCTTTAAACAATTTGTTGTTTTTGTTAACTCTTCTGGAGTCCCTACAAGATTTAAATCATCAACATACACTACAACAATAGCACATCTGGATTCTGATTTTTTGATAAAAACACATGGACAAATTGGATTATTCTCAAATCCTTCTTTCAAAAGATATTCACTGAGGCGATTATACCACATGCGTCCGGATTGCTTTAACCCATATAAGGATCTTTGTAGCTTGATAGAATACATACTTCGGGATGTAGGATTACATGTTTTAGGCATTTTATATCCTAGATATCATTATCTAATGATCCATACAGATATACTGTAACAACATTCATTAATCGCATATCCAAATTTTCTTTTGCTACCAAGCTAATCAAAAATCTAAATGTAATTGCGTCCATTACCCATTACAGGAGCATATGTTTCTTCATAATCAATACCAGGTCTCTGCGAGAAACCTTGTGCTACAAGTTGCGCTTTGTACCTTATAATTTAATTTTTCTCATTTCGCTTACGTACAAATACCCATTTGTATCCAACAAGCATTACACCTTTAGGTGTTCGGACTACAGGTCCAAAAACTTCATGTTTAAGTAGTAAATTTAATTCTACTTTCATGGCCTCTTTCCACATTAGCCAATCATTTGTACGTTAACATTCATCAATGGTTTGTGGTTCATATTCATTATCATTACTTCTAGTAATATCAAGGGCACCTTTATATGAAAACATGTTGTCGACAATAATTTTATTTCTATCCTATATTTCTCCTGTATGTACATAATGTATCAAGATCTCGTTATTTTTTAGGTACCTGATCATCTTCAAGGGATAACTCTTCAAGATGTTTATTTTCAGGAGATTTTTGTTCATAAGTTTTGGATAGATCAATTATTTTTGTAACATGTTTCTTGGGTATAGCCTCTTTATAGGTTGCAACTTGTTTTTCTTGTACTTTTCTCTTCCGGGAATTTTATCTTTAACACCAACAGGTCTTCCACGCTTCAAGTGTGGCTTTGATTCATTTGCTGCTGTATTAACTGATAGTCCTACAGGGACTTCAATCCGTGCTGGAGTATTAGCAGCTGGAATGTGAGATTTCACTATTTTCTTATTGTTGGTGAATGCATCCGATAATTGATTTGCAATTCCTTACAAATAAATAATCCTTTGAACTTCCAGTTCACATTGATTTGTACGAGGATCAAGATGAAATAACATCGAAACATTCTAAGTAATCTCACGTCGTGCTTCAGACAATGACTTTTCTCCCCCTAATGGTGGAAAGATTGTTTCATTAAAATGACAATCCTCAAAACGTGCCTTAAAAAATAACCAGTTAGAGGTTCAAGATATTTAATGATAGATGGGAAATTAAAACCCATATAAATTTCAAGTCTATGTTAAGGACCCATCTTAATGCGTTGTGGGGGTGCAATAGGTACATATACAGCACAAATTAAATGTGCGTAAGTGAAAAATATTTGGTTGTTGGCCAAGTACAAGTTGCAATGATGAGAATTTATGATAAGCAGTTGGCCTAATGTGAACAAATGATGCAGCATGTAAAATAGCATGACTCCAAGCAGAAACTGGTAATTTTGATTTCATAAGCAAAGGTCGAGCAATAATTTGAAGTCTCTTGATAAGTGATTTAGCTAAACCATTTTGAGTATGTGTATGGGCAACAAGATGTTTAACATCAATTCCAATTGACATGCAATAGTCATCAAAAGCTTGAGATATGAATTCACTAGCATTATCTAAACGAATTTTTCTAATTGGATAATCAGGAAATTGTGCTCGCAACCTAATTATTTGAGCAAGAAGCCTAGCAAATACAACATTTCTAGTAGAAAGTAAACATACATGTGACCATCTGGTTGATGCATCAATTAAAACCATAAAATACTTGAATGGACCACAAGGTGGGTGTATTAGTCCACATATATCACCCTGAATTCTTTCTAAGAAAGATGGACACTCAACAACAATCTTTGAATGTGATGGTTTGGTAATTAATTTATCTTGAGAACATGCACTACATGGATAATCACTAGATAAAAGAATCTTCTGGTTCTTTAAGGGATGTTCATGAAAGTTTTCAATAATTCGACGCATCATTATTGATCTTGGATGTCCAAGATGATCATGCCAAAGCATAAAAACCTTTTGGTCCGAACACTTCTGGTGTATTGCAACATTTGTTTCAACTGTTCTCATTGTAGTATAATATAACTCAAAAGAGAAAATAGGCAGTTTTTCTAATTTGAGCTTCTGGCCCGATACTATTGAAGTAATATAAAGCAAGTCTTCACTGCCTTCGTTATTAGTTTCAATATGACAACCATTATAACGTATATCCTTAAAGCTGAGTAAATTTATGCTTGATTGAGAATACAAAGCATCATCAATACAAAGTTTTGTGCCCTTTGGCAACATGATAGTCGCTCTTCCAAAGCCTTCAATTAAGTTTGATGAACCTAATATGGTATTGACATTGGCTTTGCATAATTTTAAAACTTTAAAATATTTTTTATCTTTAAGGATCGTATGAGTTGTTGCACTGTCTGCTAGACAAAAATCTTCTCTATTCATCTTGGAATTGATTTTACTAGTATGACCCATGCATCTTCATATATGCAAAACATAAATTAAACTTTATTACTTTAAACATAAATAAAACATATCAAATACTTATTACAATGCCATAATATAATGAAAGACAAATAATTAATTGGTATGGACATTTCCATCACCAATCATACTTATTAGAATATGATAGTATAATAAAAGAAAATAATTAATTGGTATGGACATTTCCATCACCAATCAAATTATAAAATTTTCCATCAACATCCTTAAAGAAATCAGAGACATCAAGATGGGTCATATCTACTCCATTTGAAAATGAAGATAATTCATAGAATTTTCAGGATCATTATGATTAGCAAAGTTCATTTCAATTCCCTTTTCCTTTTCTTTTATGGAGGCTTGGTACAAATCTACCAAATGTTTAGGAGTGAAAGCTCGAAAATGTGTTAAAACACAAGAGCTGTTTAGACCCCCAATTAAAAGATTACGGCTCGGTTGATTTTACTCTAACTTGTCTAAGTGCGGAAACAAGAGTAAATGAAGCGCAAACAACTGATACTACTCTAGTGCATAAATATGAACAACCAACAATAAAAGTAAAGCACAAGAGTAAGGGAAAAGAGAATGCAAACACAAGATAACACGCCGATGTGTTATCGAAGAGGAAACCGAAGAACTCGGCGAAAAATCTCTCCGCCGCCCTCCAAGCGGTAATCGATCCACTAGACAATCAATTAGGATACAGGAGTTAGCAAGAGACCCTCCAAGCCTAATCTACCCGATGTATCTAAGCCCTCCAAGCTCCTACTCCAACAAGGCTTCTCGGAACCGTATCTTGTCTAGCTTTCCGAATCCCGCAATACGCCCGATTGCATCCACCAAGCCTCACCAGCTTCTTTTGACAAATCCCCAAAGCTTCCCAAGCTCCAAAACACTCTCTACACTCTGAATAGGTGTGGTTTGTGTTTGGGTACAAATCTCCTCTCAAGGTATGACAATGGGAGAGGAACGGAGAAGAGGCTACAATGATTTCTCACCAAGGATGAGTAGCTCTCTCTCAAAAAGATGGGTGTGTGTGTTGTAGAAAACCTATCTAGGATTTTTCTCTCTGAATGGCCTCTCATACATTTGTGGGTAATGAGGGTATATATAGCATGGGTGAAAGGTAAGAAAGTCACTCTTAAAAATCCTCCAGGTAAAATGTTTCGCGACTACCTCACGGGAAGGCCTTACCCACGAGACACTTGCGAAAAGGACAGCCTGGCTCGACTCTTCAGCTTCTAGACATGTGCTTCTCACATGACTCTTTTGCGGGTTAGCTTCTCGTGAGCTTCTTGCGAAATCCACTGATTCTTCATTTTAGCTTAAGTCTTCACCAACTTCATACTAAACCCAATACAATAAAATCCCACAAATTACAAGGAACAAAATTAAAGCAATTACAACAATTTTTGTCATGGAATAAAGCCAACATAAAACATAGTTGTAAATCACAACTTTACAATCTCCCCCTTTAGCTATTCTGTGACAAAACACCCTATAACAGAATCTAGACTTAAACGTGAGTTTGGGAACAATGGCAAAACTCACTCACACCTAAATCTAGAAGCTCTGATGAAACTTGGAACATATGTATCCGTAACCTGAAACACTTGCACAAAACACATTAGACATTCAAGGTAAAGCAAGTAATAAAGGACAGGTATAATGTAACAAGGAAATTGCGATCAAGTAAACATGTGAGCAACTTGATCAAATACGAAACAGTCATGTGGAAATGACTACAATGATCATATATCAAAGCAAATGATCATCCGAACATGCAACCAATAAAGCACAATAGCATAAGGATAAAAGCATGTCCAACACACAAGCACGATGCAATGAGAGCAATAAAGCATATCAAAGCACCATAAAGTAACGAGAAAACAAGCATAATGTAAATCAAGGTCTTCTCAAAAAAATGTCTTCTCCCCTTGGTATATGCATCTCCCTTATGGCTTTCTCCCCCTACGAATGTGCATAAGGTAGAATTTCTCCCCCTAAGAGTGTGCACATGAGTCATATAGAAATGACGATACACTCCCTGAATGTTCAAAATGTGTGTAAAACACCCTTGAACGTTTAGACCCCAATTTACAAAAAATCAATTCAAGCTTATTATCAAACAATAAATGTGCGGAACATGAACATAAGCTAAACCAGAATTGATAAACAATCTAAACCATAAATAATCACAATCACAGCAGTAATTAAATGGTAAAGATAAAGGGAAGAGAGATGCAAACACAAGGACAACACTCGATGTGTTATCGAAGAGGAAACCGAAGCTCTCGGCGTAAAACCTCTCCGCCGCCCTCCAAGCGGTCAATAATCCACTAAAAAATGTAGTTAGGATACATGAACAGCAATAGACCCTCCAAGCCTAATCTACCCAGTGTACCTAAGCCCTCCAAGCTTCCTGCTCCAACGAGGTTGTGCCGAACCTTTTTCTTTTCTAGCTTACCGGATTCCGCTATAAACCATAGCATCAACCAATGTGAATTGGTCCCTTCATAACTGCTTCCCAAAGCACCAAATAAACCTTCTCACTGATATGGGTATGGTGAGAAAAGGATTTGGTCAAGAACCTCTCAAGAATGTATCAATGGAGAGGGTGAGAGTAGAGGAATTTGAAGAGTCTCTTAGGTGAAGATTGTGGATGAATCAATCTTGTTTTTCTCTAGGGTTTCTCTCTCAAAATTCTCTCTGGAAGCTCTCTTCATTTCGTGAATATAAGGGTCTATATATAGTGGTGTGTGTTTGGAATGTGAAGAGTCAGTTTTTCCCAAACAGGGTGGTCTGGCGGCTTGGCCTTGCGACTGGTCTGAGTCGCGAGTTCCAGCCGCGAGTTAACGGCCTAGCCAGCCTGGGACTTTTGTCCTGTAGTGCAATAGCTGGCATGACCCTTTAGCTCCCCTGCATGCTTCTCACGTGTGCTGCAGTTGGCGGCTTGCCAGTCGTGAGTCAGCCGCGAGTCTCTACATCCTTGCACAAACTTGAGCATTTCTTCACACTCTTTCACACACTACCCTTACATGAATCCCACCTAAATACAGGGTTACTAATTACTAAAATACAAGCAAATTTGACACGGAATAAAGCTAACAAGATGGTTGATTAAATTCAACCTTACACTCCCCCTTTTTGTCACGAATAGACAAATGAATCAAGAGGGAGGAGGGAAAGAAAGGAAGATATGAACAATGATAAAATATGATGCATGAGGGTTGCAAGATGAATGAGAAAATGAAGCTCAAACAACAGATAAAAACATTAAAAAAAAATGCTACAAAGCATAAAGTAAACATGACATGCTAAGGATGATGGAACATGATATAGACCTAGGCATGACATAGACACAAGAACATGTTATATGTGCTAAAAGGTCTAAAAGGATTTAACTAGCATGAGTGAATATAAGAACATGTCAAGTGTTAGAGTGTGTGCAACAAAGGTGCATCTAGTGTACATGTGAGATGCATGACCAATGTATGAATAAGCACTCACGGGGCAAAGTGCATAAAACACACCACCAATTATCAAAACATGATAAACATGAATAATTATGGTGATCCCCAAAGTTTGGTACTCATCGGAGTCCAAAACAACTAGAAAATGTCATTTGGGCATTTTATCAAACACTTAGAGTCCATACACTACACATGTATGTTAAACAATACATGAACATATGAAAATATTGCCTAAATACATGTTATTTTTGCCACAAGGGGCCAACATCCAAAGCAAATCATCATTTAAAACAAAGCCCAATAAAAAAGATTGACAAAAAATAAGTTTTCCAACTCCCATTTGAGAAAATCCCAACTATGAACATAAAACCCCCAAAAACATAATCTAAGGATCAAAATCCATGAAAAGAGTTAAAGATTACCTTAGAGATGTTAATGGAATGAAAAACAATTGAATTTAGTTAGGTTTTGATGTAGAAACATTAAAATAGGGGTTTGGGAGAGGATGGGAGACATTTAAAACAAAAGACCCACGAAATGCCCTTTAAAAGCTGATCTGGAAATTTTCGCTGGTTAGAATCCCGCGAAATTTTGCTAGTATCTTGCTGGTATTTTGCTGGTAATCCTTACTCGCGAAACAGCCGCGAAACTCTCTGTCCAAAGCTGAAAAACTTGAGAATTGGACCCTTTCACTCGTGACTGAACTTAAACATGAAATAAGTCACGAAAACACCCAAAAAACATGTTTTTCACACAAAAACAATTTAAAAACTTTGAAAAACATAGATGATACAAATCACTTCCAAAAGCAAACAAAAAGAACAAAAATCTTTTTGGTTTGAACCACATATGGTTGAGCACACACACATCACATTTGAACATGTACAAACACACAAATGAAATAGGCATTCATTGAACATTAAACTTGTGTGTTGTGTATGTGGATCAAGTGTGGAATAATCCTTAGACTAGAGTGAAGCTTCAATGATCAATTCAATCAAGCCATACACAACTAGTACTAAGTCAAGTGGACTATCTCAATTATAGAAATGAGCATATATGACCTCCCACAAGAAAATTATTACAAAACTTAGAAGCTTTTCATTTGGCCTCTGCATAAATCATAACATTTTATCCTTTTTGGATAGTACATCTCATTTTTGAGATCGGTGCTTGAAATTTTTGATATTTCAACATTGAGAGTTAGCCTTTGGCTTTTTGAGCACCATATATTACATTAGAAAAGTCACTTTCCCTTTTTCCTAGTCAAATACTAGTATGTGCGACAAGCTTTTGCAACTCAATATCTCTTTTCATTTGGAGATTTACATTTGGTGAGCTCAATTGCAAAAACATAAAAATAAAGTGGAAAGAGATATAGGCACAAGTCTATGCAAGTATCAAGACCATCAAGACCATTGACCAATCATTCATGACAAGCTTGAAGATCTATTTACAACAATCACACATAGTTTTCAAGATTTCTCCCACACAGATATATGTGCATACATAACAAGCTAAGCTCGTAAATGCACTACGTCATAAGTACGAAGGTATTAGGCCAAACTCACATGAAATATGTGCTCAAACATATACAGTCAAACTTTTTGAATTTTTCACTTTTTATGTGGTTTTGGATTTTTACTCACACAAAATAAAAACATAAAAGTAAGATCAAATACAAAAACAAAATAATGCATATAAAGAAATGCATGATGCACAAATGCATGACAATGAAGCATCTAATGCATGAAGGGTCCTACAAAGATCGAAAGAATTAGATCAAGGACCAAGAGAGCAAAAGCTCAACCATAGGAACCCTTCCTCATCCAAACGGAATGATTGTTTGGAATGAGTGTCTCATGAGAAGTGAGACGAGGGTTGGAAGAATGAGAACCAAAGATGCACATAGACAAGGAGTTAAGAGCATTAAACACTTTCTTTAACAACATGCTATTTTCACTCAAATCCGGTTTACCATTTTTAGCACAACTTCCAAAAAGCTCAAGTTTCTCTTTTCTTTTGATTCTTTTAAGAGCATGAAACTTAGAGCAATGAGGTCTTAGATGATCAAAAGCACCACAATGGTGACAAACAATGTGTTTACGTCCACTAGGCCTTTTGGGAAGGGATCTAGCAACATGAGTTTGTTCTCTCTTTAACTTATGACATTGAGGTCTTATATGACCAATCACACCACAATGGTGGCAAGTAGGAACAAACTTAGATCCACTCAATTCCCTAGGATGGGACCTAAACAGAGGCTTAGGCTTAAGAGCCTTTCTCTCCACTTTTTGATTTCTTTTGTGTGGAGGAATGTACACCGATTTGTCCTTTGAGGTAGAACACACAATAGGCACACAATCGGGTACCACAACATCATCGCAACATATATTTTCTTCATTTTTAGCAACAGGTTCAGCAATCAAACACTTGGCATGCATCTTAAGAGATTCATTTTCACATTTTAGTTCATCAACAAGTTTGTTAGATAAAACAAGTTTAGCATCCAAGTCCATATTCAAACATTCAAACTCTTTTAGTTTTTCAAGAGAATTTTCAGCAAGTTTTTTATATTTCTCAATCAATTTGTTGGATTCATTGAGCTTAGCAATCAACTCATCCTTTTCACAAAATAACTTGCTTAAATTCTTTTGAAACTTCTTAGCCTTTTTCTTCAAGAGTTTTTCATTTGGAATATCAACAACAGCAAATGATTCAAGTAACATGTCATCACAATCATGAGTATAAACACTCACAGAGGCATTTTGACAAACACGTGGCATGCTACAATCATCAACAACCAAGGAAGCATACAAATCACTATCCATGGCAATACACACAAGGGATCAAGGATCACACTTAGGTATTAAAACCACAACAAGTGTACCCGCTCTGATACCAATTGAAAGCTCGAAAATGTGTTAAAACACAAGAGCTGTTTAGACCCGCAATTAAAAGATTACGGCTCGGTTGATTTTATTCTAACTTGTCTAAGTGCGGAAACAAGAGTAAATGAAGCGCAAACAATCGATACTACTCTAGTGCATAAATATGAACAACCAATAATAAAAGTAAAGCACAAGAGCAAAGGAAGAGAGAATGCAAACACAAGATAACACGCCGATGTGTTATCGAAGAGGAAATCGAAGAACTCGGCGAAAAACCTCTCCGCCGCCCTCCAAGCGGTAATCGATCCACTAGATAATCAGTTGGGATACATGAGTTAGCAAGAGACCCTCCAAGCCTAATCTACCCGATGTACCTAAGCCCTCCAAGCTCCTACTCCAACAAGGCTTCTCGGAACCTTGTCTTGTCTAGCTTTCCGGATCCCGCAATACGCCCGATTGCATCCACCAAGCCTCACTGGCTTCTTTTGGCAAATCCCCAAAGCTTCCCAAGCTCCAAAACACTTTCTACACTCTGAATAGGTGTGGGTTGTGTTTGGGTACAAATCTCCTCTCAAGGTATGACAATGGGAGAGGGACAGAGAAGAGGCTACAATGATTTCTCACCAAGGATGAGTAGCTCTCTCTCAAAAAGATGGGTGTGTGTGTTGTAGAAAACCTATCTAGGGTTTTTCTCTCTGAATGGCCTCTCATACATTTGTGGGTAATGGGGGTATATATAGCATGGGTGAAGGGTAAGAAAGTAACTCTTAAAAATCCTCCAAGCAGAATATTTCGCGACTACCTCATGAAAAGGCCTTACCCGCGAGACACTCGCCAAAACGACAGCCTGGCATGACTCTTCAGCTTCTAGTCATGTGCTTCTCACATGGCTCTTTCGCGGGTTAGCTTCTTGCGAAATCCACTGATTCTTCATTTTAGCTTGAGTCTTCACCAACTTTATACTAAACCCAATACAATAAAATCCCACAAATTACAAGGAACAAAATTAAAGCAATTACAACACTTTTTGTCATGGAATAAAGCCAACACAAAACATAGTTGTAAATCACAACTTTACAAGGAGTATGACAAGTACGTGACCAATGATCTTCCATTCCACACCTATAACACTTATTTTCATGACCCTTTGATGGTTTTCAACAACAACTCATTATTTTGTTCAGCCACTAGAAGATAAAACATTAGTTCATAACACTTTATGAACATATGCATTTGATATTGCTACTGCAGGAGCACATTCAAAACATGATATATGTGTCTTCTATTATATAATTTTAATTGTAGGCTGATTTTAAAGTGCCAGATTAATTCACTTGCACCTTTAGTTTATTACAACTTTAGTCATACTAAGCTTTTAAGATGATCAAGTTCTTCTAGAACTTGTGATTCTCCTAAGGGGTCTTTTATTGTAAAGTACTCAGTTTTTATGTAAATAATAACAAATAAAAGTTATTTCTTTTGAACGATCCTTCTAAGATACTTTGTTGTCATCCATAATAATATCTTCAGGATTTATTACATCAACATAGATCTCATCAAGATTCATTGCTTCCAGATGAATTTTAGTATCAAGGATCCATGATAAGGAATTATTGCCTAAGATGTCAAGGGCAAGAAATTCAAGCTTTGTAAGGTTTGACATTTATATCAAATATATAATTACGTAAGTAATTAAATAAACAAATATTTTTATCATACAAAATTCTAATGAAAGAATGCTACATAGACATATATATTCAAAGTTGATTCATACACGGTACATATAACTATTATTAAGTTGCTTTATCACAAACCATTTTTAACAAAATATTTTTAATCAATTAAATGTGAATCTCATAACGTGCATCTCATAACAATATATAACAATAGAATAACGTGAATCTCATAAAATTTCTCATAAAATTTTTAATCAATTAAAAATTACTAAAATTATGAGCATAAAACGTAAAGACAAACAAATAGGATAATTACTAATTCCTTAAAAAGAAAACTTACAGTGAGTTGAGAAAACTACACAAATAATCTTTGATGTTTGAAGAATAATGAGATTACAACTTCCTTTCGAAATTGGGTAGAGACTCGTGCTGATAACGTGTTGTGAAATGATGGAAATATATATAAAACAAAGTAAAAGAAACAAGAAATATATTGATAAACTCTTATATTTAAGTGGTCATCCACAATTCTTTTGATCTCTCTTAGATGTGTCTAATAACAGTAAAGTAATCCCACATATATATAGGACCTTAGAATGCTTGTAGAGTTTATGGGATAAGGTTGTAATAATGAGTACACTTATCGATATACATCTCCCCTATAGGCTTTATACATTTCACCCTTTACATATCCCAAGTAACCTTTTCATTGCCCAAAGTTTATACATTCCAATCAGACTTTATTTCTAACAGAATGATAATAGTTGATAATTATATCTATTAAAATAAATAAAAATAAAGATAATTATCTACAAGTAATAAGTTTTAGTGAGACTCTTTAACTTTGACCCAATTAGAATCTACTAGTTATCTTCAATGAAATCAATTTAAAGTGAGACTAATCCTTTGAACCACTATAAATAGAGAGCATACATTTTCTCATTCTACATAATTTTTCAAGACGTCAAAACTTTGGGGAAATTCTGTCTCAAGAACGCCATCTTTTTAATTCTCAAAAAAAAAAAGAACGCCATCTTTTCTCTCCTATTTTCTCTAAAAGAAAATGGAGAGATGAGATTTTGGTGGGCTGAGGAAAAAACACCTGGGTCCCACCAAAATTCTCTCCCTCTCCAAACCAAACACCTTTCTCACTTATTTTCTCTTCTATTTTCTCTCATTTCTTTTTTATCTTCCTTATTTCACCTCTAACCAAACAAACTCTTAGTGATATCATGGTCCAAGTGCCATTAATGATATCATGGTACAAGTGGCCCAAACCATATCAGGGCTTTAAAAGCCTAAACCAAAAACTATTATAGGCTATTCAGCAACAAAAAAAAACTATTATAGGCTAGTAATAAAAGTAAACTAATCCCGAGTTAGTCTACTATTGACCAAAGACTTTCTAGCACATAAACCATGGATTCAGTTCATTGTAAATATTAAAAAAAAAAAGGTCCAGTACGTAGCAAAGACGTTGACTTTATTTTCTCTTTTCTCTTTTGTCACTTTGAATCACTCATCAACTTAAACAAATGGCATACTTTGAGTATAGACTTGAGATAGATGAAGGTTATTTAGTACATCATGTTGCCCTAGAGTTTAACCATGCATTCTATTTTTCTATTATTGGAAAGAGTTATTTTGGATGGGGTTATTTTTACTCTCTCTCTCTCTCTCTCTCTCTCTCTCTCTCTCTATATATATATATATATATATACACACCCAACCTAAAAACACTCTTGAGTAATGTATTGAATAGACTTGTTAAGGATTCAAATAAAAAACTCTTTTTGGTTTTATTAGTGAAATTCTCAACTTTGAATTTCGATGTATACATTTTTGCCAATCAAACACAATACATTCTTGCCAATCAAGTTATTAGACAGTTGAGCCTCTGAGATCAACTACTTCTCCAATTCTCTTAACGTGATTGTGTGTAATGTATTTGGGAAAGGTGGTTTCCCAGTTGAAAGTTCTTGAGAAACTTGTTGCATTGTTGGGCGAGGTTGTGGGATGGTGTGCAAGCATGCAATTGCAATCTTTGCAATGGTGAGCATTTCTGTTGCAGCTTGATTCATTGGGAGTGAAAGGCGTTGGTCCAACACATCCTTCAACAGCATATCACAAGTTGTAAATGTTGGTGATGACAGAGATGAGATAAGATCTCCTGGATGCTTTCCCATAATTATTTCTAAAGTCAACACTCCAAAACTAAAAACATCACACCTCTCATTAATTTCCATTGTATATGCAAGCTCTGCCAGGGGAAAAAATTGACCAAGGTCATAGGAGCACAATTATTAGTAATAAAAATATAAACATCACTTGAAGTTGGTCCATGCATATGAAAATTGTAAAATATATCAATGTTCGTAATATCTTTTTTCTTTTCTTTTTTTTTTCTTTTCTTTTTTTGCTGAATATTCTGAATATCATATGTTAGGATCCATTCATGGGACGTGCTAGCTTCTAGTTTAATTTAATTATCGATTGGATCAAATATCTATAGAATCAACGATATATTACATATTATACATATGATATACTACTACACGGCACTTTTTAATCATTTTTAGAAAGAAACATAACAGGTGATGGTTAGTTTAGTTGGCTATATATGGACTAAATACAAACGAAATGAGTGGTTAGTTTATTTGTCTATAGACTAAATATAGGAGGAACGTGGTTTTATTATTTATGCAACCTGATAATTAACTTGCCTACTATATGGTAAAAATGTAGCAAAATTTGTATTATGCGACAATTAAGCATATGTTGGAATTATTTAAAGATCTATATCCTTAACAACAACAAAAAAACCATTGAGTGACTACATTTCTTCTGCATGAATTGATTTTTACTATAAACCTAATAATGGTATAAATAATAATTAATCTTTAACTAACTTTAGACTAACCCTACAGTTTTAATAAAGTTATATATATATATATATATATATATTTTTATACAAGATAAAAATTCTACTTTAGCCTAAATTAAGTGTATATGTGTCTGAAGCTCCTTCCTGGAGACTTGAACTTCGGCCATTGCCCTCACATCCCACAAGCACTTATACTTGTAGAGTAACTATCGCACCAAGGGTGTGCAGTGGTTTTAATAAAATTATATAAATTGCTTACCATATGAGTACAGAGACCTACAATGAGTACGAACTTTAATATGTAATAACATGAAATAGCTAAAAAGCCTTAGTACTTGGGCATAGGTTATATAACTATGGCAGTTGACCGTTTGGTGTCCATGTGGGCTTCTATGATAGATGTCCTTCTAACTTTAAGCTTGAAAATTAAATTGGGTTTGTCCTATATCCACCATTTCAAATATTTTTCAAACATCCACTTTGTATATTTAAAATAATGACATTTTAAAAGTGTGGATATTTTCGCATCAATATTGTGGATATATATGTATGTAAAATAATGGTATAAATAAGTGTGAAGAATATTTAGCCAGTTATTTATACTATGATATTGGACGCTCCCTACACAATGGGTTCAACCTCTTTAAGATAACCATTTACTCATCCAGTCAGCAGGTTGGAAATTCTAATTACCCATCACCCCCACAGTTCCAATTTTTATGATAGACTACAAAATAACAAATTGAAAACTTCTTGTGACACCCCATGATTTTTATACCAATTTAATTATTATATGTAAATTAAAAAGGAGGCCTACAATCAAAGGGATTTAATTGAATTGGGTCTAAGATATTAAAAATATGATAAATACTATGGAATATAAAGCCCAAGTGAGGTGGCATAAGTAAATATATGGGTCTTGATAAGCTTTTAAAAATAAAATAAATAAAAAAACTCTAGCCTTCTTCCTCCTTAGTTACACATGTAATTACTGATGGAGCTTCCTTTTGCTTCAGCTGACTATTGAACTTTGCTTTTCTTCACTGTGGCTGTGAGTTGGAGTCTACAGGTATGATTTGTTCCCACTCTTATAGGAGGCATCTTTTATTTGTGTACCTGATAGAATAATAGGTATGGCCATCTTGTTTCTAAATCTATGATTATTTTAATGGGAAAAGGGGTACTCTATGGTTATTTTATAATTGTATATAGCCTTACTAATTTCTCCACCATCTGTCATGCACCTACACCCTTATCATTGTCCAAATATGTGCCCAGCAATGTCCTTATGTCCAGCGGCATCAAGCGAGCATACGAAGCAACTAAATTGATAAATTAAGTCTATCACGTGGCTTCCAATATTAGGTTGAATATATATAATATTAGAGTAATTAGATATGAATAAAACATATGGCTGTTACATTCAAATTGATCAGATATTCATTATTTAGCTATATTGAAGTTTCATGAATATCTATGATTACGTTAATGGAAAAATCTGATTAGGCGGCAATATTTTTTAAGTCCAAAAATCTGATCAAAGATGAAAGTAAATTGGATAGTTAGGTGAATAAATGGAGAATTTTGGATATATCAATATTGTCTAGGATAAAACCATTTAAGTGTGAAAATAGATTTTTAAGTGGGGAATTGTGTATTGATGAACCTATTTTTGGTGTTGCAAGGTTCTAATTCTACTAAATTGTTGTGATTCAAGGGAGGTTGATTTCTTTTATTTTTGCAACTAAGAGGTAAGTGGTGTTTACTAATTTTGGGGGTTTTCCCAAAACAACGTTGATTATTAAACTATTTATATCAAAGAAATATGTTGATATTCTATATGTAAATTGATATTTTATAAATGCTTGATGTGCACATTGGTTATTCGTTTTATGAAAAACTTGTGGGACAACCTAAATTTATTTAAACTTATATGCGTGAATATATCTTTATATTTTTGAGAATTATGAATGGATTATTTTTTGTGAGCATATTAAATGTGTTTTAAAAACCTATGGCAAGTCGTGATTAAAAGCTCAGTACTGTATTTAATCCTTAGCAAGGGACAATCATATTACAGCTAGTCCTTAGCAAGGGACGGTCCCAGAAAAGGGGACAGTGCACATTTGATAGCTCCTTAGCAAGGGAGTATACTATTAAGGATCAAAAAAGGAAGCTCCTTAGTAAGGGAGTGCACATTTAGGTTCCAAAGGAGCCATCCTTAAGAAAAGGGATGAAAAGGAGGCTCTAGTCCTTAAAGGGGACAGCACAACCCTGTCAACGGGGCGTAAACGTTGACCATGAGAAAAGCCTAGAAAATTGTTTATATGATGATATTGATATATATATATATATTATGATGGCTCACAATATAATGATTTTTTTTTAATATGAAATATTTGATGATAAAATATTGATGAGCTACAAGTTATGAATTTGTTGTAAGAATTATTTATTTGGAAGGTTTGTTCCCATACCCCAATGTTAGTGAATTCCACTTATTGAGTTATCTCACTCCCCTTTATTTTCCCCTTACAGATACATTAAAGGAATTATTGGAGTAGAGATTCTTGGAAGACAACAGTTACGAATTATTTTGTGGAACTGAGGATTTTATTATTATTTTTATGGCATTAAACATTCTATTGGGGAATTATTTTGAGGATGTTTTGTCTTTGGTGGATTAGAGCTCTGACATTTGCGATGAGATTTGATAGGTTTTTAGACCCCTTAAACAACAATTGGATTAACCTAGTTAATTAGCCAAGTGATTAACTTAGTCAAATTATGCAAATCTAGGTTATCACAATCAAACAATCATATCATGTATAAGCAGCAGAAATATAAATAACACAATGATATGATGACCCAAGAAACCACACCGGTAAAAACCTGGGGAGGATTTAACCTAGCTATCCTCAAGGTAAACTTGAATCCATTATATGAAAGAATCGAAGTTCATACAATAGGACTTAGACCACTAACATCCTATTGCTACCCACCAGTAAAACTTACTGACACGACCACGTGCAAGCTCCGAATCCACAGACTCCTTCTTTCTTGGATTCTCCAGCAAGTACAGGCACACCCGCTTGTGTATCTTTAAGCTCTTATGGCAGCAACTGAATGATCATCAAGATGTTGAAGTAATCTCCTTCTTGATAACCCTAAGTTTATGTGAAGGAAAGCTTTTCAAAGATCTCACAATAGATTCACACAAACAACAATATGAGCAACACTAAAACATGGCTAGGGTTTGCCTTATATACCTAGGGCAAAAACATAAAACCCTAAACGTTTTAAATGAGCTAGGGCTAAGTTGGAATTCTGCAGAAAAAGCATTCTGCTCGAGATTCGATTGATCGAGCCTAAGCTTCGATCGATCGAGCCAGGCCGAAATGCACAGTAACTTCTGCATTAGCTTGATTCCAACTTTACATAAAACAGCACAACTTTGAGCAAGTCTAAATAAGACTAAACAACCTGTTTTGATCATGGTTTGCCAACAATACACATTAGAGTTCTAAATACACAAAATCCTAAGTCTTTAGAACCTAACAAGATTTTAGGTTGCTGGTTTCTTTTATTTAATATGTTTTTTATGGATTATTCAGATTAAATAGACTTTTATTGCTTATGATTTTGGGGCGTTACACTTCTACTTACAAAAACTGTAGACAACAAGAAAGAAACTAACTTGGAGCCATGTATCCAAAGGTGCCTACAAGTGAAGTCCAATTGGAAAAATCAAGCTTCAAAAGTCTAGCGGTGTCAAAATCAGAAATGTGAGCCTCATATTCTAGATCTAATAGAACATTCTTGCTTGATATATCATGATGAATTATAGGAGGCAAGTAATCATGGTGCATATAAGATAAAGCTTTCACCACATCTTTGACGACGTTGGCTCTCTTATTCCAATCAAATGCTTTTACTCCTTCCTCACTATTTAGTAACTTCACCAAGCTTCCTCCTTCCAAGAACTCATAAACCAAAAGTGAGTGTTGTGGGTGAGAACAAAAACCGTACAACTTCACAATGTTTCGATGTCTTATTTTTGTTAAGGCTTGAATCTCTCTCATGAAGGTTTTTTGATTGTTAGTCTCGCCATCAGGTAGTGGGTGAAGTTTCTTAACTGCAACAACTTGACCTGTTGACAAATCAGCTTTGTAAACACTTCCATATCCTCCTACTCCAATACAATATTTGGAATTGAATTCCTTTGTAGCTTCAATGATGTTTTTATACACCATTTTCCCATCATTGCTCCATATAGCAAAAAGATTATTGTTTTGTGCTTTTTTTGGCTTGTCTTCTCTTTTCCTCACTCTTCGACAAAGAATAAATGAAACTCCTACAATGATAAATATGAGCAACAGTGTACCAAAAATAAAGACTAAAATTATTACCAAAAATCGGTTGCTTCTCTTAGATGTAGGATTAGAAATCGTTTTTGGGCAAGCCTTCAACCCAACAACATTACCACATAAGCCTCTGTTATTTTCCAATGCCACAATTGGAGCCTTGAGGAAGGCTGTGTTGTTAGGAATAGGACCCTCTAACTCATTGTAGGATATATCAATAGATGTCAAGCTTGCATTATCTGCAAACGTGTTTGGGATGAAACTAGAGAGATTCATTGTTTCCAATTGTTGCATGTCTCTAAGTTGTAGCAGTATCTCTTCTTTTAGAAAATTATGACTAACATCAAGATTTTGAAGACTGCAAGCTTCCTATATCCAAAGGAATACTTCCTTCAAGCATATTTTTTGACATTTAACCTTTTTTGTGTGTAATGTACCACATTTTAATTTTTTAGTATATCGTCAAAATAAGTTACATGACATTTAGGTCACATGGTCGATTGTCGTTCAATACTCCCACAATTCTACAACTTAACAAATTTGCTAGGGCATGAGAGTGCTCAAGTCAAGCTACACTAGGTACAACACGAACAAAGTGTTCTATGGTCAACCAATGGTACAATGCACGACAAGAAATTGAAAAATTAAAAATAATCTATGTTTTGTTCTTTATATTAAACCAAAAACAAAAGGCATACATGTACTATGCTAAATAAATAAATGCATAAATAATGCATGACAACAAGAGTGTACAAAGGCTCCTAGGATATTGATGTGGAACGATGTGCAGGCTGAGGTGTAAAAAATGTCCTACTTTAAATGGGAAGTACTCAAATAGTGACAAATAAATGACACTCAAGTCTTGGATCCTTTTAATTTGCACCCATGTAGCAAAAGTATTTGGCTGTGAAGGTGAAAAGGCATGGGTTCTACAACTTCTATAGAGGATGGGAGGAAATAACATTTCCCTAAAACTATGTTAAAATTTAAATAACTCAAGGCTTCTAATAACTAACTAAGTAAAGTCACGTGACCTTGAAAGTTCAATTTTAAAGAGCTCATTTTGAATCTTTCTCTTGATCTTGAAATGCAATATTTTGACACTACAAAACTTACAAATTGACACAATTATATATATATATATATATATATATCCAAACTAAAAAGACCCTCGAGCAATGTATTGAATATACTTAATATATATGGATCAAATAAAAACTCATTCTAGTTTTATTAGCAAAATTCTTAATTGTGCATTTAGACTAATACAGCTTGCCAATAAACATAATACAGTAAAACAAGATAAATAGTTTACTAGAAGGGATTATATGTGAAGAAGTAGGGGAACGACAACGGGAACATAAACAAAACAAGCTATTAGACAGTAATACAGTAAAACAAGATAAATAGTTTACTAGAAGGGATTATATGTGAAGAAGTAGGGGAACGACAACGGGAACATAAACAAAACAAGCTATTAGACAGTTGAGCCTCCGAGATCAACTACTTCTCCTACTGTGATCGTGAATAATGCATTTGGAAAATGTGGTTTTTGAGTTGAAAGCTCTTGAGAAACTTGTTGCATTGTTGGGCGAGATTGGGGAATAGTGTGCAAGCAAGCAATTGCAATCTTTGCAATGGAGAGCACTTCCCTAGCAACTCGATTTATTGGAAGTGAAAGGCGTTGGTCCAACACATCCTTCAATAGCGTATCACAGGTTGTAAATGTTGATGATGAGAGAGATGAGATCAGATCTCCAGGATGCTTTCCCATGATTATTTCTAAAGCCAACACTCCAAAGCTAAAAACATCACACTTCTCATTAATTTCCATTGTGTAGGCAAGCTCTGCAAGGGAAAAGAATTGATCAAGGTTATAGCAACACCATTATTAGCAATAAAATCTAAACACTACTTGAATTGGGCCCATGCATAAGAAAATTATAAAATATATCAATTTTATTGATATCGATCATATGTTTGGAACTTGGATCCATTCACAGGACTTATGCATTGAACAAAAACCTTTAGCTTTATGCATTGGCTGTAACGGGGGGACATGTGGTAGTTTCTCATTTAATTTTGTTATCTGTAGAATCAAAGGTATACTATACTACATGTTAGATATGATATACTACTACATTTACTACACTTAACTTAAAAACTGACTTCACCTCAAAAAAAAAAAAAAAAAAACTTAAAAACTTAAAAACAAACTTTGCACTTTTAATTTTAGTCATTTTTAGAACGGAACATAATATGTGGTTAGTTTGCGACCTATTAACTTGTCTATTATGTGGTAAAAATGTAGCAAAATTTGTATTATGTGACAATTGAGCATATGTTAGAATTATTTAAAGGTTTACATCTAGAACAAAATAACCTTGCAAGTGGCTACATTTTCTTCTATATGAATTTATTTCTACTATGGACCCAATCATGGGTAAATAATCATTAATCCTAAACTAACTTTAAGCAAAACCTACAGTTTTAACAAAGTTAAATTGCTTACTCTATAAGTACATAGACTTGGGTATGAACTTTAATATGTAATAACAGGAAAATAGCTGAAAATCCTAGAGTAGTTGCCTTAGATTTGCTAAAATAGCATAAGGCCTAGAATTTTGCCAATAAAACTTAAAAAACACACTCATCAGGTTATGAACCCGTGTGACAAAATAAGATATTGCTATAGTGCTTGTCCAAATTTAGGAAGAACTGTTGCCTATGCATTTTATTATTTTATTCAAATTTTGGTTGGTAATTATTGTGAGTGAAGAGAGAGAAAAAATTTTAAAAATTAAGAAAATTAATATTTTAATAAAATATAGTATATAATAGATAATCAGTTATGGGTGTTTTGAAAAGTAGTTAGCTAAAATAAAAATAATTAAATTTTTATTCTAAAATAGGTTTTAATAACTTGGGAAATTGGTTGTTTGGTGTCCATGTCAGCCGTGATAGATGTTCTTCTAACTTAAGCTTGGAAATATTTTTACCCTATGATATTGGGTGCTCCCTATATAAGCTTGGAAAACTTTTTATGCTATAGACAACAATAAAGAAACTAACCTGGAGCCATGTATCCATAGGTGCCAGCAAGTGACGTCCAATTGGATGAATCAGGCTTCAAAAGCCTAGCAGTGCCAAAGTCAGAGATGTGAGCCTCATATTCTAGATCCAATAGAACATTCTTACTTGATATATCACGATGAATTATAGGAGGTGAGCAATCATGGTGCATATAAGATAAAGCATTTGCCACTCCTTTTACCACATTGGCTCTCTTAATCCAATCAAATGTTTTTGCTCCCTCCTCACTGTTTAATAACTTCACCAAGCTTCCTCCTTCCAAAAACTCATAAACCAAAAGAGAGTGTTTCGAATGCGAACAAAAACCGTACAACTTTACAATGTTACGATGTCTTATTTCTATTAAGGCACAAATCTCGCTCGTGAAGGCTTTTTGATTTGATATCTCGCCATCAGGTAGTGGGTGAAGTTTCTTCACAGCAACAACTTGGCTTGTTTGCAACTCAACTTTGTAAACACTTCCATATCCTCCCACTCCAATGCAATATTTGGAATCAAATTCCTCCGTAGCTTCAATGATGTTTTCATACACCATTTTTCCATCATAACTCCATATTGCAAAAAGATTATCGCTACGCACTTCTCTTGGCTTGTCTTCTGTTTTCTTCACTCTTTGGCAAAGAAGAAGTGAAACTCCTACAATGACAAATATAAAAAATAGCGTGCCCAAAAGAGAGATTAAAATTATTACCAAAAATCGGTTGTGCCTCTTAGATGGAGGATCAGGAATCATTTTTGGGCAAGCCTTCAAACCAGCAACATTACCACACAAGCCTTTGTTATTTTTTAGTGCTGCGATTGGAGCCTTGCGGAAGGCCGTGATGTTAGGAATAGGACCCTCTAACTCATTGTAGGATATATCAATGGATGTCAAGCTTGCACTATCACCAAATGTGGATGGGATGGAGCCAGAGAGATTATTGTGAGAGAGATTCATTGTTTCCAACTGTTTCATGCCTCCAAGCTGTTGTGGTATCTCTCCTACTAGCAAATTCTGACTAACATCAAGACTTTGAAGAGATTGTAATCTTCCTATATCATAAGGAATACTTCCATCAAGTGTATTTCTGCTCAAATTCAAGAACAATAATCTTGAACACTCTCCAAGTTGTTTGGGGATCAAGCCACTGAGATTGTTTGCTGCCAAGTTACAATGGTCTAAAACAGATAGCATTCCAATTTCTGAAGGAATGTTACCTGAAAGTTGGTTATTGTTCAAAAGAAGTTTGAGCAATGACTTCAGGTGCCCCAGATCCTTTGGAATCTTTCCCACTAGATGATTTGAAGAGAGGTCAAGGATGCCTAGCATTGTTGCGTTGCCAATTTCAGGTGGTATACTACCAGAAATCTTGTTGTTGGAGATTTTTAGGTTTGTCAAGTTATGACACCGCCCCCACTTTGATGAAAGCTCACCATACAGATTATTACTACTCAAATCAATATAATTTAAGTTCGGGTAGATGCCAAAATCTTCTGCTATATTTCCTGTTAGATGGTTTCCATCAAGCCGAACCCGAATGAGACTACTGCAGTTTTTCAAGCTTTTTGGGATAGGACCTATAAAGTGGTTATTAACGACACTAAAGTAAACAAGTGTTCCAGATTGGCATATTTTTGGAGGTAACTGGCCTACAAAATTGTTCCTAGCTAGTTGCAAATGTGTCAAACGGGTGAGATTATTCATTTCTACTGGAAGAGAACCACTTAGTTCGTTCATCACCAAACTCAAACGGGTGATCATGGTCAAGTTTCCAATAGTGGATGGAATGGATCCAGAAAGTTTGTTTTCTTGAAGGAGTAGGTCAGACAAGGCAGCTAGGTTTCCAAAAGAAGCAGGAATTGAACCACTTAGTTCATTCGAGTACAAAGCTAAAGTGGTAAGCTTGGTCAAATTTCCAATCGTGGTTGGAATTGGTCCAGAAAGTTTGTTTCTATGTAGTTCAAGATCAGACAATTCAACCATCTTTCCTATGGAAGTAGGAATTGGACCAGTGAGACTATTATCTATTAATTGAACTACCCACAATTTTCTAAGCAATCCTAGCTCTTCTGGAATGGAACCAATGATATTGTTGTAATAAAGGAAAAGTTGTTGTAACTCGCTCAAGTTTCCAATGGAAGAGGGAATTGGACCAGTGAGAAAATTAGATGACAAATCAAGTTGAGTGAGAGATCCCATCATTCCAACTTCTCGGGGTATGGAACCAGAAAAATTGTTGTTTAAAAGGTATAGCATGGTTAAGTTGCCCAACTTTCCAATTTCTCGAGGAATAGATCCCGAAAGTTCATTGTTTTGAAGGTTCAGATAGGATAAATTGCCCATCTTTCCTATTTCGGGAGGAACAGATCCCGAAAGTTTGTTGTGTTGAAGCTGAAGACCGGATAAATTGCTCAAGTTTCCCATAGAAGCTGGGATGGGGCCTATGAGATTATTTTCATCTAAAGCAAGGTGAATTAGATCTTTCAATAATCCTATTTCTTGAGGGATGGAACCATTGAGCATATTAGTGGAAAACAAAAAAATTTGAAGACTTGTTATTTGGAGTATCTCGGGTGGAATTCTTCCCGAGATATTATTGCGAGACAGATGAAGAAGCAGGAGTTTGGAAAGGTTACCAATCCTGGGAGTAATGGTGCCAGAAAGATTATTGTCAGCCAAGTTAAGATGGGTCAGATTGGAAAGGTTGCCAATACTGTCAGGAATGGTTCCATAAAACGAGTTTTTTGATAGATCAATAGTAAGGAGGTTGGGAAAGGATGAGAAATTAAGGTTGTCAAGCGTACCTTTTAAACGAAAACTTGACAGGTTTAGGCGAGTGACACCCAACTCCAACTCATCATCGCAAGTAATTCCAACCCAATTATTGCATGGGCGGTCTCCAACCCACGAAGACAGGAGAGATTTGTTTTGGTTGTCAAGACTGGTTTTCCATTTTAGAAAAGCTTCTGCTTCCTTATAAAATGTTTTACCTACTTCAGCTGTAGCATCCACAGAAGAAGTTGTGGAGGAAGCAAAAGTAGCAAAACAGAGAAAGGAAACCAACAAAACTACAAGGCTACAGAAACAGACTCTGAATGCCATGACTTTGGTAACTGTCTGTTATTACAAAATTAAACTCGAGATGGAGAGGGATATAGCATGTGTGTTTGCTGCAAGCATGGGTTGGTGAAGAAATTTTGGGTACAGGTGTGAGGAATTTATAGATAGAATTACGCCAACTTGCCAAGTCGTGTGATGTAGCATTTTTCTTTTTTCTGCTGGGATTCATTTTTAGAATTTGCTACCGTTCTTAGCGGGTTGATTTAACTCGAATTAATAGTCCCTATCATTTTATAAATGCCCTTGTTTTCTCATTGACTGTGTAAGGTTGAATTTAATCAACCATCTAATTGGTTTTATTCCGTGACCAATTTGCTTGTAATTTAGCACTTAGTAACCCTGTATTTAGGTGGGAAAATTGTAAGGGTAGTGTGTGAGAAGATGTGAAGAAAAGCTCAAGAGTGTGCAAGAAAAACAGAGGTTCGCGGCTAGGGCTCGCGGGTGGATCGCGACTGGCAAGCCGCCAAAAGCTGGCACGTGAGAGGCACACTGGGAAGCTAAAGGGTCGCGCCAGCTGTCACGCTACAGGACAAAAGTCCCAGGCTGGCCAGGCCGTTACGTCGCGACTTGAACTCACGACTTGGACAAGCCGCGAGACCAAGTCGCCAAATTGCCCTGTTTGGCAAAAACTGACGTTTTGCATTCCCTTCTCACCCTACTATATATACACCCTTATACCCATCATATTGAGAGAGCTTCCAGAGAGAATTTTGTGAGAGAAAACCCTAGAGTAAAACAAGATTGCCTCATCCCCAATCTTCATCTAAGAAACTCTACAAATTCCTCTACTCTCTTCCTCTCCATTGTTATACCCTTGAGAGGCCTTTAGCCAAATCCTTATCTCACCACACCCACGTCTGTGAGAAGGTATATTTGGTACTGTTGGGAAGCAGTTAAGAAGGAACCAATATACATTGGTTAATGCTATGGTCAAGTAGCGGAATCCGGGAAGCTAAAGAAGAAATAGGTTCGGCGTAACCTCATTGGAGCAAGAAGCTTGGAGGGCTTAGGTACTTGGGTAGATTAGGCTTGGAGGGTCTTCTGATGTTCATGTATCCCAACTATATTCTTTAGTGGAATTTATCACCACTTGGAGGGCGGCGGAGAGGTTTTACGCCGAGGACTTCGGTTTCCTCTTCGATAACACATCGTGTGTTGTCCGTGTGTTTGCATCTTCCTTCCCTTTATCTTTGCCTTATATTTACTGCTGTGGATGTGTTTATATTTGGCTTAGATTGTTTATCAATTCTGTTATAAGCTTGTTATCATGTTCCGCACATTAATTGTTTGATATAAAGCTTGAATTGGTAATTTTGTATTTTGGGGTCTAAACGTTCAAGGGTGTTTCATACCCATTTTGAACTTTCAGACTGAATGGATGCTTTGTTGATTTTTCGAATTAGATGTTAACAGTTTTGACATTTTATTTAAAGTATTCTTGTTGATTTAACTTTACAAAAAAGTTGGAGGAAATTATTTTTTGTGATTGACTAGTAAACCTATAGTAAATGGGCTTTTTTTTTTCCCTATAGTATATTTGACTATATATTTTGGCTTTTGTTATGTATTTAATTTTTCAACAAAGTTGTTGGAGATTTAAATTTTTCAACAAGGTTGTTGGAGATTTTAATATATTTTTAAAATTTTCATTTCCTTTTTCTTCAAATAAGTAGAAATTTCTTATTAATCTAGCAATTTAACTATTATGAAATCAACATCCTTGTCAAAACTCATGACAAATTGACCTATTTTGTAGGTCATATTTTGAAGTGACGGTTGTGCATGTTAGGTTGAGTTTAACCTCTTTCAGACCTGATAGAAACATAAACTTTGTTTAGTGGGTTTTAATTGAGTATATAGCTAGAAATGTGTTCATCCATTATGAAAAAACAATATCTAGGATTTGTACACACATTCTCACATGTTAACGGCTTCATGCATTTCAATATGATTTTGTGGAGATCCACACATCTTAGAATAGGTGGCATTGCATGGTTTTATTTCTTGGGTTGCATGTTTTCAACTTATTTGGTTCATGACTAACCCTTTTGTGTCTTAGCTTGCTATTTTCAATTATGCGAACATTATGTGAATATATGAAGTTTTTTTTTTTTTTTTTTTTTTTGAAAAGAAAAAAAAATTATATGTTCATGTCTTTATTTGAGAATTTATGATCAGATAAGTGAGCTTGGTTACATTGGCCATTTTTCTCTAAAAGATAGATTTCAGTTTGGTCAGGGTAAGTGCCTACCACATTATTAACTTAACCCCGGCCCTTAATTTATATAATCTAGAGTAAGTTTGTACTATTTCTTTTTAGGATGGAAATGAAACCATGTAATTCTTTTCTTCAATTGTGTTTAGAGACGAAGTGTAACACCCCGACCCAATTTTATAATTAACCTGTGTTCAAGTGGTTAATTATTATTTTTGAGTCACTTACTTTTTAAAATTAATATAAGAGTATTTAATAAGTATATTATTTTATAATGCCATTGAATAAGAATTGTAAAGATTATAAATAATGGAATGGCTATTTGTATTATAAATATATACAAAGTATAAGTATGAACAAAACTATATTAATTGGTTTAAGTTGTTTTAATTAGGTATGATGCATGAGATATTATAGTAGAAATTCCACCCACATGCAACCAATGGAAATTCAACACATAATGCCAAAGTTTCATGCATGTTGACAAACCCCATAGACCAAGACTTGGCCGGCCATGCAATCACCAAGTTCCCCCTCATTTCTTCTTTGACTTTCTCAAGCAACTAGAACATCCAAGAAGCTCTTTACCCCTCTATTCCCACGGGTCCAAGAAAAATCTGAAATTCTCACCTCACTTTACTCTCTTTTCTCTTAAGAAAAGAGCTAGAAGCTCTCTTGTGTCCCTTTTGTCAAACTCATGGGTCCACACACCAAAGAAAGATAAGAGGCTGTTTGGATGGTCTGTCTCCATAACTCATAACTCAAAAATAGTGGGACCCATAGCAAGAAGTCTGTTTGGATGCACCATCACTCTGTTTCCATCACTCAATTCTCTGATTTTTGAGTTATGAGTTATGGAAACTGAAAACACATTTTGGCTGTTTTCAGTTTCCATAACTCATAACTCAATGGCATTTTTGTAATTAAACACACATGAGGGACCCACTAATCATAACTCAGCCGCAGCTTTTGTCTACTTTTTTTTTTCCTTTCTTCACCTGGGTTCGATCTCCCCGGTGTTCTTCCTTTTTTTTTTCCCCCTTTCTTCTCCTGGGTTCGGTCTCACGGTGTTCTTCCTTTTTCTTTTTCTTTTCTTTCTTCTCCTAGGTTCGGTCTCCCCTGTTCATCCTTTTTTTTTCCCTTTCTTCTCCTGGGTTCGGTCTCCCCTGTTCTTCCTTCTTTTCTTTTCTTTTTTCTCCTTTCTTCTCCTGGGTTCGATCTCCCCGGTGTTCTTCCCTCTTTTTTTTTTCCTTTCTTCTTTCACTGGGTTCGGGTTTGTGGGTACTGAAAAAAAAAAAAAAAAAAAAAAAAAAAAAAAAGCTGCACTAGTGACAAGTATGGGGCCCACAAATAGTGTGAAAAATATTGAGTGATGGCAAGTGAGTGATGGTGCCAAACAGCCTTGGTATTTTAGAGTGATGAATTAAGTGACGAAAATTAAGTGATGAAAAAAATGGAGCCAAACAGCCTCTAAGTCTCCATCTTATCTCCTACTTGACTCTTTCAAAGCAACTACAAGAATCAAGAACTCTCTCCCTCTTTCATACCCACGGTCCAACACCAAAAGAAAGAAAATTCTCTCAACTCTTCTCTCCCTCTCACACCTACAGGTCCAGCAGCAAGGAAAAAGGTTTCTTTCAATTCTTCTCAAGCTTTTGTTCCTAATTTAAAGCTAGAGTGATTCTAGCTCAATCACTCCATGAACCTGTGTCTAGGGTAAGGGAAATCTAATCCTTTTAATCTATTGTTCATTTTAAACTTAAGTGATGGTTATATGAATTTGTATATGGGTGTGTTGGATTTTAGAGACTGTTGATTGGCTGAATATGAAGAGAGTTATTGTTTATGCTTGCATGTGCTCTTAGATGATAGACTATGATAAAATCTGTTATGGGTAAGTGTTAAAACGAGTAAAATAGCTAGACAAACTTTATGGAAGTGCTATTTGAGGTGCTGAATGTGTAGTTGATTCAGTAATTGAAGCTTGTTGAGAGTTAGTTCATGAACTTGCTAAGAGTTGCACTCACTGGTTAATCTGTTTGGTCATTATAAATCCTGTATTTTTTCTAGGACAACTATGGGTTAATGGTTTGTTGGAAATTATTATATAATATGTCTAGTATGTGAGTATTAAATTTCATATGAAAATACCATCGTTTGATAATTGTTTGTAAATTTACAAGAAAATGTTGCAAAGCTGTCACTGTGACAGATTCTGTGTTTATGCATGATAAATTATGTATTAAATTGTATACAATGAATTAGGATGCTAGGAGTAGTTCTTATGAATTCGAAGACATCTATGGTTGTATTGGAAGTGGTCTCACAGCATTTGGATCAATATAAAAATAATGGTTTAATTTCTAAGTTGCATGAAATTCTATTAGGACAGATTTGAGTATGCTGTATTGTATGATTTTTAGTAAATTATTTTTTTATGATTTGACTCCAAAATTGATATGGTATTTACTAGACATCCAGAGGAGTTTTTCTGTAAAATTGCATGAAGTTTGGATGTGAATTGATAGCCCGTTTGTATTTTACAAGTGAAGTATATGCTGCTGGAATAAAGCAGTAAACAATAAATGGTAACTCTGACTTTGAGGATTTAATTCTAAAGTTAAGGTGAATGTTTTGAGCTATAAATTAATATGCTTATCATTTAGTAGGTCTAGATCATAGATATATTTTGTATAACCTGGTTCAAGGTTTAGTACTCAAAGGAGGGGTTCTAAACTATTCTACTGTTTTTTCATGTTGCTGTCCTATTCAACGTGTTGTATGTTGTCATGTGAGTGTATACGGTTAGATGACCATGCTTAAAGGATTTTATGCTTATGCATGCATTATTGCCCTAATCTCAAAGCACATCTTGAAATGAAGTTGGCTCTTCTAGAGATATGATATAAATATGAGAATGATGGTTTTTCTTTTGTTTGGTACGTCATTTGTTGATGTGTGCATAATATGTTTGTAGGAACCACCTTGAGGTGTGATTAGGATTTCCTTGATTATAAGAGATAGGCTTTGAGATGAATGTGTAAGTTTATGATAAGATATAATGGATAGTAATAAGTTTTGATATTTGATTTAGGTGTTACCAATACCCAAGTCTAAGCTCTTTCGACTGTAGGCTTCCAGTTCCTCTGCTTTCAGGTAAGGGATAAGTTATATGAGCATTTGGTAAGTCATGAGATTATTTTAAAGTATATTATGCATTAAAAGGTTTTTGATTAGAGATATGACATATAATCATGTTTCAGACAAAGATATGTTCATGAGTTTTCGAAACCTTATGTATATGATTTGAGCAAATTGATGCTATTGCTAATTCCACGAACATGATGTTTAAAGAAAATAATGGGAATGCTATTATTGTGAAATGTAATACAAACTATGAATTTCAGTATGATGTATAAGTAAGAAATGTTTTCGGGTTATGTCCTCTGATAATTTGAACTCTGCCAGTAAAGGTTTGATTACTAGCTTTCCATAGAAAATGTTATATGATTGGCCATTAAAAGTGGGACTGGCTCTGCTGTACCCGCCCTTGTTGGTTACGGCCAACTTGTGGAGGAAGTCAACTGACCCCCATGGTTGAAAATATGTATTATGATGTGATCCCGAGAATACCTGGCATTGTGGGGAATGTTGGATGCCTAGCACAGTTGTGCTAGAAGCCTCCCAAATAAGTATAGACTTATCAGCTATGGACTAACCAATAAGTTATTTATGAACAGCTATATTATGTTATTAATCATGAGAGAATGATTTTGTTTAAATGCATTGTGAAAAGTTAAAAGCTCATGAAAAGAAGAAGTTTATGATGAAAAGAAAGTTGTTCATTAAAGATAAAAGTTTCTGAAGTTCTGTTGTGCTATAAAAAGATAAAGCTTCTAATGAAAGTATAAGTATATGTTAAGAAGTTATCAGATATCTGTTTTTCTTCATGAAACGTTAAGTTTTAAGATTATGAAAATTATAATATTTTACGAGAAGAAGTTTATAAAGGAAAGTTTTATTATTCTTAAAGATGCTTCCAGTTTAAGACAAAGTTACCGATTATCTGATTTAAGTTAAAATGATTATTTTGTAATGAAAATATATATGGTGACTTTGTAAGAAATGAAAGAAATTAAATCTGAAAGGTTTTGGTAAAATTATTCTAATAAGAAAAATGAGAACAATTATTTTCTTACGAAGAGCGTATAAGTTATTATTATAAATAGTATAAAATACTATGCATGAAAAGATGTTCTCCTATCTAAATATTTATAAAATGAAATGAACTGATTTACATGCATCCTTATTAAATTCTCATGTATCTTACCTTTACTAAGCTGTGTAACTCACCCCTTCCACTCTTTCAGTCAACAGGTTTTAATTTGGAGCAGAGGGAGCCTTAGTCGAGTTTTAGAAGGAGCTGGTTTTAGTTTTAAAAGTATAGATCCCAAATTAGTAATTTGATGTTTAGCTTTATAGTATGGTGTATTTTAGGATCTAATGAAAGTTATGTACCTTAAAGTATTAAGAGATGTATTATATGAAATTTGGAATTTGAGTAACTAGTGAATTATGTTATTCTTTGAGTACAGTATAGATGCTCTGAATGTCAAGTGAAAAGTTATACCATTTAAGTAAAGAAACAAAGATGATAAGAAAGAGGGAAGTTTTTGTAATAGATTTTGTAAAAAGTTTAGCTGTTTCTTGTCAATACCAGGTTTCGGCTTGATATTAACATACCGGTCATGGCCACAAATCTGGGTATCGAGTTTGGGGTGTGACACGAAGTGTTGTAATTTGTTTTCCTTTGACAAGTTACGTAATTTTCATTATTTGATTAATAAAATTTATAAATTTTTCTGTAAATTAATAAATTAATTAATCAAATCACGACTATATTGTAATCTATTAAGTAATCATTATCAATAAAAGAGTATTCTCCTTGAGCTCAATGGCACACAACAACAAAAATGAGCTACACCGGCGTTTCAAAACCACAACTGTAGGTCTTTGAAACGCTGGGAAAACCCATGTTTTTCGTAGTAGCATTTTGCACCCTCTAACACAAATTAATTTACTTCCCATAAAGCAACCACATATTTCATCTTTTCCTACACAAAAGATGGTGATTAGTGGGTCTTACAAAATATTTATTAAAATTTTTTTGTTATATTTGTATACTAGAAATGCTATGGATTTGTTTCTCAAAAAAAAAAAAAAAAAAAAAGGAAAAAAAGAAAGAAATGCTATGGATATAACTTATTTCTCACAGCAAATTTCACAATTATTGAAGTAGTTGATTGTATAATGTGAACACAACTAATACTCACGAACCCACCACTCACAATCAAGGTTTTGAAACCCGGACCGTTCATTGAACCGTAAAAGGGAGAGGTTCAAGGTTCTTGAGGTCGAACCGAGGTTGAACCAGGGTCGAACCGCGATGACGTCATAATTAATTTAATAATTATTTTAAATATATATAAAAATATTAAATTAATAAAAAATAGAAAAATTAACTAAAATAGTCTAATTTACCAAGGATTTAACTAACAAGCTCCAAGACGAGTGCTTCACCAAGCAAATCTTTTATATCATCTAGCCCTCGATCTATCCCAAGGTTTGAAAGTAATCCACCAATCGTAGGTTTCACAGTAACAATGGCTTTCACAGAACTGACCACTTCACAGTAACAATGTGTAATTCATTACACATTGTTTCTTACAAAAATACATAAAACCGATGTTATGAATACCGTTTCAGATTGTCTATTGGAATGGAATGTTTCGGTACCGATTCGATACTGGCTCATTTCAGTGTACCATTTCGGAACTACTGCAAATATATATATATATATATATATATATATATATATATATAATTTCATATCTTATTACTTACAAAAAAAAATTTATAAAAAATTATATTTTTAATACATTTATAAAACTTGTTATCTTAGAACTAATATGATCATTTACTTAAACTATTATTATTTTATTAAAGTATACTAATTAATTCTTTTAATGCAAAAAAAAAAAAAAAAAAAAAAAAAAAAAACCAACGTACAAAATGAAAGTTGGCTTGCACTCTGCCCAACCTGTTATGTTTTCAATATTTTATATTACTCTCAATTCACCAACTAGTTCACTCCCTTTTCTTTTCTTTTCTTTTTTTTTCTCTTCTATTTTCTCATCCACACACATCAAGTCACCAGCTGGTTCACTCTCTTTTCTTTTCTTTTCTTTTCTCTTCTATTTTCTCATCCACACACGTTAAGTCAATGAAGTCACACGTACTCCTCGATTTCCACTCTTCTCAGACTCAGTTTTAAATTTCCTCTCATCTTTGTCATTTTATGTTGTCTTCCTCTTTCTTCTACATTTTTCCTTTGTGTGTGTCTTCTTCAACAGTTCAACTTACCAGTGCTTCTCATCTGACTTTTCTCCACTTCTCACTTAAGTTTCTCACCATGGCTTTTTTGTTTTGCTTTATTTTTTTTGTAAGGTACGTTATTTTACTTCATTTCTTTCTTCTTCTTCTTCTTCTTCTTCTTTTTTTTTTGGTTGAGATTTTTTTGGTAAGGTACGTTAGCAACTTACCGAGGGTTTCTTGATTGAAAGAGTGAGGCGAAGGTTTCTTGTTTGAGAGAATGATCTAATTCCAAAGTCCAAACGATGCCGTATAGGAAAAAAAACAGGGAAGAGAGTCCAAAACGGTGCCGTTTAAGGCTTGAAACAAAAGACCCGTGTGAACCGCCTGAACCGGTCACGGTTCACAGAACCGGACGGTCCGACCGCGGTTTGTATGGTTCACTGCTTTTTTTGCATAGAACGGTTCTTCATGTTTAACAGACCGTAAAAGTGACCGGTTCGAGATTTTTTCGGTCGGACCGTACGGTCCAGTCCGAGTTTCAAAACCGTGCTCACAATCAACCACATCAGTTGTCTATAACATTATTGTGCAAAAAAGTCTAAAAACTCTAGTCTCTCCGCTAACATTTTTCTTTTCCATCTCTTGACTTTTATACAATTTCAAACTTTTGATTCAATTGTCTATAACATTATTGTGCAAAAAAGTCTAAAAACTCTAGTCTCCGCTAATATTTTTCTCTTCCATCTCTTGACTTTTTTACAATTTCAAACTTTTGATATTTTTTCTATAAACCCACATTTCTACTGCTTGGAATAATAGACAAAGAAATGATAAATTCTACATTTTTTTTTAAAAGCATTCAAGGCAATGACGCACATATACAACTTTGCAAGTGTATTTCTATATTCTTTAACATTTTTATATTGATTTATTTTCTCATTTTATCTTAAGGAATCAAATTACATGTTTAAATTTTATGTCTTTAAATTATATTCTTAATTTTATTGTAATTGACTACATATCAATTATTTTAGAGTAAACTACGTATTTGGTCTTTGTCCTTTACACCATATTTTAATTTGGTCCCTAACCTTTAACTTATGTCAATTTGGTCCTAAAATTTTCAATGTTGTTTCAATTTTGCCTCTGACGTTATCTTTTGGATGGAAATTGATGACGTGGTTAACAGTCAAAAAATAAAATTAGTTTCCATTGATGTGGCAATAAGCTAAATTTTTATTTTGGCTATTTGCCACATCAACAATTTACATCTAAAAGATAATGACAAAGACTAAATTGACACGGCATTGAAAGATTAGAAACCAAATTGACACAATTGAAAGGTTAATAGGAATCAAATTGAAATATGGTGTAAATGGTAGGAACCAAATATGTTTTTTTTTTTTTTTAAAGAAAGTTTCAACCTATAGCATCCGCTCCTGATAATAGATATTTATCATCGGACCAAGACACCAATCGGTTTTTGGTGTAGGCGAGGATTGAACCCCATATCTCTTATTCAACCATCATAGACTTTACCAATTGAACTAACTGAAAACCACTTATAATATTTATTTTGATTATATGAAATATATATTGTAAAGTTGTTATTTACAACTATGTATTTTGTTGGCTTTTATTCCGTGCCAAATTTGATTGTAATTATTTTCAATCATTTATACCTTGTATCTATTGTGGGATTTGTTGTAAGGGTTGTGTGATAGAGAGAGAGTGTGAAGACTCAAGCATTTGAAGGCTGAAGAATTCTCGCGGGTATGTCGCGACCTAGCTTCCCGCGAAGTGAATCATGTGCCCTGCACATGCTAGAATGCGAAGAGTCAGGCCAGGTGGAGACAGCTGTGTCTCGCAGGTAAGGCCTTCCCGCGAGACACCCGCAAGGCAATCTGTTCTGCCAGCCTGTACTAAATGACTCACACTTTCTGTGTCTATCCTATATATACCCTCATTACCCACAAATGTTGAAAAATGCTTCAGAGAGAAAAACCCTAGCCAAACACATTGAGAATTAGAGATTGTCATCCCCACCATTCTCTATACACTTGCTTGTGGTATTTCCTCAACTCTTCCCTCTCCATTTCCATACCATTGAGAGGTTGATAGCCCAAACACTTACCACACCCTTTGAGAGTGTTGACTGACGTTTTGGTGCTGCTGGGAAGCATTGAAAGAAGCCAAGGATGGCAGATGCAACATGGAGCTTGTTGCGGGATCCGGAGAGCTAGACAAGACACGGTTCCGAGAAGCCTGGTTGGAGTAGGAGCTTGGAGGGTCTCTTGCTAACCCATGTATCCCAACTGATTGTCTAGTGGATCGATTTCCGCTTGGAGGGCGGCGAAGAGGTTTTTCGCCGAGTTCTTCGGTTTCCTCTTCGATAACACGTCTCGGTGTTATCTGTGTTTGCATCCTTCTTCCCTACTCTTGTTTATTTCATTTTTACTGCTGTGTTGCTTTAAATATGGATTAGAGTAGTTGTCTTGCATATACGCTTGTGTTTACACTATTCCGCACTTAGTATTAAGTTAGTGTAAAATCAACCAAGCCGTAATTTTAATTTGGGGGTCTAAATTGCTCTTGTGTTTTCAACACATTTTCGAGCTTTCAATTTGTATCAGAGCGGGTACACTTGCTGTGGTTTAAATACCTGAGTGTGATCCTTGACCCTATTTGAGATGGACCGGTCTCAATCGCTCAATGTTCCACCATTTTTTGATGGGAACAATTATGCTTTCTGGAAAGTCAGAATGAGAGCATTTTTATGCTCTATAGATGATACCGTTTGGGATGCGGTTGAGATAGGTTGGACTAAGCCGGAGACTCCTAAGTCCACTTGGGATAAGGCAGCTCTCGCGGCAGCCAACGCCAATAGTAAAGCTTTAAATGCTATTTTTTGTGGTGTATCTCCTGATGAATTTCACAGGATCTCTCATATGACGGTAGCCAAGGAAGCTTGGGAGATTTTGGAGACGACATATGAGAGTACGAAGAAAGTTAAGGACACAAAGCTTCAGATGCTTACCACCAAATTTGAAGAGCTCAAGATGGGTGATGATGAACCATTTGATTCATTCTATGGGAAGCTCAATGAAATTGTAATTGCTAAACTCAATCTTGGGGAGAAGATTGAAGATACTAAGGTGGTGAGAAAAATATTGAGGTCCTTGCCTGAAAGTTTTAGAGCAAAGGTTATAGCCATAGAAGAAAGCAAAGACTTGGATGAGATCAAAATCCAAGAGTTGATAGGGTCTCTCCAAACGTATGAGATGAGACTGCCTTCCCATAAGACAAGTAAATCGCTTGCTCTTAAAACCATCACCGAAAGAACAAATGATTCCTCCGAAGAAGATGGAGTGGAGAAGGAAGTAACATTTCTTGCAAAGAACTTCCGCAAATTTCTGAAGATGAAGAACAGTGGTAAACCGTTCAACAAAGGGAAGTTTTCATCTTCAAGAGGTGATAGGAAAGAGTTTAAGAGGAAAGAAGGGAAGGATTCTCAACCTCTTTTAGACATTGTGTGCTATGAGTGCAATGGCCATGGACATCTAAAGAAGGAGTGTCCAAATTTTCTGGGGGGAAAAGGCAAGGCTTATGCCACAATGCTCAGTGATTCTGACTCTTCTGATTCTGACTCGAAAGAGAGCTGTGACAGAGAGGGAAACTACTCCACCTTCATGACCATTACTCATGTGAATTCCTCGGATGACTTGGGTGCACTTGTGAAGGAGCTTGATGAGCATTCTGATTCAGAGTCTATTGGGATTGTGGAAGAGTCAGGTGCTGAAGAGGAAGAGAATACAACTGATCTTCAAGAGAACTACTCCTTACTTCTTGAGAAGTCGGGAGAGTATGCCAGGGTAGCCAAGGCAGCTGTAAGGAAAATGAAGAAAGCTGAGGAAGATTACAAAAGCCTGCTGGTCAGATACAAGGAGGCAAAGTGTGAGATTGAAGCACTTAATGGTGAGCTATCAGAAGCTTACACAAAAGTGAGATTTCTTGAGCAAGAGGTAGTGCAAGCTCATGCCAAGATAGATAGGGTCTCCTCTAGGAAGTTAGATGATGTTATTTCATCTCAAAAACATGCCTCAGACAAGTCCGGATTGGGATATACCGGAGGAAGTAGCTCATCAGCAAATGTCACCAAAGAAGTGAAGTTTGTGAAGGCAAATGATACAGTTGTAGAAGAACCCATACCTGAAAAAGTTAAGGATGTAAAGAAGAAGAATGTGGTTGAACAACGGATGGTGAATAAGCCCCGAAATCAATCTGCTATCAAACATGAAGCCAGAGGAAGATCAATTCCGAGATCTCAACGGGGTCCTAGAACGGATTATGTGTGTCATTATTGCGGATTGCAAGGACATACCAGACCCAACTGTCAAAAGCTAAGATCAGACAACAATGCAAGCGCACCTCGGTCACGAGGAAGGAGAAATGACATGAGGTCTTGGGGTGGTGAGCAACCAAGAAGTCAAAACCGTGATCCAGGAATGATGGACGTGATGAAGATGATCGGTGCCTTCACCAACTGCTTGGAGAGTTTCACCAGAAGGTTTGAAAGTCCAAACTCTCGTACCCAATCCGTCAAGGATATCACCCCAAACGCACGTGACGTGTGGGTGAAGAGGGGTACTCATGCATAAGCATTATAACATGTCCATGCATAAATTCTTCCAATGTTTAGGGACATTTGCTATTGCATCATATCATGCATTGCTTCCAGTTTACTGTTGTTCTTTTATCTGGTTGGTTTGTACCAGCTGTTTTTTTATTGATCTTACTTTTCTTGTTCTGTTTTGGGTGTGTTTAAAAAATTCAAAAACCCATAAAAATTGAAAAATCTCAAAAGTTTGATCACTTGTTTTGTGTATGTCACATGTGAGTTTGGCCTAGTACCTTCGTACTAATGGCGTAGTGCATTTATGATCTTGGCTTGTTATGTATGCACTCTTTTCTATGTGGAAGAAATCTTGAACACTATGTGTAACTGTTGTAAATAGATCTTCAAGCTTGTCATGAATGATTGGTCAATAGTCTTGTTGGTCTTGATACTTGCATAGACTTGTGTCTGTATCTCTTCCCACTTTATTTTTATGTTTTTGCAAAAAGAGCTCACCAAATGTAAATCTCCAAATGAAAAGAGATATTGAGCTGCAAAAGCCTGTCGCACACACTAGTATTCGACTAGGAAAAAGGGAAAGCGACTCTTCTTGATGTGTTTTGTATGGTGCTCAAAAAGCCAAAGGCTAATCATCAATGTTGAAATATCATAAATTTCAAGCACCAATCTCAAAATGAGATGTTTTTGTCCAAACAAAATAAAATGGACCAATTGTTATGCCTTATGCAGAAGCCAAATGAAAAGCTTCTAAGTTATGTATTCAATGTGTGGGAGGTCATATATACTCATTTCTATAATGGAGATAGTCCACTTGATTTCGTATCAGTTGTGTATGACTCGATTGAATTGATCATTGAAGCTTCGCTCTGGTCTATAGACTATTCCACATTTGATACTCACACACAACACACAAGACTTTGATTCAATCAATGCCTATCTCATTTGTGTGATTGTATATGTTCAAATGTGATGTGTATGCTCAAGTTCTTGTTGATCAAACCCAAAAAGATTTTTGAGTGATTTATATGTTTTTGAAAGTGATTTTATCCTTTCGTGTGTTTATTTTTGGTCAAATGCATTTTGTGTGTTTTTCATCAAAATCTGGTTCAGGGGTTGTTTCGCGAGAAGCTCGCGACTTAGAGCTTCCCGCGAAAAGTGTTTGAGGGAAATAAACTTTTTGCAAATTTACACAGAGACTTTCGCGACCAACAGCTTCTCGCGAAATGCTGTTTGGCAAAAATTGGAATTTTTCCAAATTCAGATAGAAGTTACCGCGACTGTCTAGTGACCTAATGCTTCTCGCGAAATTTCATGTGCTTCAGTGGCCATTCTCGCGATTGTCTCGCGACTGTTTCGCTACTAACTAACCCACGAGAAACGCATGTTTTCAGTTTTATATAGCAGATGTGACAGTTTTTCAAATCATTCTCATTTCCCTCGCTCAACCTCCTTCGAACCCCTTTCAACCCAAAATCAATTTCTTTCAAAAACCCATCAATTTCAAGCATCTTTTCTACATTGTCAACTTCAAGGTATGTCTTCTAAAGCATTTTCCTTCAAGTTTTTCTTAGATTTTGCTATTATTTGAGTTAGGGTTTCAATTTTGGGGATTTTTTCGAAAAAGGGTTGGTTTTCTAAATTGGGTGAAAATTTTCCATATTCTTTGATTGGGCTGTGTCCCATTTGATGGTTGTGCATCTGTGTTGGCCCCTTGTGGCATTTTAACGTGTATTTAGGCAAGATTTCACTTTGTTCATGCATTATTTATGATTATATCTGCATTTGTGCATGTTAGGTGTTTGACAAAATGTCTAAAGGATATTTGTGCTTTGAATTGGACTAATCTTAGTTCCAATCATTGGTCTAGGTCTTTTGTCCCATGTTTATCATGATTTTGTCAATGGCTATGTGGTTTACACACTTTGCCCATTTTGTGCCTCAATGTCATGCCATGCACACACTAGGCACACACCTAGGCACCCTCTAGGCACACCTCATGCATCTCACACGCACACACACATCTGCACATGCACACATATGCACACACATCCACTGTTACTTATTTTCATGCATTGTGTCTATTTCTGTTTAGCATGCTGTTTAGAGTTGATTATGCTCTGTTTTAAGTTACTTTAACTTTGTTTTGGAACTAACTTGAATCTAATCAAGTTTTTTGTTCTGGTTTGTGTTTGTGCACTTGTTTTCTGTCTGCTTTGTGACATTTGTGCAGATGTCTCCTTTCAAACGCTCCACAGTGAAAGGAAGCAGCAGCAAAGGGAAAGAGCATATTATTGATGTTGATGAACCCTCACCAAGGTCAAAAAGGCCTCGTTTTTCAACTGAAGTCTATGACCCTGATCTGTTTAGATCTTATGCTGCCTTTCAGAACTATTGGAACTATTTTCGAGGAGCTCCTTTGCTAGCTGAAAGGGGCGTTGATCAGCCATCACTCAGAAACACAAATATACCCATTTGGTTTGCCACGAAAGATTGGAACTATCTGCTTTCAACTTTTGAGGATACATACGAGAACATGGTTAAGGAATTCTATGCCAATGCCATTGCCGTCGGAGAAGAGATAAAATGTTGGGTTCGAGGAAAAAGTTTTTCTGTCACACCAATGTACTTGGCGAAAATTCTACACATTAACCGGCCAATACTCCCCATACCGCCGGTATATGATGAGCTGAACTCAGATGAAGAGTATCTCAAACAGTCTTTAGGAGCCAATTTGGAATTCTCCTCCAATAAGAAGTCAATCAATGTGGCATCCCTTTCTCCCGAATTAAGACTTCTCTCAATGATCATGTGTAGCAATCTCTATCCCTTGTCCAGCACCGGATATATGAATCTTGGTCGAGCATTGTTTTTGAATGATCTGATCACTGACGTAGAGATTGATGTGTGCTCTCATATTTTTCACATATTGGCAAAAACAGTTGACCGGACTGCTTCAAGGAATTGTATTCCTTTCTGTCGCCTTATTTCAAGGATTTTAAAGCTCAAAGGTGTCCGTCCATTGGAGGATAAGCGTCCATACACAAGGCCAAGTCCAATTAACATTCAATCTCTCCATGCGAGTATGAGCCACACCAAGAAGAACACCAAGCAAGAAAGTCATGCGCCGTCGGGAACCTCGAGCTCTGCAACCCGTACCTATGATGAACAGTTCAACAATATCTCCACTGCTCTTCAAGAGATTAGTACAAAGATGTCCGGGCTGGCTACTATCATGTACTCTCACCACAGACGTCTTGATTCACAATTCACATCACTCCAAACTCAGTTGGACGAAATTCAACGGAAGCTAGAAGAAAATGGCTAGCTATTCCATGACAAAAAGGGGGAGATGATGTCATTGATAGGGGGAGTATGGTGACCTATGATAGGGGGAGTGTGGTGATAGGGGGAGAAGAAGCTAGAAGAAGAAGCCACCAGTTCCTATGTTTGATGTTTTATGCTTACTGTTTTTACTACTTATGTTTTAGACTTAAATACTCTGGCTTAATCTCAGTTTTATTTCTGTTTTAATTTGTGATTATCTCTATGCTTTGTAGCATATCTTGTTTGTACCCATGTTGCTTTTGTAAGCTTTTAGGGTTTGTTTCCATGCATGCTTTGTAGGCTTTTATGGTTTGTGCCATGCATATGCAGTACCTTGTTTATGCAGCCTTTATGCTCGTGTACTTGAAGTTTAATGTCATACATTTTACTTCAGTACATCACTCTTGTGCCCTTGTAGGATTGTTCCTAGATGTATATACGTTCTATGCATTGGTTGAGTGATGATCACTCTTGTGCCCTTGTAGGATTGTTCCTAGATGCAAATACTTCGTGTATTTCGCATTGGTTGAGTGTTGGATTTGCAAATGATACTCTTCAAATGAGCTTATCATCTTGCATGTCCGGATAATCATTCCTTGTGTGAATGAGCATAGTGATCACTTTTGTATAGTGATTGCTTGTTTGATCTTGCCATGGTCTATTGTTTTTATTCCATTTTGCTTGATCATGCTAATATTGCTCCATATGTTTTTCAAGTTTTTCTGCATACAATGATATTATTGTGTTGTTGTGTTTCAGGAGATACTTGATCATATGTTTCAAGAGCCGTTTAGCTTCTAGATTAGGTGTGAGTGAGTTTTATCTTTGTTCCCAAACTCACGTTTAAGTCTAGAGTCTGTTTTAGGGTTTTGTTACGGAATAGCCAAAGGGGGAGATTGTAAAGTTGTTATTTACAACTATGTATTTTGTTGGCTTTTATTCCGTGCCAAATTTGATTGTAATTATTTTCAATCGTTTATACCCTGTATCTATTGTGGGATTTGTTGTGTAAGGGTTGTGTAATAGAGAGAGAGTATGAAGACTCAAGCATTTGAAGGCTGAAGAATTCTCGCGGGTATGTCGCGACCTAGCTTCCCACGAAGTGAATCATGTGCCCTGCACATGCTGGAATGCGAAGAGTCAGGCCAAGTGGAGACAGCTGTGTCTTGCGAGTATCTCGCGGGTAAGGCCTTCCCGCAAGACACCCGCGAGACAATCTGTTCTGCCAGCCTGTACTAAATGACTCACACTTTCTGTGCCTATCCTATATATACCCTCATTACCCACAAATGTTGAAAAATGCTTCAGAGAGAAAAACCCTAGCCAAACACATTGAGAATTAGAGATTGTCATCCCCACCTTTCTCTATACACTTGCTTGTGGTATTTCCTCAACTCTTCCCTCTCCATTTCCATACCATTGAGAGGTTGATAGTCCAAACACTTACCACACCCTTTGAGAGTGTTGACTGACGTTTTGGTGCTACTGGGAAACATTGGAAGAAGCCAAGGATGGCAAATGCAACATGGAGCTTGTTGCGGGATCCGAAGAGCTAGACAAGACACGGTTCCGAGAAGCCTTGTTGGAGTAGGAGCTTGGAGGGCTTAGGTACATCGGGTAGATTAGGCTTGGAGGGTCTCTTGCTAACCCATGTATCCCAACTGATTGTCTAGTGGATCGATTTCAGCTTGGAGGGCGGCGGAGAGGTTTTTCGCCGAGTTCTTCGGTTTCCTCTTCGATAACACGTCTCGGTGTTATCTGTGTTTGCATCCTTCTTCCCTACTCTTGTTTATTTCATTTTTACTGCTGTGTTGCTTTAAATTTGGATTAAAGTAGTTGTCTTGCATATACGCTTGTGTTTACACTATTCCGCACTTAGTATTAAGTTAGTGTAAAATCAACCAAGCCGTAACTTTAATTTGGAGGGTCTAAATTGCTCTTGTGTTTTCGACACATTTTCGAGCTTTCATATATATATATATATATTTGAGATTTTGGATGTAATTACATTAGCATATAATTCTTTATTTATTTTGTTATTAATATTTTTAAGATTAGTATTTTACTTTCAATTTTAACTTATAATCTTATCCTCTCATGGGGGAGTAGAAATCCTAGCTCGGCCATTATTTGAGATTCACAACCAAGGGACTCTTTCTCTTTATCCATTAAAGTTGAGAATCAAAAGAGGCCCTATCAAATTGGTTTACATCAAGCCTAACTTTGTATAGGCTAGTGCAATTATTCAAGCTTATTAGGATAGGACCTATAAAATGAATATTAGAGGCGCTAAATCATATACTATAGAATAAAAGTTGGGCTTAGAAGCCGTGGTTGCGCCACGTGGCTTCACCAAATTGTAGAAATTTTGTTAGATTTTTAAAAATATATATAATATTTTTTTATTCTTATTTTCTTCTCCTATAATTTCTAAGTTGATAAAATTTTCAATTTGAATACAATCCAATATCTATAATTTCTACGTGATTTATTTAGTTAGTAATAGGAGATCTACTTCATTTATGATTTATGAGTTCTAGCATTCTAGGGGATTAGAATTTTGGTTTCACACTAATTGTTCATATCAACATTAATTTAAAAAAAAAACAATCATAGTACACGTATATAACTACTAATATCAACCTTTAATTTTATTTTTTATTTTTTTAAACGCCTCATGGATAGACACAAAATTATAATTGTTCTTATTGATTTTTTCTATACATCTCTAACAATTTTTTTAATAAATACAAAAACTTAGTTGTTGTTATCTTTTGTTTAAATTACATATGATTCTTTATCTAATCCTTTTTTTTAACATAAATTATATTACTACACGTCCAAAAATAGCAACGTTATTAGTATTTTTTAGATTTAAAAAAAAAATTATATGGTAATCTAAAAAAAAAAAAAACATAAATTATATCATATATATACGTGTAGGGATAAAGGCCCAAAATCACTTAGTGGGCTTTGAGCTTAGTCCGAGGACATAAATAGGGCCGAGAAGGGACAAGCAATAATTGGGAAACTCCCACTTCAAAGCTCCGCAGGTAAAAAGAAGATGGAAGGGGTAGTCCAAGGAGGAACTCCTCCTCGGATATGACAAACCCAACCTACATCTACACTCCAACGGTCAAGGCAAGCTTTCAGAAAAGCTCGAACAACAAGGGTAGCTGTCACCTCCACATTAATTATGCTACAGCTACCTTTCTGGCCGCATTTATGTGGAGATGACCTCTAAACAGTGTCTCCTTGGCCACCGCAACTCACAGAAGGCCAGAAGAAGTGTCTGATGGGACAGGTACTCAAGTGGTAGTCTAGATGCTCAACAAGTGGAAGGCCAAGATCACGAGAAGGGACCTATATAATGGGGGAGACCCTCCATGAAGGGGGGGTCGAACAACTGAGAAAAGAGCACTGTATTAGGGAGAAGAACACCTGTAATAAATCCCCTCAGTCTATAGGAACATTAGTCTCCTCGGACAATATGTAAACTGAACTTTACATGCACTCCTTTTGCATAACCGTTTGACAAACTCATCTTAGCCGTTGAAATACTGACTAGGGCCCAACTTTTTAACCCACTCTCTACAAATATTGTATTCGGCTAACTGGGTCATCATCCCATTCATTTTTGGGCTTGGCCTTCAAACAGGGTCCCTACAATACGTTAAAATCAACTTAACATTATATATACATTAAAATCAACTTAAAAATTTTAGCATTATTAGTTCATATTTTTTAGATTTTCAAAAAAAAAAAAAGATATAATATTTTGTTCTTATCTTCTTTTCCTATAATTCATACTTCCACAAATTAGACTGGCGTTAGACTTTTTGTTCATATCAACTTCTTCAATATCGAGTGTATATATATCAAATAATTCATAATAAATACCTACTATATGATTTTTTTTTCTTCTATTCTTCTCTTCTTCTATCTACAACCTTACAGGTATGTATTTGTTTACACTAATTTGTTTATATATTTGTTTACTCTAATTTCTTTCATCAAATTGAATAGGTTTTGTGTATTTTTTGTCTTTTGTTTAACCTAAATTTATTAAGTTTTATATCATTCATATGGTTATGGTTTGAGAATCAATTATTAATAAATTTGATGATAAATTGTTCTATCTATTTTATTATTTAATTTTACTTAAATTCAAAAATGTTTTCCTATTTTATTTAGTTTATACATGATTCTTGATTAAGCCGTGCATCGCACAGGCATAATACTAGTTTAAGAGTATTTGCGTTAGTTTATAAAAATGTTTTTATCTATTTTAGTATAAGAACCTATTTTTTCTAATTATGCTAAAATAGAAACATAATAGATATTAGTTTCGTTTTCCATTGACTAAATACAAAAGAAAAGGTGTTAAATGATTTATGCTACCTGATAACTTATCTCTTATATATGAGGTAAAAATGCAGCAAAAAAATTTGTATTATTCTACAATAAAGCATATAGGTCTATATATATATAAACTCGCTACAATTTTTTATATGAATTGTTTTTTCCGTTGGCCTTAATATATGGTATAAGTAATAACTAATCCTAAACTAAAAATAGCGGAAAAGTACTATCAAAAAAATAAAATAGCGAAAAACTCTTCTTCTTTTTTACAGTAAAACGACAGAAAATAGTGGAAAAGTAGGATAAATTATACGATCCTCATGGTGGACAAGTGATCTGGTCCACCATTCCAGTAAAAGACTTCCACTTGTTTAAAATTGTGGAGTTTTAAATAAAAACTGAATGCTAACTCAGCAATTTTAAATAGGTGGGAGTCTTTTACTAGAATGGTGGACCACATCACTTGTCCACCATGAGGACCTTATAATTCCTCGAAAAGTAGACAAACAGTAGACTAAAAAAAAAAAGTATTTAGCTAGTCCATAGGTTCACAACCCTAATTATTCGTCATTCCAAAACATCAATTTTTCTGACAGAACAAAATGACCAATGGAAAACTGCTACTTAAACAAGCTATAGACAGCGACAAAGAAATTAACTTGGTGCCATGTATGTACACAAAGGTGCCAACAAGTGAAGTCCAGTGACTCTAGTTGGATGAATTTGACTTCAAAAGCCTAGCAGTGTCCAAATCAAAGATGTGAGCCTCATACTCTTGATCCAATAGAACATTCTTACTAGATATATCATGATGAATTATAAGAGGGGAATAATCATAGTGCATATAAGCGGGATGTAATCATGACTTGGAGTTGGGGGGCAGTTTTGCTACTGTCTGCGTGCGGCAACTCCAAATGTTTTTTTCTTTTCTTTTCTTTTTTGTCTTTAATGGGTAAAATTTGTTAATCGGACTTCATTTTTTTTTTTAGTTTTATTATTGGCAATTTTTGTTGTTGGGCTAATTGTTTTGGGCTTGTATCTTTTGTTTTAGATGTAAAATTTTTTTTTATGGCCTTTAAAAGGAGGAAAAATGTTAGAGCAACAAATTTATTTACAAATTACTGATATGGTGAGTGGTTATTAGCAAATATAAATGTGATGTAAGTGGTGGGCTCAAATGTGAAACAGTAATGTTAGGTTCTAAGGAATTAGGAACTAATGTATTAGAACTTCATTTTGTAATGTTGGCAAACCATGATCAAAAAATTTTAGTCGTGTTTAGACTTGCTCAAAGTATGTGTTTTTATGTAAAGTTGGAATCGAGTTACTGCAGGATTTACTGTGTAAATCTGCCTGGCTCGATCGATCGAGAATTAGACTCGATCGATCGAAAGTCGTGCAGATTGTTTTTTCTGCAGAATTTCCAACTCAGACCAAGCCCATTTGACGTGTAAGGTTTTATGTTTTGCCCTAGGTATAAAAGGGTAAACCCTAGCCACGTTTTGAGGTTGCTCTTTATGCTGTGTGTGTGAATCTTTTGTGAGATCTAGAGGTGTTTGCCTTCACACATACTTAGGGTTATCAAGGATCAAGACTATGTCAAGAACTTGGTGATCGTTTCAGTTGCAGATTCAAGAGCTTAAAGATACACAAGCGGGAGTGCTTGTACTTGCTGGGAATCCAAGAAAGAAGTAGTCCATGGACTCGGAGCTGTCACATGGTCGTGGTAGTAAGTTTCCTACTCGAAGTAGTAATAGGATGTTAGTGGTCTAAGTCACTATTGTGTAAACTTCAATTCTTTCATAATGGATTCAGTTTTACCTTAAGGATAGTTAGGTTAAATCCTCCCCAGTTTTTTTACCGGTTTGGTTTTCCTGGGTCATAATATCTTTGTGTTCTTTACTTTCCGCACTTTACATTGATATGATATATTTGTGTTAACCTAGATTTGATAATTTACCTAAGTTAATCACTTGGCTAATTAACTTGGTTAAATCTGCAATCTGGTTGTGTTTGAGGGGTCTAAAAACGTACAAGTAATAATTTGTACCTCATCAGTTTGTAAAAATGTTATAGAAAAGTTTGTGATTGCAGTATTACTTTTAGAAAAATCAATGATATTATTAAGAGGGATAAAGTTTAATTTTTTAGAACAAAATTTCTAAAACTAGTACCTATATATATACTAGTAATTTTTAATAAAAAAAATTGGGGGAGCCATTGCCCCCCACAACCCAAGTGTGACTCTATCCTTGCATATAAGATAAAGCATTTGCCACACCTTTTATGATGTTGACTCTCTTAATCCAATTAAATGCCTTTGTTCCTTCCTCACTATTTAGTAAATTCACCAAGCCTCCTCCTTCCAAAAACTCATAAACCAAAAGAGAGCCTTTGGATGTGAACAAAAACCATACAACTTCACAATGTTACGATGTCTTATTTTTGTTAAGGCACGAATCTCGCTCATAAAGGCTTTTTGATTGGATTTCTCACTGTCAAGTAGTAGTGAAGTTTCTTCACAACAACAACTTGACTTTGCTGGTAAGATAGCTTTGTAAACACTTCCATATTCTCCCACTCCAATGCAATATTTGGAATTGAATTCCTCTATAGCTTCAATGGTGTTTTACACCATTTTCCCATCATAACTCCATATTGTAAAAAGATTATTATTATGTGCTTCTCTTGGCTTGTCTACTGTTTTCTACACCCTTCGGCAAAAAAGAAGTGAAACTCCTATAATGACAAATATGATAAACAATGTGTCCTGATAGAAATTTAGACCCCTAAAACAACCAAATTGCGTAGCCTAGATTAATTAGCCAAGTTGTTACTTAGTCAAATTAAGCAATTCTAGGTTAAAGCAATTCAACAATCATATCAAGAATATTAATGCAGCGAAAAATAAATAACACAAGATATGATCACCCAGGAAACCACACGGTAAAAACCTGGGGAGGATTTGACCCACCGATCCTCAAGGCATAACAGAATTCACTATGAAAGAATTGAAGTTCTTACAAAAGGACTACAAGCTCCCCGCTCGACTTCCTAATGCTACCCACCAGTACGAACTTCCTGACACGACCACGCGCAGGCTCCGAATCCACGGACTACTTCTTTCTTGAATTCTTCAATCAGCTACAAGCTCCCCGCTTGCTTTTCTTTTAAGTTCCAATGGTAGCAACTATGTTGATCATCAAGATGTAGATAATAATCTCTACCTTGAAAACCCTAAGCTTTGTGTAAAGGAAAGCTCCTCTAAGATCTCACAAGAGATTTACACAAAACAGAAAATATGAACAACAAAGACTCAGAGAGGTTTGGGTACAAAACCCTAAAAATAAAAGGAGGCACAAGAGGCACTCTAATCTCTCATCCAAAAAGTCCCAAAAACGTTCTAGGGTTTTCCTTATATATAGGAGTGTTTTACTTGAACCCCAAGACGTTTAAATAGAGTTTGGGCTGAGCTGGAACTCTGCAGAAAACGCATCTGACCCGAGATTCGATCGATCGAGCCTAAGCTTCGATCGATCGAGCCAGGCCGAAATGCTCCAATACATCTGCAGCCACTCGATTCCAACTTTACAATATTTAATCAACTTTGAGCAAGCCTAAACAAGACTAAATACAATGTTTTGATCATGGTTTGCCAACATTACAAATTAGAGTTCTAAATACATAAAATCCTAAGACCTTAGAACCTAACAAACTCCCCATTTGGCAATCCGTGACAAAACACAAAATAAAAGCTCAAAGTTTACAAGTAAACAGCCCATTACAAAAATAATGCTCATAACAACAAATCCAACCTAACTACTATCCATCAGTTGCAAGTGTAGACAGCAGCTCAATTGAATCAACCTGTATATTTCCTGAAACACTCAACAAACGCATAAACGCATGTGTGACAGAAAAGAGTAAAACAACAGGTATAACATTCTTGTAAGATTCACACAACACAAAATAAAGACATATATGAATGAACAACTCATAAATATAAGTCAATAAGCAGTGAATCACAAAGCAACAAGAATCAATGAATATAACATGTATATCAAACAATAACTCCCCCTAACATGAATATCTTTGTATTTTCCACACATATCAACATGATTCCCATAAATCAATAATTTCTCCCCCTTTTTGTCACATATTGACAAAGACAACTCATACAAAGAGTAAACAGTCAACATACGCAATAAAGGATAAGAGAAAATAGAGAATCAAGGGGAACACAAAACAATTCAACTCTATAGAAAATAGAGACAGCTCCCCCTATGAACAACACAGGTTAAAAAAAACTTTTCTCCCCCTATAAAAATAGGAAAAACAAAACAAGTTTTGGGAAAAACAGTTTTGGGGAAAAATAAAGGAGGGGGGGAATCAGCAGCATCACCAACAGGATCAGGAACATCCTCACCAACAGGACCAAAGTTAAAAACACATAATCCAAAGTTAAAAACTAAGGTGAGGATACACATGAAGAAAAAATATTCTCTCTTTCAATAAAATGCAAACATGGCATTATGTGACCCATAAACAGTTGCATGAGTAGAGAAAATATTTGCACATTGATTATCCATCATATCTCATAAGAAAAATATTTTCTACAGTTCACACATAAGAAATAGCATATACTAGAATGTACAAAACTCAAAAATTAATCAATCAATTTTTAAATCAAGTTGAGTACCCAATGTAGCAAAGTGTATGCATGTTTTGTGTGAAAACAATGAGAGATATGACTGCAAAACTGCAAGATGGATACAGAAATCAATGTAATGCATGTGAATCCTAAACACAAATGATAGCAAAAAAAAACATTGGTCAAAAACATAGAAACTGAAAATTTTTCAGTTTCGATCGATCGAGAATTGATCGAACATCAATCGAGTCAGGCAGACTCAAACCAAAAATTTTAATCGCAATTTCGATTGATCGAAAAACAGGGTCGATCGATCGAAAGTCTGGAAAAATCAGTTTTTCGAAAAACAGAGTATTTTAAAGCAGAAACTCCTCAAAGCACATTGTTTTATAAAAAATGCATGAGTATGAGACGAAAAGTTTTTCAAAAACACTTGAATTTAACCCAAATCTTCCAAATTAAGATTTTCAATCAATTTGTCCTCAAAGCGCAAACATTATACACATTTTGCATTAAAATCAAGGAACTTTTAATCTTGGATGACCACAACAAAATCACACACAATATAATGTACCAAGTTTAACAAAGAGTAACTTGTGTAGTGTGTGCAACTAGCAAAAGCTTGAGATACATGTGAGGTGATATGTGAATAGCAATCAATCACAAAGTCTACAAAATTCATCACATAGAATTTAAAAGAGACTATCACCTAAAGAGTTACATCCTATAACTCCCACATCTCCTAGAACAAAAGCTTGCAATCATGTAAGTTTCTTGTATTTTTGCCCCATTATTTAGGTGAAATTTGGCATAAAGCCTAATAGTACACACCAGATTAGATTATGTGAAATGGTATCAAACCTAATAGTACACACCGGTTTGAATTAAGTGAATTGGCATCAAGCCTAATAGTACACACCAGTTTTAAGCATTAAGCATTTAAGCATTTAAAGAGGCTACACCTTATGTTCTTTTTGTGCATGTGCTACACTTTCTCGAGCACAAAATCTTATGATATGCACTAAGGTGTTCATGATTGACTAGTGAACAGTGGTGAGATGGTTATTTATGCCTTTCTCAAAAGGACCAAGTCCGACAGTCAAATAACATGTGACTTCAAGATTAAGACAAAGTGATAAACACCATAAACATCTTTCCCACACAACATGCACTACAAAGCTTTAACTAGTAAAGTGCAATAAATAAGCTCATCAAAGCTAAACAAGGTACATAAACTAGTTATGTAAAGATAAGGTGGCCAACCTTGATTATAAATCCAAGATCTATAATACAAAACACAAAAATCTCTTTGGTTTTAACAAACTTTATGACCAAAAACAAAAAGCACATATTATGCTTAATGAACAATGCAAAAGCAGTGCATGACAGTGCTAAACTAAGCTATAGAGGGTACACAGACAAGAAATATCAATTTCTTAATTAACCCATGAGTACATGTACAAACTAGTACATACTCACACAAAATCAAAAATAGCTTAGCACAAACTATTCAAGTTTCTCCACAATGTCAAGCATGTTCTAAATCAAGAGAGATATTAAAACTCATGTAATCCTCAAGAAAAATAAAATAAGACACAAAATAAAATATTTTTGTCTTTTTGAAATTTTTCAATGTTTTTGGATTTTTCTTTAAAACAAAACAATCAAAGAAAATAAAACAACCAAAAACTAAAACAAAACATGTCCACAATTAATTGAAAGAATTAAATCAAGGACAAGTTAGCAACACTCACCTTGGAGAATCTTTTCTCACCCATTTAGCACGAGTATTCGGCTTTGTAGGTGAAAATCCATGTGAAGCAGAGTGTATTTGAGAGATTACACCAATCTTCTGAGAAAGATTGAAATCCTGCAAATTCCTTTCACAAGCCAACAAGCTCAAATTTTTCAAAAGAATATGAAACAATTTATATGGACTTATGGCAGGAGAAATATCATCACATATCCTAGATTGACATACAGAATGCTTAAATTTCAATTTATGACAATTAGGACGAATGTGACCAGAGACACCACAAAAGTGACAAACAGGAACAAATTTAGGAACATCAGTATTCCTAACAGCAAATCTATTCTCAGATTTTGATTTTTGCCTCAACAAAGAACAATTTGGTCTAATATGACCAACAACACCACAACGGTGACAAGTAGGCACAAAAACAAAATTCTTATACTCTCTAACAGTAGGTTTAGACTTAGGTGTAGAAACTTCAGCGTCTACATCAGAACTTTTACCTTTGTCTAACCTAGCAAAATAAGCCTTTTCATTATTATTCCTCTTGAAAGGAGGGATATAAACTTTCTCAGTTTTAGGCTTAAGAGAAACAGAAACACTTCTGTTATCATCAGCAAGTTTGGTATTAGACAAATTTTCCAATTTAGCTTCAGCCTCAGCTAACTTTTGTTCCAAACTTTTCATCTTCTCATCTTGAGAGGAAATTTGATTTCTCAAAAAATCATTCTTTTTATTAGACTCATCTAATCTAACAAGCAATTCCTCTTTTTCAAGATTAGTCAATTTTAACTCTTCTTTGAATTTCTTAGCAATTTTCAAAGATTTAGATAATTCCTTACGAAGAGTTTCAAAAGCATCAAAAAAATCAGCAGAAACAATAGTGTCCTTTTTATTCAAAACATCACAGGCATCAATAAAATCAGCAGAAGCATGAGCAGAAACATGATCAGAAAGACACTTCAAATTATCCATGACAGCAGGGGTCAAGGATCAGCTCTTAGATCAAAAGATCTAAAACAAACAAAGAGCTACCTGCTCTGATACCACTTGATAGGTTATTTAGACCCCTAAAACAACCAAATTGCGTAGCCTAGATTAATTAGCCAAGTTGTTACTTAGTCAAATTAAGCAATTCTAGGTTAAAGCAATTTAACAATCATATCAAGAATAATAATGCAGCGGAAAATAAATAACACAAGATATGATCACCCAGGAAACCACACGGTAAAAACCTGGGGAGGATTTGACCCACCGATCCTCAAGGCATAACAGAATTCACTATGAAAGAATTGAAGTTCTTACAGAAGGACTACAAGCTCCCCGCTCGACTTCCTAATGCTACCCACCAGTACGAACTTCCTGACACGACCACGCGCAGGCTCCGAATCCACGGACTACTTCTTTCTTGAATTCTTCAATCAGCTACAAGCTCCCCGCTTGCTTTTCTTTTAAGTTCCAATGGTTGCAACTATGTTGATCATCAAGATGTAGATAATAATCTCTACCTTGAAAACCCTAAGCTTTGTGTAAAGGAAAGCTCCTCTAAGATCTCACAAGAGATTTACACAAAACAGAAAATATGAGCAACAAAGACTTAGAGAGGTTTGGGTACAAAACCCTAAAAATAAAAGGAGGCACAAGAGGCACTCTAATCTCTCATCCAAAAAGTCCCAAAAACGTTCTAGGGTTTTCCTTATATATAGGAGTGTTTTACTTGAACCCCAAGACGTTTAAATAGAGTTTGGGCTGAGCTGGAACTCTGCAGAAAACGCATCTGACCCGAGATTCGATCGATCGAGCCTAAGTTTCGATCGATCGAGCCAGGCAGAAATGCTCCAATACATCTGCAGCCACTCGATTCCAACTTTACAATATTTAATCAACTTTGAGCAAGCCTAAACAAGACTAAATACAATGTTTTGATCATGGTTTGCCAACATTACATATTAGAGTTCTAAATACATAAAATCCTAAGACCTTAGAACCTAACATGTCCAAAAGTGAGAGTAAAATTATTACTAAAAATCGGTTGCTCCTCTTCAATAGTGGATTTGGAATCAGTTTTGAGCAAGCCTTCAAATCAACAGCAATACCACATAAGTCTCTTTTATTTTGCAGTACTACAATTGGAGTCGTGCGGAAGGCTTTGATGTTAGGAATAGGACCCTAACTCATTGTAGGATCTATTAATGGATGCCAAGCTTGCAATATCATCGAATGTGGATAGGATGGAACTAGAGAGATTCAATTTTTCCAATTGTTTCATTCCTCCAAGCTTTTGTGGTACCTTCCCTACCAGCAAATTCTGACTAACATCAAGAACTTGAAGAGACTGCAGGCTTCCTATATTAGAAGGAATACTTCCATCAAGTATTTTCTACTCAAATTCAAAAACATTAATCTTGAGCACTCTCCAAGTTGTTTGGGGATCAAGCCAGTGAGATTGTTTGCTATCAAGTTACAATGGTCTAAAACGGATAGCATTCCAATTTCTGAATGAATGTTACCTAAAAGTTGGTTATTGTTCAAAAAAAAGTTTGAGCAATGACTTCTGGCACCCCAGATCCTTTGGAATCTTTCCAATTAGAAGAATTAAAGAGAGGTCATGGACACCTAGCATTGTTGCGTTGCCAAGTTCAGGTGGTATCCTACCAAAAATCTTTGCTAGATTAAGATAGATTAACCCTGGTTAATTAATTCAATTACACCTAAGTTGATTAATTAGGTCAAATTACATGCAAATCATGAAGGCACCAACAAATCACCAAATAAACTAAATGCAGCGTAAATTAAATAGACACGGTGATTTGTTGACAAATGGGAAAAACCTCTCGCAAGGCAAAAACCCCCATTAGGTGAATTTAAGGTTGTAAGGTTGAATTTTATCAACCATCTTGTTGGCTTTATTCCGTGCCAATTTGCTTGTAATTTAGCACTTAGTAACCCTGTATTTAGGTGGGAAACTTGTAAAGGTAGTGAGTGAGAGAGTGTGAAGAAATGCTCAAGATTGTGCAAAGAAACAAAGACTCACGACTGGATCTCGCGGGTGACTCGCGGCTTGCAAGTCTCCAGAAGTTGCACACGTGCCAAGCATGTCAGAAGCTGAAGAGTCGCACCAGCTGTTGCACTACAGGACAAAAGTCCCAGGCTGGCCAGGCCGTTAGCTCGCGGCTTGAACTCGCGACTCAACCCAGTCGCGAGGTCAAGTCGCCAGAATGCCCTATTTGGGAAAAACTGACATTTCACATTCCATTCTCATCCTAGTATAAATACCCCTCATTCCCACGAAATGTAGAAAGCTTCCAGAGAGAATTTCGAGAGAGAAACCCTAGAGAAAAATAAGATTGCCTCATCCCCAATCTTCATCTAAGAGACTCTTCAAATTCCTCTACTCTCTTCCTCTCCATTCATACATCCTTGAGAGGTCATTGACCAAATCCTTTTCTCATCACACCCACGTCTGTGAGAAGGCTCATTTGGTGCTAAGGGAAGCAGTTTGGAAGGAACCAATGACTATTGGTTGATGCTATGGTTTAGTAGCGGAATCCAGTAAGCTAGAAAAGAAAAAGGTTCGGCGCAACCTCGTTGGAGCAGGAAGCTTGGAGGGCTTAGGTACCTGGGTAGATTAGGCTTGGAGGGTCTATTGCTGTTCATGTATCCCAACTACATTTTCTAGTGGATTATTGACTGCTTGGAGGGCAGCGGAGAGGTTTTACGCCGAGGGCTTCGGTTTCCTCTTTGATAACACATCGCGTGTTGTCCTTGTATTTGCATCTCTCTTCCCTTTATCTTTACCATTTAATTACTGCTGTGATTGTGATTTTTTATGGTTTAAATTGTTTATCAATTCTGTTATAAGCTTGTTATCATTTTTCGCACATACATTGTTTGATATAAAGCTTGAATTGGTAATTTTGTATTTGGGGGTCTAAACCTTCATAGTGTTTTCAACGCTATTTGAACATTCAATTGGTATCAAAGCGGGTACACTTGTTGTGGTTTTAATACCTAAGTGTGATCCTTGACCCCTTGTTGAGATGGATAGGTCTCAATCTCTTAATGTACCACCATTTTTTTATGGTAATAATTATGCATTTTGGAAAGTCCGTATGAAGGCGTTTTTGTGTTCTATTGATGATGTTGTGTGGGATGCTGTTAAGGTTGGTTGGACAAGGCCGGAGGCTGCCAAATCCACTTGGGATAAGGCAACTCTTGCGGCGGCTAATGCTAACAGTAAAGCATTGAATGCTATTTTCTGTGGTGTCTCTCCAGAAGAATTTCACAGGATTTCACATATCACCGTTGCTAAGGAAGCATGGGAAATTCTGGAGACAACTTATGAAGGGACTAAGAAGGTGAAAGACACCAAACTATAGATGTTGACCACTCGCTTTGAGGAGCTAAGGATGAGTGAGGATGAGTCCTTTGATTCATTTTACAGTAAGCTGAACAAGGTGGTCGTCGGTAAATTTAATTTGGGGGAAAAGACGGAGGATTCTAAAGTTGTAAGGAAGATCCTTCGGTCACTACCAAAAAGTTTTCGTGCCAAAGTAACGGCCATTGAAGAAAGCAAGGATCTTGACGACATTAAAGTGCAAGAGCTGGTCGGTTCATTGCAGACGTATGAATTGTCACTGCCCACACAGAAGAAGAGCAAATCTCTTGCTCTTAAAACAATTGATGAGAGAGTGGCATCTCATGACCCTTCGGAAGAGGATGCAGTAGATAAAGATGTGGCGTACCTTGTAAAGAACTTCCGGAAATTCTTGAAACTCAAGAATGGTGGGAAATTTGGTGACAAAGGAAAATTTCAGAGTTCTGGGAGGGAGAAGAAAGAATTCCGAAGGAAAGATGATAGAGATTCACAATCTTCTCAAGGAATCACATGTTTCGAGTGTAATGGACATGGACACTTCAAAAAGGAATGTCCCAACTATTTGAAGTCAAAAGGAAAGGTCTATGCCACTACTTTAAGTGATTCGGATCCATCAGAATCTGACTCTGAAGAGAACTGCGACGGAGAAGGAAATTACTCTGCATTCATGACCATTGCACATGTGGAATCCTCAAATGATTTGAGTTCACTTGTGAAGGAGCTTGGTGAGCATTCTGATTTGGAGTCTATTGGGATTGTTGAAGAATCGGAAGCTGAAGATGAGGAAGATTCATCTGGTCTTCAAGAGAATTACGCCTCACTTCTTGAGAAATCGGGTGAGTATACAAGGGTGGCAAAGGCGGCTGTGAAGAAGATGAAGAGAGCTGAGGAAGATTACAAAAGTCTTCTGGTGCGATAAAAGGAGGCAAAGTGTGAGATTGAAGCACTTAATGGTGAGTTATCAAAAGCTTACACAAAAGTAAGATTTCTTGAGCAAGAGGTAGTGTAAGCTCATGCCAAGGTAGATAGGGTCTCCTCCAAGAAGCTAGATGATGTTATTTCATCTCAAAAACATGCCTCAGACAAGTCCAGGTTGGGATATACCGGAGGGAGTAGCTCATCAGCCAATGTTATCAAAGAAGTGAAGTTTGTAAAGGCCAAAGAGACGGCTGTGGATAAACCTATTCCTGAGAAAGTTAAGGCTGAGAGGAAGAAGAATGTGGCTGATCAACGGGTGTTTAACAAGTCCCGTAATCAATCAGAAGGCAGATTTGGAGCTAGAGGAAGATCACTTCCAAGATCACAATAGGGTCCTAGAACGAACTATCTTTGTCACTATTGCGAATTGCAAGGACATACTAGACCAAACTGTCACAAGCTGAGAGCAGTGAACAATGCAAGCGCTCCTCGAACAAGAGTAAGGAGAAATGACGAGAGGTCTTGGGGTGGAGAGCAACCAAGAAGTCAAAACCATGATCCAGGAATGATGGATGTTATGAAAATGATCGGTGCCTTCACCAATTGCTTGGAAAGCCTCACAAGAAGGTTTGAAAGTCCCAACTCTCGTACCCAATCCGTCAAGGATATCACCCCAAACGCACGTGACGTGTGGGTGACGAAGGGTACTCATGCATAAGCATTACAACATGTCCATGCATTAATACTTTCCATGTTTGTGATTATGCTTGGTTGTCTGCTTCTTGCTAGTTTTTAGGTTGTTATAGTGTTTGTGTGTTTGTCTTTGGTTCAAATGTTTTTACATTGTTATTTACGTTGCTTTTGATCATTCTTTTACTGCTTTTGTGTCAAAAATCCAAAAACACATAAAAAGAAGAAAATCCTAAAAAGTTTGATCGGCTTTGTTGAGTTTTGTCTCAAAGCATGTTTTGCCTTGTACCTTTGTACTAATGGCTTTGTGCATTTAACGAGCTTAGCTTGTCTCTTATGCACTCATATCATTGTGGAAGAAATTCTGAAATCTATGTGACTGTTGTAAATAGATCTTCAATTTTGTCATGAATGATTAGTGAATGGTTTTGTTGATCTTGAGACATGCATAGACTTGTGCCTATATATCTTCCCACTTTTATTTTATTGCTTTACTCAAAGAGCTCACCAAATGTAAATCTCCAAATGAAAAGAGATATTGAGCTGCAAAAGTCTGTCGCACATACTAGTATTTGACTAGGAAAAAGGGAAAGCGACCAAATAAAATGTATGATGCCCAAAAAGCCAAAGGCCAACTCATCAAATTGGAATATTAAAAATTTCAGGCATCGATCTCACAGTGAGATATGTTTATTCAAAAAGATCATATGATATGTTGAAAATGGAGCCAAATGAAAAGCTTCAAAGAAATGTACTCAAGTTTATGTGGGAGGTCATATATGCATACTTCTATAATTGAGATGGGTCACATTATCTAGTGCTAGTTGTGTATGCCTTGATTGAATTGATCATTGAAGCTTCACATTGGACTAAGGACTATCTCATTTTTTATACCTACACACAACACACAAGTCTATGTTCAATGAATGTCATATTCATTTGTGTGATTGTACTTGTTTAAATGTGTTTTCACATACTCAATCTTTGTTGATCAAACACAAAAATATTTTTGAGTGTTTTAGTTTGTTTTTGGAAAGTATTTTGTTTTTACAAAAATGTCAAAAATTTCAAAAACAGTGTTGCCATGTTTTGGCGACTCAATCGCAGGTAGGTCCAGTTGCATATTTCAGTCGCGAAAAATACTTAGAAATTTTTTCAAAATTTGTGTTTTTATGATTTTCGCTGCTCAGTGTGGCGACTTGTTCTCGGGTGGAAGGTTCAGTCGCGAGGGGCACTCAGAGATTTTCGCAGCTCATCTCGTGACTATCCCGCGAGTAGACCTTCTAGTCGCGAAAAACACTTGGAAGATTTTTTGAAAATCTTGGTTTCATAGTGTTTCGCGGCTTACCCTGGCGACTGACTGGCGACTTAATCTAGTCGCGAAAAACGCGTGTTTTGCTTTTTAAAGACAGTTTTAAAATTGTTTTTCAGTTTTTCCCTCGAATTTTAGTGACTGTTCATTGTCTTCCCCATTTCTCTCTCTCAAACACTCCGTGTTTCTTTGAAAAAGCTTTCATTTTTGCATCATGTCTTCATCAAACACCAAGAAAAAGGTATGGGTTATTTCTATCTCACTTCATTGTACTTGGTTCGAGTATCTTTTTCTGTTTTGTGAAGTGTTTATGTCTTGTTGTGTTTTAATGGGTTCGAACTTAGTTTGGGGGTTTGTGTGTTTTGAGTTTTGTTGTTCTTGTCTTGCCTTTACTTTGTTTCTTATTCTTCATGTGTTTTCATGTTTTTGTCTATTGAGAGACTGTGCTCTTTGTTGAGGGTCTTGAATGTGTTGCTCCATTCATATCATGTTCTTGGTATGTTGTCATTTGTGATTTTGTGTTGCACATTGCTCATTTGGCACTGAGTTGTTACTATTATTCATCATATCTGTTTGCTTATGTCTTCTTGGTGATAAACTTGTTCATGTTTCTATGAGATTTTCTCACACTCTTATTTCTGAATCTAATCATACTAATATGTGTATCCTATGGCATTGCATTTGGTTCTCAGCTGTGTGTTTGATGCTTTTCAGTTGACTCGTTGTTCCTCCAAGGGCAAAGACATTGTAACCGACGACCCGTCAACCCCGGTTGCTAAACGAACACGATGGTCATCTAAGTTATCTAGGGACTCTTCCATTGAGAGATTCAGAACACCTATTGACTCAAAGACGTACACAGACACTTTCAAAGAGGCTACTGCCATTGTGGAAAGAGTTGTCAAGTTTGATACCCTAGGGACAACATTTATCCCGAAGATTTTTGAAGAAAGAGATTAGGCTGACCTATTTGGAAATTTTGAGGAACCAACTGAAGAATTGGTCAAGGAATTCTTCTCAAATGCCAGATACACAGGGGTCGAGTTGAAATGCTGGGTACGAGGAACAGAATTTTCCATGAATGCAGACTACATTGCTAAGGTTCTTCGCATCACCAGACCAAAAGATGTGGATCGCACTCCATACGATGATAGAGAACTTCAGGCACAAGACATCCTGAAAGCTCTAAAATGTGTTGAAAAAACACAAGAGCTGTTTAGACCCCCAATTCAAATTACGGCTTGGTTGATTTTACACAAACTTAATACTAAGTGCGGAAACGTGTAAACACAAGCGTATAAACAATAAGCTACTCTAATCCATAAATTTAGCAACACAGCAGTATAATGGAATATAAAAGAGTAGGGAAGAAAGATGCAAACACAGAAAACACCAAGACGTGTTTTCGAAGAGGAAACCGAAGAACTCGGCGAAAAACCTCTCTGCCGCCCTCCAAGCGGAAATCGATCCACTAGACAATCAGTTGGGATACATGAGTGAGCAAAAGACCCTCCAAGCCTAATCTACCCGATGCACCTAAGCCCTCCAAGCTCCTACTCCAACAAGGCTTCTCGGAACCGTGTCTTGTCTAGTTCTCCGGATCCCGCAACAAGCTCCATGTTGCATCTGCCATCCTTGGCTTCTTCCAATGCTTCCCAGCAGCACCAAAACGTCACTCAACACTCTCAGATGATGTGGTAAGTGTTTGGGCTATCAACCTCTCAATGGTATGGAAATGGAGAGGGAAGGGTTGAGGAGATACCACAAGCAAGTGTATAGAGAAAGGTGGGGATGACAATCTCTAATTGCAAATGTGTTTGGCTAGGGTTTTCTCTCTGAAGCATTCCTCAACATTTGTGGGTAATGGGGGTTTATATAGGATAGGTGCAGAATGTGTGAGTCAGTCAGTACAGGCTGGCAGAACAGCATGTCTCGCGGGTGTCTCGCGGGAAGGCCTTACCCGCGAGATACTCGCGAGAGACAGCTGTCTCCATCTGTCCTGACTCTTCGCATTCCAGCATGTGCAAGGCACATGCTTCACTTCGCGGGAAGCTTAGTCGCGACATACCCGCGAGATTCCATCAGCTTCCACTTTGCTTGAGTCTTCACACACTCTCTATCACACACCCCTTACAACAATTCCCACAACAAATACAGGGTATAAATAATTGAAAGTAATTACAATCAAATTTGGCACAGAATAAAAGCCAACAAAACACATAGTTGTAAATCACAACTTTACAATCTCCCCCTTTGGCTATTCCGTGACAAAACCCTAAAACAGACTCTAGACTTAACCGTGAGTTTGGGAACACAGGCAAAACTCACTCACACTTAATTCTAGATTCTGATAAGCTCTTGAAACATATGAACAAGTAACTCCTGAAACACAACAACAAAATATTATCATTGTATGCAGAAAACTTGAAAAGCATATGGAGCATCAATAGCATGATCAAGCAAGATGAAATAGAAAACACTAGATCATGGCAAGATCAAACAAGTAATCACTATACGCAAGCAATTACAATGCTCATTCACACAAGGAATGAACATCCGGATATGCAAGATGATAAGCTCATATGAAGAGTACCATTTGCAAATCCAACACTCAACCAATGCAAAATACTCAAAGTATTTGCATCTAGGAACAATCCTACAAGGGCACAAGAGTGTTCATCACTCAACCAATGCATAGAACGTATATGCATCTAGGAACAATCCTACTAGGGCACAAGAGTGTTGTAGTGAAGTAAATGTTTGACATTAAACTTCAATAGCACAAGCATAAAGGCTGCATAAGCAAAGTATTGCAAATACATGGCACAAACCATAAAAGCCTACAAATATGCAATGAAACAAAACAACCCTTAAAGCTTACACAAGCAACATGGGTACATGTAAACTATGCTACAAAGCAAAGATAATAACACAAAAGAAAACTTCTGAAATAATACTTAAATAAAGAGTAGTATCAAAGCTTTAAACCAAAAACAGTAAAAACAGTTATAAACATTAAAGATACTGAATAAAAACCGTCTTTAAAACCAATAACCAATGCTACTGTGTATCTAGGCTATGCTCCCCCTAACACTGTGCAAGCTCTTCTCCAGCTCCCCCTCAGAAATTTCTCCCCCTTTTTGACCGGAATGGCCAAAGGACTAGAACATCTCGGACTCCGAGTCAGAGCCATGAGTGGGAGACAAATCCTGAACTTGTGATGCTAATGCGGTGATCTGCCCCTGAAGATATGCGAACTGATCTGCTGTGTGCTGCACATGAGAGTCAAGCACTGTCGACATCTGGTTCATTTTAGCAAGTAGCTGATCAAGTTTGCTTAAGCCTGATGGTGGAGCAGAAGATGATGGCTGTGCAGAGGGCTCTGGAGCCGATGTGAACCTGTCAATCTCTTCCTCTGTATCTTCAGCTTCCTCCTGCTGAACTTGTCGAGGTGGTGGTATGGTATGCACACCAGTCTTGGATCCTCGAATGTGTGCAGTGCTCCTAGTCAAAGTATGACCACCAATGGGATAATCCCTCGGAACAATAGTGAGACCACTGGGTATCTTGAGCTTTGTCTTGGCAATCAAACCCATGATCAAGGAGGGGAATGGCATCACAGTCCGTGTATTCTGCTTTGTGATGCTCTTCTTTAAGACATGCATGATGTGGCCACAAATGTCAATCTCCTTATGTGTGAAGAGATCATACAGAAATCTTGTTCTTGGAGCAGATAGAGTTGTGAGATTGGTGACTGGATATAGATTGTGAATCATCACATAGCTCAATGTTCTCATTTCTGGAGAGAACTTGAGAGTGTCCATGGATGATTTCTTCGATACACCACCAAGGATTTTGATCATCTCATCAATCTTACCCAATCTATCCTCATAAGCAACTGTGATTTGCTGAGATGGAGGACGAGTTTCCAAATAATCTTGGATGCTGTCCCTAGTAATCTAAAACTCCTTGTGTCTCACCCAGCCTTCAATAATATCTCCGTTGACAATGGCATTAGAGAAGAACTCCTTGATGATCTCTGCATAGACCACTCCAGTTGGGTTCAGCAACTTGGTCCAAGTTCTATCTTTGAACACTTCAGGGATGAAAGTGTCCTCAAGAGTCTCTAACTGGACTACCCGTTCCATGATGATCGTCTTGGTCTTGTAGCAGTCATTGTACTTCATATCAGCATCTATAGACCGGAAATGATCTGAATCAGTTCGGGCTCTCTTTGAAGTCGATTTCTTCCTAGCTGCATGCTTGGTGGGAGACATCTGCACATTTGCACAAAGCAAAAATGGAAACAGCAATGCACAAACACAACCAGAAGACAATCGTCATTAGATTCATGTTAGTGCCAAATCATACATAGACTAATTGAAAAACAGAGCATTATAAACACTTCACAACATGCTAAAAGACTATGACTTATAAGGAATAACTACAAAGCAACACAATAAGAAATAGTGCAAGAGTGTGTGTCTGTGAGCATGTGCTGATGAGTGTGTGCGGCAAGAGATGCATGAGGGTGTCTAAGTGTGCTTGGTTGTGTGTCAAAAATGTGCAACATGAACAAAGTGATAGAAACACAAAATCAATGACCAAAACAAGTAAAATAAGATCATACAAGTTAGTGTCCATTGATTGAAATCACGTGATTACAAAATAGCACAAGAATGTCACTCGGACATTTTGACAAACACTTAGTGTGCACAAAAACAAAAACTACATGAATAATGCATGAACATGTGAAAAACCACCCTCAATACATGATATAATGCCACAAGGGGCCAACACAAGTGCAGAAACAACAAAAGGAACACAACCCAATCAAAATAAACGAAAAAGATTCACCCAATTTTGAAAACCAACCCAAAGTTTCGAAAATCCCCAATTATCAAAACCCTAACAAAAATTCTGCATAATCTAAGAAAAACTTGAAAGGAAATAGTTAAGAATCATACCTTGAAGGAGAAGAATGCAGAAAAAATGCTTGGATTGAAAGAAATGAATGGAACAGTGTTTTTGGGTTGAAGAGTGAGAGAGAGGTTGAGCGAGGGAAGTTAGAAGAGTTTGAAAAACTGTCACATCAGCTATAAAAAAACTGAAAACACGCGTTTTTCGCGGGTTAGAGAGGGGCGAGACAGTCGCGAGACAGTCGCGAGAGGTGCCACTGAAGCACAAAATTTTCGCGAGAAGCATTAAGTCGCGAAACAGTAGCGAGACAGTCGCGGTATCCTCTGTCTGAAATTGAAAAAATCCAATTTTAGCCAAACAGAATTTCGCGAGAAGCTGTTGGTCGCGTTACAGTCGCGAGACAGTCGCGAAAGCTTCTGTGTGACAAGTTAAAAGAAAAAATTCCCTCAACTCCTTTTCGCGGGAAGCTCTAAGTCGCGAGCTTCTCGCGAAACAACCCCTGAACCAGTTTTTGAAGACACACAAAAACATGCTTTTTAATGAAGACAAAAGACAAGAAAGTATAAAATCTCTTTCAAAAACAAATAAAACATTCAAAAATCTTTTTGGGTTTGATCAACAAAGATTGAGCATGTGAAAACACATTTAATCAAGTACAATCACACAAATGAATAGGGCATTCATTGAACATAGACTTGTGTGTTGTGTGTGAATATCAAAAATGAGATAGTCCTTAGTCCAATGTGAAGCTTCAATGATCAATTCAATCAAGGCATACACAACTAGCACTAGATTATGTGATCTATCTCAATTATAGAAACATGCATATATGACCTCCCACATGTACTTGACAATAATTCATTGAAGCTTTTCATTTGGCTCCATTTTAACATATCATTTGCAACTTTTGAGCAAAGAGAATCTCATTTAGAGAAAGATGCCTGAAATTTTTGATATTTCAATTTATGATTTAGCCTTTGGCTTGCTGGGCATCATACATTTTATTTTGGTCGCTTTCCCTTTTTCCTAGTCGAATACTAGTTTGTGCGACAGGCTTTTGCAGCTCTATATCTCTTTTCATTTGGAGATTTACAATTAGAGAGCTCTTTTAAGCAAAAAAAATAAAAGTGGGAAGATATATAGGCATGAGTCTATGCATGTCTCAAGATCAACAAAACCATTCACTAATTATTCATGACAAGGTTGAAGATCTATTTACAACAGTCACATAGATTTCAGAATTTCTTCCACAATGATATGAGTGCATGAGAGACAAGCTAAGCTCGTTAAATGCACAAAGCCATAAGTACAAGGGTACAGGGCAAAACATGCTTTGAGACAAAACTCAACAAAGTGATCAAACTTTTTGGATTTTCTATTTTTTTTATGTGATTTTGAATTTTTGAACACACCCAAAACAAAGCAAAAAAAAATTAACAAAGACAACCGGTACAAAACAACCGGACACAATAAAAATATAAAAATAGAGCAATGCAAGAAGAAAATGCAACAGCAAATGTCCCAAAATATTGAAAGAATTTATGCGTGGACATGTTATAATGCTTATGCATGAGCACCCCTTTTCACCCACACGTCACGTGCGTTTGGGGTGATATCCTTAACGGATTGGGTACGAGAATTTGGACTATCAAACCTTCTGGTGAAACTCTCCAAGCAGGTGGTGAAGGCACCAATCATTTTCATCACGTCCATCATGCCAGGATCACGATTCTGACTTCTCGGTTGTTCACCACCCCAAGACCTCATGTCATTTCTCCTTCCTCGTGACCGAGGTGCGCTTGAATTGTTGTCTGATCTCAGCTTTTGACAGTTGGGTCTGGTATGTCCTTGCATTCCGCAGTAATGACACACATAGTCCGTTCTAGGATTCCGTTGTGATCTTGGGAGAGACCTTCCTCTGGTTTCATGTCTACCCATGGAGTGATTTCGGGGCTTATTCACCATTCGTTGTTCACTCACACTCTTCTTCTCAACCTTCACATTCTCAGGGATGGTTTCTTCTACAATAGGCACTGCGGCCTTCACAAACTTCACTTCTTTGGTAGCTTTGGCTGATGAACTGCTTCCTCCGGTGTATCCCAACCCGGACTTGTCTGAAGAGGGTTTTTGAGATGAGATAACATCATCTAACTTCTGGGAGGAGACTCTCTCTATCTTGGCATGAGCTTGTACTACCTCTTGCTCAAGAAACCTCACCTTCGTATAGGCTTCAGACAACTCGCCATTTAATGTCTCAATTTCGCACTTAGCCTCTTTATATCTGACCATGAGACTTCTGTAATCTTCCTCAGCCTTCTTCATTTTCCTCACAGCTGCCTTGGCTATTCTGGTATACTCTCCAGACTTCTCAAGAAGTAAAGAATAATTTTCTTGAAGATTAGCTGTATTCTCTTCTTCTTCTTCAGCATCTGATTCATCCACATTCCCAATAGACTCTGAATCTGAATGCTCACCAAGCTCCTTCACAAGAGTACCCAAATCATCCGATGACTCCACATGAGCAATGGTCATGAATGCGGAGTAGTTTCCCTCTCCGTCACAGCTCTCTTCCGAGTCAGAATCAGAGGATTCTGAATCACTGAGTGTTGTGGCATAAGCTTTGCCTTTTCCCCTTAGAAAATTTGGACACTCCTTCTTTAGATGTCCATGGCCATTACACTCATAGCAAATAATTTCTGAAGAAGTTTGAAACTCCCTCCCTTCTTTTCTTGGAAACTCTTTCCTATCACCTCTGGAGGATGAAAATTTTCCTTTGTTGAATGGTTTCCCACTGTTCTTCATCTTCAGAAATTTTCGGAAGTTTTTCGCAAGAAATGCTACTTCCTTCTCCACCCCATCTTCTTCGGAGGAATCACCCATCCTTTCGGTGATGGTTTTAAGAGCAAGTGATTTACTCATCTTATGGGAAGGTAGTCCCATCTGATATGTTTGGAGAGACCCAACTAATTCTTGAATTTTAATCTCATCCAAATCCTTGCTTTCCTCTATGGCTGTAACTTTTGCTCTGAAACTTTCAGGCAAGGACCTCAACACTTTTCTCACCACCTTAGCATCTTCAATCTTCTCCCCAAGATTGAGTTTAGCAATCACAATTTCATTGAGCTTCCCATAGAATGAATCAAACGGTTCATCATCACCCATCTTGAGCTCTTCAAATTTGGTGGTAAGCATCTGAAGCTTTGTGTCCTTAACTTTCTTTGTACCCTCATAAGTGGTCTCCAAAATCTCCCAAGCTTCTTTGGCTACCGTCATGTGAGAATCCTGTGGAATTCATCAGGAGACACAGCACAAAATATAGCATTTAAAGCTTTACTATTAGCATTGGCTGCTGCAAGAGCCGCCTTATCCCAATTAGCCTTAGGAGCTTCCGGCTTAGTCCAGCCGAGCTCTACCGCATCCCAAACGGTATCTTCTATAGAGCATAGAAATGCTCTCATTCTGACTTTCCAGAATGCGTAATTGTTCCCATCAAAAAATGGTGGAACATTGAGCGATTGAGACCGGTCCATCTCAAATAGGGTCAAGGATCACACTAAGGTGTTTAAACCAAGCAAGTGTACCCGCTCTGATACCAATTGAAAGCTCTAAAATGTGTTGAAAAACACAAGAGCTGTTTAGACCCCCAATTCAAATTACGGCTTGGTTGATTTTACACAAACTTAATACTAAGTGCGGAAACGTGTAAACACAAGCGTATAAACAATAAGCTACTCTAATCCATAAACTTAGCAACACAGCAGTATAATGGAATATAAAAGAGTAGGGAAGAAAGATGCAAACACAGAAAACACCAAGACGTGTTTTCGAAGAGGAAACCGAAGAACTCGGCGAAAAACCTCTCTGCCGCCCTCCAAGCGGAAATCGATCCACTAGACAATCAGTTGGGATACATGAGTGAGCAAAAGACCCTCCAAGCCTAATCTACCCGATGCACCTAAGCCCTCCAAGCTCCTACTCCAACAAGGCTTCTCGGAACCGTGTCTTGTCTAGTTCTCCGGATCCCGCAACAAGCTCCATGTTGCATCTGCCATCCTTGGCTTCTTCCAATGCTTCCCAGCAGCACCAAAACGTCACTCAACACTCTCAGATGATGTGGTAAGTGTTTGGGCTATCAACCTCTCAATGGTATGGAAATGGAGAGGGAAGGGTTGAGGAGATACCACAAGCAAGTGTATAGAGAAAGGTGGGGATGACAATCTCTAATTGCAAATGTGTTTGGCTAGGGTTTTCTCTCTGAAGCATTCCTCAACATTTGTGGGTAATGGGGGTTTATATAGGATAGGTGCAGAATGTGTGAGTCAGTCAGTACAGGCTGGCAGAACAGCATGTCTCGCGGGTGTCTCGCGGGAAGGCCTTACCCGCGAGATACTCGCGAGAGACAGCTGTCTCCATCTGTCCTGACTCTTCGCATTCCAGCATGTGCAAGGCACATGCTTCACTTCGCGGGAAGCTTAGTCGCGACATACCCGCGAGATTCCATCAGCTTCCACTTTGCTTGAGTCTTCACACACTCTCTATCACACACCCCTTACAACAATTCCCACAACAAATACAGGGTATAAATAATTGAAAGTAATTACAATCAAATTTGGCACGGAATAAAAGCCAACAAAACACATAGTTGTAAATCACAACTTTACACATCCTTCATGTTCTTGGGAATGAACATGAAGTGGGAAGCACAGGATCATCTATAAGCACTGCACTGTTTTTGCCTAAACTGACAACTCTAAAGCTGATCATGTTTTCCAATCTCTACCCACTATCAAACACTGCCTTCATCAGTCTTGGAAGGGCTAAATTTTTGTGTGACCTCATTACCGGTGCCCCGATTGACATCTGTGCTCACATATTCCAAATTATTGGGAAAACAACGGCTCGTTCAGCAACACGAACAATTCTTCCATTCTGCAGTTTAATCATGAAGATTGTACTTCGTGAAGGTGTTAGTCCTTCATCAGATGAGAAAATCCTGCCTTGTTCTCGACCAATATCATTATACACTCTCCAAGCAAGCAAGAGTCACTCCTCCAAGAAACCTAAGACTGAGCCATCCACACATGCATCTCCATCTGCTCATGCTACAGTTACTCCTACACAATCAACTGGCACCCCGTCTGTTCCTCCTGGATTTCAAATTCCCAGGCAAAGTTACTTCATCGAAAATGTGCTTCATCGGATTTCTGATTTAGAACGGCTTCTCAACTCCTTTCACAGTCAAACTCAAATGTGTCTCAGAACCATTGAGTTACAATTAGATAACATACAACAGAAGCTGGAAGATAGCCTTTAGCTATTCGTGCCAAAAAGGGGGAGAGCAGCACAGTAAGGGGGAGAGAAGCTTAAGAATGAAAGGGAGTGTGCATACTGAAAGGGGGAGTTTTTAGAGCTTTTATAGTTGCTACATACTTTGTTGTGTTTATTATAGTGTTTATCCTGTGTTGATATGGTTTCTATACTTTTGGAAAACTTGTGGTTCACTGATACTGTGTTTTGGTTATCTGCTGTTATTATTAGTTTGATACACTGTGGTGTTAGTTGGTGGTAGTTTTTCAGTATATTTTATGATGTTATTCAGCATATCTTACTGTATGTTTTGGTTTGTACCCGGTACCTTTATAGGTTTTTAAGGTTTATGTTTATGGTTTGTACCCATATTGCTTTTGTAAGCTTTTAGAGTTTGTTTCTATGCATTTTGTAGGCTTTATGGTTTGTACCTTGCTTTATGCAGCCTTTGTGCTTTGTTAAATCAGTACTTCTAACTAAATGTTATGCATTTCCTTTTAAGTACTGTCACTCTTGTGCCCTTGTAGGATTTTTCCTAGATGCACATACTTCATGTACTGTGCATTGGTTGAGTGTTGGTCATTCAAGTGATTTGCCTTGTGTTTGTTAACTTGAATGTCCGGATGTTCATTCCAAGTGTGAATGAGCATTGTGATCACTTGGTTATAGTGATTACCTATTTTAGTCTTGCCATGATTTATTGCTTTATTCCATTGTGCTTGATCCCATTGTGCTTGCTCCATATGCATTACAAGTTTTCTGCATACAATGAACTTATTGTGTTGTTGTGTTTCAGGAGTACTTGTTCTTATGGTTCAAAAGTTTCACAGATTCTAGAGTTAGGTGTGAGTGAGTTTTCCAACTTTTCCCAACTCACACGTTAAGTCTAGAGTTTGTTTTAGGGTTTTGTCACGGAATAGCCAAAGGGGGAGATTGTAAGGTTGAATTTTATCAACCATCTTATTGGCTTTATTCCGTGCCAATTTGCTTGTAATTTAGCACTTAGTAACCCTGTATTTAGGTGGGAAACTTGTAAGGGTAGTGAGTGAGAGAGTGTGAAGAAATGCTCAAGATTGTGCAAAGAAACAGAGACGCGCGATTGGATCTCGCGGGTGACTCGTGGCTTGCAAGTCGCCAGAAGTTGCACACGAGCCAAGCATGTCAGAAGCTGAAGAGTCGCACCAGCTGTTGCACTACAGGACAAAAGTCCCAGGCTAGCCAGGCTGTTAGCTCGCGGCTTGAACTCGCGACCTAACCCAGTCGCGAGGTCAAGTCGCCAGAATGCCCTGTTTGGGAAAAACTGACATTTCACATTCCATTCTCATCCTAGTATAAATATCCCTCATTCCCATGAAATGTAGAGAGCTTCCAGAAAGAATTTCGAGAGAAAAACCCTAGAGAAAAATAAGATTGCCTCATCCCCAATCTTCATTTAAGAGACTCTTCAAATTCCTCTACTCTCTTCCTCTCCATTCATACATCCTTGAGAGGTCATTGACCAAATCCTTTTCTCATCACACCCACGTCTGTGAGAAGGCTCATTTGGTGCTAAGGGAAGCAGTTTGGAAGGAACCAATGACTATTGGTTGATGCTATGGTTTAGTAGCGGAATCCGGTAAGCTAGAAATGAAAAAGGTTCGGCGCAACCTCGTTGGAGCAGGAAGCTTGGAGGGCTTAGGTACCTAGGTAGATTAGGCTTGGAGGGTCTATTGTTGTTCATGTATCCCAACTACATTTTCTAGTGGATTATTGACCGCTTGGAGGGCGGCGGAGAGGTTTTACGCCGAGGGCTTCGGTTTCCTCTTCGATAACACATCACGTGTTGTCCTTGTGTTTGCATCTCTCTTCCCTGTATCTTTACCATTTAATTACTGCTGTGATTGTGATTTTTTATGGTTTAGATTGTTTATCAATTCTGTTATAAGCTTGTTATCATTTTCCGCACATACATTGCTTGATATAAAGCTTGAATTGGTAATTTTGTATTTGGGGATCTAAACTGTAAAGTTGTTATTTACAACTATGTATTTTGTTGGCTTTTATTCCGTGCCAAATTTGATTGTAATTATTATCAATTGTTTATACCCTGTATTTGTTGTGGGAATTGATGTAAGGGTTGTGTGATAGAGAGTGTGTGAAGACTCAAGCATTTGGAGGCTGAAGGATTCTCGCGGGTATGTCGCGACTTAGCTTCCCGCGAAGTGAAGCATGTGCCCTGCACGTGCTGGAATGCGAAGAGTCAGGACAGGTGGAGACAGCTGTCTCTCGCGAGTATCTCGCGGGTAAGGCCTTCCCGCGAGACACCCGCGAGACATGCTGTTCTGCCAGCCTGTACTGACTGACTCACACATTTTGCACCTATCCTATATAGACCCTCATTACCCACAAATGTTGAGGAATGCTTCAGAGAGAAAACCCTAGCCAAACACATTTGGAATTAGAGATTGTCATCCCCACCTTTCTCTATACACTTGCTTGTGGTATCTCCTCAACCCTTCCCTCTCCATTTCCACACCATTGAGAGGTTGATAGCCCAAACACTTACCACACCCTTTGAGAGTGTTGAGTGACGTTTTGGTGCTGCTGGGAAGCATTGGAAGAAGCCTGGAATGGCAGATGCAACATGGAGCTTGTTGCGGGATCCGGGGTGCTAGACAAGACACGGTTCCGAGAAGCCTTGTTGGAGTAGGAGCTTGAAGGGCTTAGGTACATCGGGTAGATTAGGCTTGGAGGGTCTCTTGCTTACTCATGTATCCCAACTGATTGTCTAGTGGATCGATTTCCGCTTGGAGGGCGGCGGAGAGGTTTTTCGCCGAGTTCTTCGGTTTCCTCTTCGAGAACACGTCTCGGTGTTTTCTGTGTTTGCATCCTTCTTCCCTACTCTTGTTTAATTCCATTATACTGCTGTGTTGCTTAGTTTATGGATTAGAGTAGCTTACTAGTTCATCCACTCGCTTTTACACTATTCCGCACTTTGTATTAAAGTTATGTAAAATCTATCGAGCCGTATTTTTAATTGGGGGTCTAAACAGCTCTTGTGTTTTCAACACGTTTTCGAGCTTTCAATTGGTATCAGAGCGGGTACACTTGCTGTGGTTTAAATACCTTAGTGTGATCCTTGACCCTATTTGAGATGGACCGGTCTCAATCGCTCAATGTTCCACCATTTTTTGATGGGAACAATTATGCATTCTGGAAAGTCAGAATGAGAGCATTTTTATGTTCTATGGAAGATACCGTGTGGGATGCGGTTGAGATAGGGTGGACTAAGCCGCAGGATCCTAAGTCCACTTGGGATAAGGCAGCTCTCGCAGCCGCCAATGCTAATAGTAGAGCTTTAAATGCTATTTTTTATGGTGTGTCTCCTGATGAATTCCACATGATCTCTCATATGACGGTAGCCAAGGAAGCTTGGAAGATTTTCGAGACAACATATGAGGGTACGAAGAAAGTTAAGGACACAAAGCTTCAGATGCTTACCACCAAATTTGAAGAGCTCAAGATGGGGGATGATGAACCATTTGATTCATTCTATGGGAAGCTAAATGAAATTGTAATTGCTAAATTCAATCTTGGGGAGAAGATTGAAGAGACTAAGGTGGTGAGAAAAATTTTGAGGTCCTTACCGGAGAGCTTTCGGGCAAAAGTCACAGCCATAGAGGAAAGCAAGGATCTGGATGAAATTAAGGTCCAAGAGCTCATTGGATCACTCCAAACGTATGAGCTTGGACTGCCATCCCACAAGACAAGTAAATCGCTTGCTCTTAAAACCATTACCGAAAGAATGGATGATCCTTCCGAAGAAGATGGAGTGGAGAAGGAAGTAGTATTTCTTGCGAAAAACTTCCGAAAATTTCTGAAGATGAAGAACAGTGGGAAACCTTTCAACAAAGGGAAGTTTTCATCTTCAAGAGGTGATAGGAAAGAGTTTAAGAGCAAAGAAGGGAAGGATTTTCAACCTCCTTCAGACATTGTGTGCTATGAGTGCAATGGCATTGGACATCTAAAGAAGGAGTGTCCAAATTTTCTGAGGGGAAAAGGCAAGGCTTATGCCACGACGCTCAGTGATTCAGACTCTTCTGATTCTGACTCGGAAGAGAGCTGTGACGAAGAGGGAAACTACTCCGCCTTCATGACCATTGCACATGTGGATTCCTCGGATGGTTTGGGTGCACTTGTGAAGGAGCTTGGTGAGCATTCTGATTCAGAGTCTATTGGGATTGTGGAAGAATCAGATGCTGAAGAAGAAGAAGAGAATACAGCTAATCTTCAAGAAAATTACTCCTTACTACTTGAGAAGTCGAGAGAGTATACCAGAGTAGCCAAGGCAACTGTAAGGAAAATGAAGAAAGCTGAGGAAGATTACAGAAGTCTCTTGGTCAGATATAAAGAGGCTAAGTGTGAGATTGAGACACTAAATGGCAAGTTGTCTGAAGCCTATACAAAGGTGAGGTTTCTTGAGCAAGAGGTAGTGCAAGCTCATGCCAAGATAGAAAGAGTCTCCTCCCAGAAGTTAGATGATGTTATCTCATCTCAAAAACCTTCTTCAGACAAGTCCGGGTTGGGATACACCGGAGGAAGCGGCTCATCAGCCAGAGTCACCAAAGAAGTTAAGTTTGTGAAGGCAAACGAGACGGTTGTAGAAGAGCCCATTCTTGAGAAAGTTGAGGACGTGAAGAAGAAGAATGTGGCTGAGCAACGAATGGTGAATAAGCCCCGAAATCAATCTGTGGTTAAACATGAAACCAGAGGAAGATCTCTTCCAAGATCACAACGGGGTCCTAGAACGGATTATGTGTGTCATTACTGCGGACTACAAGGACATACCAAACCCAACTGTCAAAAGCTGAGATCAGACAACAATGCAAGCGCACCTCGGTCACGAGGAAGGAGAAATGACATGAGGTCTTGGGGGGGTGAACAACCGAGAAGTCAAAATCGTGATCCCGGTATGATGGACGTGATGAAAATGATCGGTGCCTTCACCACTTGCTTGGAGAGTTTCACCAGAAGGTTTGACAGTCCAAATTCTCGTACCCAATCTGTTAAGGATATCACCCCAAACGCACGTGATGTGTGGGTGAAGAGGGGTACTCATGCATAAGCATTATAACATGTCCACACATAAATTCTTTCAATGTTTAGGGACATTTGCTGTTGCATCTTTTCATGCATTGCTTTCTTTTTACTGTTGTTATTTTGTCTGGTTGGTTTGTACCGGTTGTTTTTGTTGATCTTTCTTTTCTTGTTCTGCTTTGAGTGTGTTCAAAAATTCAAAAACACATAAAAAAAAATAGAAAATCCAAAAAGTTTGATCACTTTGTTGAGTTTTGTCTCAAAGCATGTTTTGCCTTGTACCTTTGTACTTATGGCTTTGTGCATTTAACGAGCTTAGCTTGTCCCTCATGCACTCATATCATTGTGGAAGAAATTCTGAAATCTATGTGACTGTTGTAAATAGATCTTCAACCTTGTCATGAATGATTAGTGAATGGTTTTGTTGATCTTGAGACATGCATAGACTCATGCCTATATATCTTCCCACTTTTATTTTTTTTGCTTAAAAGAGCTCTCTAAATGTAAATCTCCAAATGAAAAGAGATATAGAGCTGCAAAAGTCTGTCGCACAAACTAGTATTCGACTAGGAAAAAGGGAAAGCGACCAAAATAAAATGTATGATGCCCAAAAAGCCAAAGGCTAACTCATCAATTGAAATATCAAAAATTTCAGGCATCTATCTCTAAATGAGATTTTCTTTGCTCAAAAGTTGCAAATGATATGTTGAATATGGAGCCAAATGAAAAGCTTCAAAGAATTGTTATCAAGTACGTGTGGGAGGTCATATATGCATGTTTCTATAATTGAGATAGGTCACATAATCTAGTACTAGTTGTGTATGTCTTGATTGAATTGATCATTGAAGCTTCACATTGGACTAAGGACTATCTCATTTTTGATATCCACACACAACACACAAGTCTATGTTCAATGAATGTCATATTCATTTGTGTGATTGTACTTGATTAAATGTGTTTTCACATGCTTAATCTTTGTTGATCAAACCCAAAAAGATTTTTAAGTGTTTTATTTGTTTTTGAAAGTGATTTTATTCTTTCATGTCTTTTGTTTTTGATTAAAATGCATGTTTTTGTGTTTCTTCAAAAAAAACCTGGTTCAGGGGTTGTTTCGCGAGAAGCTCGCGACTTAGAGCTTCCCGCGAAAAGGGGTTGAGGGAAATATTTTTTTTCTTCTTGTCACACAGAAACTTTCGCGACTATATCGCGACTGTCTCGCGACCAACAGCTTCTCGCGAAATGCTGTTTGGCTAAAAATTGGATTTTTCAGAATTCAGACAGAAGTTACCGCGACTGTCTCGCGACTGTTTCGCGACCTAATACTTCTCGCGAAAGTTTTGTGCTTCAGTGGCCCTTCTCGCGACTGTCTCGCGACTGTCTCGCCACTCCCTAACCCGCGAAAAACGCGTGTTTTCAGTTTTTATATTGCTGATGTGACAATTTTTCAAAACACAAAAACTTCCCTCGCTCAACCTCTCTCGAACTTTTTCAACCCAAATCACTATTCCATTCAAACCTCTTCAATCCAAGCATTTTTTCTTCATTTTCTTCTTCAAGGTATGTTTGTTGATCAATTATTTGTAAGTTTTTGCTTAGATTATGCAGAATTTTGTTAGGGTTTTGATAATTGGGGATTTTCGAAACTTTGGGTTAGTTTTCAAAATTGGGTGAATTTTTCTCAAATATTTTGATTGGGCTGTGTCCCATTTGTTGTTTCTGCATCTGTGTTGGCCCCTTGTGGCATTTTACCATGTATTGAGGGTAGATTTTCCCATGTTCATGCATTATTCATGTTATATTTGCATTTGTGCATACTAAGTGTTTGTCAAAATGTCCGAGTGACATTTTTGTGCCAAATTGAAATCAAGTGATTTTAATCGATGGACTTTCACTTGTTTGACCTTATTTTACTTGGTTTGGTCATTGAACCCGTATTTCTTTCACTTTACTCAAATTGCATACTCTTGGCACACAACTAGGCACACTTAGGCACCCTCATGCATCTCATGCCGCACACACTCATCAGCACATGCACACAGACACACACACTTGCACTGTCTCTTAATTTTTTTTGCATTGTGGTTATGCTTTATTGGTTTGAGTCTTTAAGCATGATGTTAAGAGTCAACCATGCTATGTTTTCAGTCAGTTTAAGTCTGATTTGGAACTAACTTGAATCTAATAAAGTTTGTCTTCTGGTTTGTGTTTGTGCATTTTTTTTTCTTCTTTGCTTTGTGAAATTGTGCAGATGTCTCCCACCAAGCATGCAGCTAAGAAGAAATCGACTTCAAAGCGAGCCCGAACTGATTCTGATCATTTCAAGTCTATAGAAGCTGATATGAAGTACAATGACTGCTACAAGGACAAGACGATAATCATGGAACGGGTAGTCCAGTTAGAGACTCTTGAGGGCACTTTCATCCCTGAAGTGTTCAAAGATAGAACGTGGACCAAGCTGCTAAACCCGACTGGAGTGGTATATTCAGAGATTATCAAGGAGTTCTTCTCTAATGCCACTGTCAACGGAGATTGTATTGAGTGCTGGGTAAGACACAAGGAGTTTATGATTACAAGAGAGAGCATCCAAGACTTTTTGGAGACTCGTCCTCCATCTCAGCCAATCACAATTGCATATGAGGACAGATTGGGTTCTACTGCTAAGATGATTACACTCCTTGGTGGTGAACCGAAGAAATCATCCATGAACACCCTCAAGTTCTCTCCAGAAATGAGGAAGCTAAGCTATGTGATGATTCACAATCTGTATCCGATCACCAATCTCACCACTCTATCTGCTCCGAGAACAAGATTCCTGTATGATCTATTTACACATAAGGAGATTGACATTTGTGGCCATATCATGCATGTCCTGAAGAAGAGCATCACAAAGCAGAATTCACGGACTGTGATGCCGTTCCCCTCTTTGATCATGGGATTGATTGCCAAAGCAAAGCTCAAGCTACCCAGTGGCCTCACAGTTGTTCAGAGGGATTACCCCATTGGTGGTCATACACTGACTAGGAGCACTGCACACATTAGAGGCTCCAAGACTGGTGTGCATACCATACCACCACCACGACGGGTTCAGCAGGATGAAGGTGAAGATACAGAGGAGGAGATTGACAGGTTCACCTCGGCTCCAGATCCCTCTGCACAGCCATCATCTTCTGCTCCACCACAAGGCTTAAGCAAACTTGATCAGTTGCTTGCTAAGATGGATCAGATGTCTACAGTGCTTGACTCCCATGTGCAGCACACAGCAGATCAGTTCGCGTACCTTCAAGGACAGATCACCGCATTAGCATCGCAGGTTCAGGACTTGACCTCCACTCATGGCTCAGATTCAGAGTCCGATCCGTTCTAGCTCTTTGGCCATTCCGGTCAAAAAGGGGGAGAAATTTCTGAGGGGGAGCTGGAGAAGAGCTTGCACAGCGTTAGGGGGAGCATAGCTTAGAATCATAGTAACATTGGTTATTGGTTTTACAGACGGTTTAATTCAGTTTCTTTTAGTGTTTATAACTGTTTTACTGCTTTTGGTTTAAGCTTTGATACTATGTTTTATTTAAGTATTATCTCAGATGTTTCTTTTGTGATATTCTCTATGCTTTGTAGCATACTTTGCATGTACCCATGTTGCTTTTGTAAGCTTTAAGGGTTTGTTTCATTGCATTATTTTGTAGGCTTTTATGGTTTGTGCCATGCATATGCAGTACTTTGCTTATGCAGCCTTTATGCTTGTGCTATTGAAGTGTAATGTCATTCATTTTACTTCAGCACATCACTCTTGTGCCCGTGTAGGATTGTTCCTAGATGCATATACGTTCTATGCATTGGTTGAGTGATGAACACTCTTGTGCCCTAGTAGGATTGTTCCTAGATGCAAATACTTCGAGTATTTTGCATTGGTTGAGTGTTGGATTTGCAAATGGTACTCTTCAAATAAGCTTATCATCTTGCATATCTGGATGTTCATTCCTTGAGTGAATGAGCATAGTAATTGCTTGTGTATAGTGATTACGTGTTTGATCTTGCCATGATCTAGTGTTTCTATTTCATTTTGCTTGATCATGCTTTTATTGCTCCATATGCTTTTCAAGTTTTCTGCATACAATGATATTATTTTGTTGTTGTGTTTCAGGAGTTACTTGTTCATATGTTTCAAGAGCTTATCAGAATCTAGAATTAGGTGTGAGTGAGTTTTGCCTTTGTTCCCAAACTCACGTTTAAGTCTGAAGTCTGTTTTAGGGTTTTGTCACGGAATAGCCAAAGGGGGAGATTGTAAAGTTGTTATTTACAACTATGTATTTTGTTGGCTTTTATTCCGTGCCAAATTTGATTGTAATTATTATCAATCGTTTATACCCTGTATTTGTTGTGGGAATTGATGTAAGGGTTGTGTGATAGAGAGTGTGTGAAGACTCAAGCATTTGGAGGCTGAAGGATTCTCGCGGGTATGTCGCGACTTAGCTTCCCGCGAAGTGAAGCATGTGCCCTGCACGTGCTGGAATGCGAAGAGTCAGGACAAGTGGAGACAGCTGTCTCTCGCGAGTATCTCGCGGGTAAGGCCTTCCCGCGAGACACCCGCGAGACATGCTGTTCTGCCAGCCTGTACTGACTGACTCACACATTTTGCACCTATCCTATATATACCCTCATTACCCACAAATGTTGAGGAATGCTTCAGAGAGAAAACCCTAGCCAAACACATTTGGAATTAGAGATTGTCATCCCCACCTTTCTCTATACACTTGCTTGTGGTATCTCCTCAACCCTTCCCTCTCCATTTCCACACCATTGAGAGGTTGATAGCCTAAACACTTACCACACCCTTTGAGAGTGTTGAGTGACGTTTTGGTGCTGCTGGGAAGCATTGGAAGAAGCCTGGAATGGCAGATGCAACATGGAGCTTGTTGCGGGATCCGGGGTGCTAGACAAGACACGGTTCCGAGAAGCCTTGTTGGAGTAGGAGCTTGGAGGGCTTAGGTACATCGGGTAGATTAGGCTTGGAGGGTCTCTTGCTTACTCATGTATCCCAACTGATTGTCTAGTGGATCGATTTCCGCTTGAAGGGCGGCGGAGAGGTTTTTCGCCGAGTTTTTCGGTTTCCTCTTCGAGAACACGTCTCGGTGTTTTCTGTGTTTGCATCCTTCTTCCCTACTCTTGTTTTATTCCATTATACTGCTGTGTTGCTTAGTTTATGAATTAGAGTAGCTTACTTGTTCATCCGCTCGCTTTTACACTATTCCGCACTTTGTATTAAAGTTGTGTAAAATCTATCGAGCCGTATTTTTAATTGGGGGTCTAAACAGCTCTTGTGTTTTCAACACGTTTTCGAGCTTTCATAAACGTTCATAGTGTTTTCAACGCTATTTGAACATTCAAATGTCACTACTCCCAATAATCCACTAATCAATTATCAAGCAGTTACAACTATAAGGAATCTTATCACTACCTTGGCCTGTCTCAAAATACCAACCTACAGTTGAACCTTCACTTCAATACTCAATTGAACTTGATATTGTAATAGTCTTATTTCCTTTGTTGCACAAATCTCCAATCTGTGACTAACTCCTTTGCACGAATCCCAATACGTGACTAACTCCAGCAACTTGAATGAATGTTATTGGCTGCAAACTTCTTCACTTCATCAACAATGAAGATTAGGAAGCACTTGGTTATAAAACCCTAAGGCATACAAACGCAGTAGCTTCACACATAATATATGAGTTCTAGGTATCTATTTCTGTGTGTGATGACTTTTAAAATAAGCCTTATATATGATTAGGGTTGTGAGAAAAGAAACCCTAATCAAACAAGTCATTATGGGCCGAATTTCAGATCTGAAAATTCTGAAATTGTAGATCTTGATAGTTTGAGCTAGTGTCGAACTTCTTCATTAATCCTTAATAACAATATCTGTCGAGCTTCTGTCAAGACTTAATGAAAAACTTTTCTTCACTTGTTTCTTGGATCAATCTTCATGTCTTTAGTGAAACCACTTGATATGTTTCAACAACATACTTCTTAGTACATTAAATCCAACTTAGATCTACCCAATTACAAGTAAAGTGCGTTTTGTCAAAAGATTAGTCAATTACGTAGAAAATATGATCCTAACATTCTTGTTATAGATTTTTAGGTTTGTCAAATTATGGCACTGCCCCCACTTTGATGAAAGTTCACCATACAAATTATTACTACTCAAATCAATATAATTTAGGTTCAGGTAGATTTCATAATCTTCATCTATATTTCCTATCAGCTGGTTTCCATCAAGCCGAACCTAAAAAAGGCTACTACAGTTTTTCAAACTTTTTGGGATAGGACCTGTAAACTGGGTATTAGTGGCACCAAAGTAAACAAGTGTTCCTTATTGGCATATTTGTGGAGGTAACTGGCCTATAAAATTGTTGTTAGATAGTTGCAAATTTGTCAAACTGCTAAAATTATTCATTTCGACCAAAATAGAACCAGTTAGTTTATTCATCATTAAACTCAATTTGATGAGATTGGTACGTGGTCAAAATTTATCCATAAAGTTTGTTTTCATTAAGTCGAAGTTCAGACAAGGCAGTTAAGTTTCCTATGGAAGCAAGAATTGAACCACTTAGTTCGTTCGTGAACAAATTTAAAGTGGTGAGCTTGATCAAATTTCCAATAGTGGTTGGAATTGATCCAGAAAGTTTGTTTTCATAAAGTTGAAGTTCAGACGAAGCAGCTAGGTTTCCTATTGGAAGTGGGAATTGAACCACTTAGTTCGTTCTTGAACAAAATTAAAGTGGTAAGCTTAGTCAAATTTCCAATTGTGGTTGGAATGGTCCAAAAAGTTTGTTTAAGATCAGACAATGAAGTCATCTTTCTTTCCTAAGGAAGCAAGGGAAAAAAAAAAGGTCTAGACCTCCATGGTAGTTGTCTAGTGTCCTAATTACACCCAACACTTTAAATTAGCGTTTCACAGGGAGATGTGAGTTCCCAGATCTGGGTTCATGTTCAAGATCATCTGGGTAAAATATTTCATTAAAATTGAGAAAATAATTTTTTACTCAAATGCTAATGTGACAAATTTATTATTATTTTAGTGCTCATGTCAACTTCAAGTGTGCCAACAGTACATATTGTTTGTCACATAAGCATTTTTCATTAGTAAGTTGACAGTCGGGGTAGGGACCAAATTAATAAAAAATTAAAAAAAAAAATAGTTGCTATCAAAATGTAAAAGCCAAATTAATTGTGGTTCTAAAATGTAAAAGGACTAAAATAGTATTTTGGCATATTATTAAAAAAAAATATTTAAAAAGTATAAGGGAACTGTGAAAAACATTAATCATCTGTATTATCACTTTCGATATAAAACCTTTGGATTTTTGTCTAGAGTTGTTCTGGCACTTTCTGATTTCCTTCTCTGTGTCTTGATCATGGCTTGACAATTCATGGATTGGAGTAGAATCCTATCACTGTCTGTCGTTTCACAATTCTTTTTGCTACATTATTCTGCAATTGAATACATCACCTGATTCTCAAACAAAAAAAAAATACATCACCTGTATACAATTAAACTTTTAAACGAAATAAACTGGTTAAACATAAGGAAAATTAGGATTATTTTGGATTAATTGGCGTCTGTCCTTTCAAAGAGAGGAAGGATTGTGTGTCGGGACCATTGCGCTAAATTTAGAAAGGCAATGACCTTTGGATTAATTGGCATGTCTGTAATGTTGTTTAAATATTGAAAATTGTTGTTTAAACAACATTAACAAATACCCTCCTTAATTACACTCTCTCACCAAGCTCAAACACATTACTTAACCCAAAGTACCATTACAAAAAAGGCCTAACTCTTGTAGTGATAGTGGGGCTTTAAACAATGGGAAAAAGTTACATTTACACTCAAGAAAAGTTAATAAATTGTATTGATAGATTATATACAATTATTAAAGAGTAATACTAGGACCACAATTTTTGTCACAATTTGCTCACGCAGCAAGTCGTGAGTGCTGGAATTATTGTAAGGTTTTTAACTTTATTGTAAGGTTTCTCTACAAGAACTTGAATCCAAGCATATCAAACTATCAAAGCATCATATCCACAGCTAATGATTGTATCATGGTAATTCTCTATCAGAATTCCTATCTATACATTTACTTGAATTCATAAATGAATAAGAGCTTAAAAGGTGAATCTCAAGTCACAAAACAACTATTATTTAAACCAAGGAGCGATAATAAGAGCAGGTGCATTGGCCTTCAGGCTCTAAAAGCAGTGACTAGACAATGTCATAGATCAAGGTGCAACTTAACTACTTATTCAGCAAAAAATAAAAATAAAAATAAAAAAAAGAAGGTGCAACTTAACTGCCTATAAAAGTCTAAAACATAACGTTCTCCCTCGACAAAATGCAAGAGAAATGAATTAAATTAAATTAGCTGATTCGTTCTACAAACTGGCACTTTTGCCTGGGAAAACAAAATTTCATGGCTTTGAAGTAGAAGGAATCAAGGCATGAATATTTTCTGTAAAATAAAATAATATATATATATATATATTACTTGGATGAAATAGGAGAAAAGGAGTTCATCAAAAAAAAAATAGGAGAAGAGGCATTTACTCTTTTTTCTTTTTCTTTTTGACACAAAAAGGCATTTACTCTTGTATTCTTTTTTCTTTTTTGGTAATCTGGAAATTCAATTCAACTAAGAAGAAAGGACAAACTTAGGACAAAGCCTGTTACAATAAGCACCATTACGATCAGCCTCAACAAAGGAAATCAAATCCTCGGGAGGAACAGAGTGAATAACAAAATCTAAGCCTTGGGAGTGGCCAAAATTAGCTAGACGATCCGCACTAGTATTGGCCTCTCGGTAGATATGTTTGATACGAACAAGGGGAATTTGGGAAATGAGAATCTTACAGTCATCAAAAATAGGAGAGATCACTGAGTTGCTGCAGCTGGGATTACTTAATGCATCAACAAGGGCCTTCGCATCAATCTCAATATCAATGGCAGGGAGCTTCATTTGATGACATAACATTAAACCATCACGGAGAGCCCAGACTTCCGCTGTAAAACTGTTCACGCTGCCCATTTTCCTTGAAAAACCAACCACCCAGTTACCCAAAGCATCTCTAATCAACCCTCCCCCTGCTGCCTTCCCCAACAAAGTATTCCAAGACCCGTCAGTGTTCAGTTTTAACCACCCTTGCTCCGGCTTCTCCCACCTAACTGTCCTTGGCACCATCCGGTTAATGCGTCTTGGCTGGGAGGCACACAGGAAAAACTCTGATGCTTGAGAAGTAATAACCTTACCAAGATTCGGATTAACACCCCTGTTATTGAAGACAACTTGGTTCCGCTGCTTCCAAATCAACCAAAGAGCAAAGGAGAAGATAACATTCCATGGAATTTCCACTGCATTTTGAGAGGATTTAAGACCACCATTGGTGGTTAACCATTCCCTGGTATCTTGAGAAAAGAAAGTGGAGTGCAAACAATGAGTTCCCAATTAATGCCATATGGGTTTAACCAAGCTACAATCCCTGAGGGCATGCATGATAGATTCAGCTTCTAGGTGACACAGCGGGCAGGTGGTATCCAGAGAAATCCCTCTATTGGCTAGACAATCTTTAACACCAATACTTAACTGCATACACTTCCAAATAAACATTTGAATTCTAGGGAGAGATGGTAATTTCCAAATCCAAGAACCAGAGAAGGAATCAGTACCTGAAGAGTTAATGGCAAGGAGATAGGCACTTCTCATATCAAAACCCCCTTTTGAAGAAAACTTCCAAGCTAATTTATCACTACACCTTGCCACGAGAGGAATGGGCACAACTTGAATATCAGCTTTAACTTCAGATGGAAGCTCAAAAGGAATGGTAGACCAATTCCAGCCAATGGGGGAGAGAACATTTCTAATCTGCAAATTTCCTGAAGCTTGCGGGAGCGGGCCATGGATTTGAGACCTGATAGGACCAAGGTTTGGCCAGCAATCAGACCAGAAATTCAGACTGCTTTCGTGGCCTGGAATCCATTTGACTCCTTTCCTGAACACTTCTTCACCTCTTTTCAGCCCTTTCCAGACCGGAGAGCTTGGGAGCTTCGCTTCGTTCCTTGAATTGATACGTTGTCTATTGCAGTACTTGAACTTTAGCACCTTAGCCCAAGGAGCATTCTTCTCAGAATGAAACCTCCAATTGAGCTTGGCCAGAAGTGCCGTGTTCCTTCCTCTAATACAACCGTGGAAGTGCCAAAACAATTTTGTGCTTAAGCCGTTTCTTCTTACCCAAGCTTGCACAAATTTTCTTTACCCAAGGTGTCACCTCCCCATTACAAATTCCTCTCAAAAGACCCAACACTCCTTCAGGAAATAAAAACTCCATTTCTCTTTCTGAACTTTTAGCTTTGAGACTTGAATCGCTTAAAACAGATCCATTTTGAAAAAAACCAGTCGAAGCAGCTCCAAATATTCGGTCCAGTACCAATTCTAGAAACAAGTTCTCGCACTCTTCTTGAATACTGGATTCATTATCAGTTATTAAACGTGGAACTGAATGAAGCCACTCAGCAGTAACACTTTCATCTGAGAATTTTCTGAAAGCCTATAACATCAATGCAGATTCCACCATAAGTTCAATATATGCTTGCTAAGAGGTATACTAGCAGATGCAAGGTAAAAAAAAAAAAACCAAAAAAAATGTAATTAATGAGCTGCAAGCATAGTTACTTAGACATAACCAGGAATCCAGATTATAAAAGTTAGGAAAATGTTATTTCACATTATATAGAAAAACGATCAAAGAATCCCCTTGAAGCCAAGGACACCCAGATTTTTGCCTAGAATATTCATAATTCAATTAGCAAGCACCATAATTATAATAGACATATCCCAACAACCTAAATAATCATCACTAACGTAACAATTACTTTAAGCTAATCCAAAATAGTACTTGAATAAGATATTTGTGTTCAAGGTTGACAGTACAGGAGGTCTATTCTAAAAAAGTACACAAGTTGGCATGGCAGGTAAAAGTGTCCAAAAGCACAAATTGCCACAACTCTGTGTGTATGCGATGGCACAAACCAATTAGATATCACATACTAATCATAACAAAAATAATTAGATGGCACAAATCTTTTATGGGCTTCGACATCACACCACGCAGACCTGTTTTTAGAGTGGTTGTAGGGAGTCAAATTGTAGTCCACCCAACACAATTATTAAAGACTAATATTAGGACCATAATTTTTGTCACAACTTGCTCACGTGGTAAGTCGTGAGCGGTGGAATTATTGTAAATTTTTTAACTTTATTGTAAGGTTTCTCTACAAGAACTTGAATCCAAGAACATCAAACTATCAAAGCATCATATCCACAGCTAATGATTGTATCATGGTAATTCTCTATCAGAATTCCTATCTATGCATTTACTTGAATTCAAAAATGAATAAGAGCTTAAAAGGTGAATCTCAAGTCACAAAACAACTATTATTTAAACCAAGGAGCGATATTAAGAGCAGGTGCATTGGCCTTCAGGCTCTAAAAGCAGTGACTAGACAATGTCATAGATCAAGGTGCAACTTAACTACTTATTCAGAAAAAATAAAAAATAAAATAAAATAAAAAAAGAAGGTGCAACTTAACTGCCTATAAAGTCTAAAACATAACGTTCTCCCTCAACAAAATGCAAGAGAAATGAATTAAATTAAATTGGCTGATTCGTTCACTTTTGCCTGGGAAAACAAAATTTCATGGCTTTGAAGTAGAAGGAATCAAGGCATGAATATTTTCTGTAAAATAATATATATATATATTACTTGGATTGAATAGGAGAAAAGGAATTTACTCTTTTTTCTTTTCTTTTTTGACACAAAAAGGCATTTACTCTTGTATTCTAATACAACCGTGGCATTAATTATTCGAGGACATACACACCTACAGCATACAAAAATGTTATCTTTCCTTTAAAAAAAAAATAGTATATTTACATTGAAGTATAGATGAAGCTTTAGACCAATAGGGCATCAGTTTTCTTCATCAGAGTCAAAAGAATGTCTCTTACTCAAAGATTTCAATACATTTAAAGGTCGATCACATTGGGAAGTACTTGCACCATTACAAGACTTGAGCTTAGGCACACTTAAGGAACTGAGTGGCGGTGTAGATGCCCCCTTGTTCACTTCCCTTAGCACAGAACGAGCTGTGGCTGCAGCTGCTGCATCCGCCATTGCTGAAGCCAATTTTGAATTGCCTTCTGACTTGTTGGTGAACTTATTATGTGCATGTTTTCCACTAGCAACCTTAGAAACATCAGGAGATTTATTGCTGCTTGACTTTTGCATTTTGGCAACAGCCTCGGTCGCTGTTGATTTTGTCTTTGCTGAATCATACTTTTGCATGTCATAGATGAGCTCTTTCTGAAGCTGCTTATCGGCAACCAATATGTCATCAATCTCATTCTTGTAATCCTTGAGAAGGATTCTAAGGCATTCCATGAGGGAGCCTATGAGGGGGCTATTCTTGCTTTCTAATAGCCGTTTCAGCTCTATAAAGATGGGGATGGTATTTTGGATAAGGCCCTTTCTGACTGCTTGAGTTATAGCCCTTCCTCTAGCAGCAGCTGCGGATCCTCCTCCACTATCTCCGCCTTCTTCATCAATTTCTGCTGAGTCAGATGATGATCCACGGTTGGTTGGGATGCGTATCTCTTTGCAGGCAAGAATTTGGAAAGCATCCTGCTCCTCAATCAGAATGCAGTTTTTACATTAGAACTTAAGAGTAACAGAAACCAACACAGATGATTGGTTTAGTAGGGAACTCTGGAAAAACAAGATAGACAATATGAAAGTTGAACAATTGTTATAAATATTTTAATAGAGAAGGAGCACTTGGTTTACATATTCACTATTAGGTAAGATGTTGGCTGTGACCTGTATTAATATTTGTTCACTAACTGCAACAATTATAAAGGAACTAAACCCCCTTGATGAGCTTGATATTAACTGGTTAAGAAATCTTTCACGTATAGGAGCACATTAATATATTCCAAGAGAGCTCACCCACAAAACACAAATTTACCTGCAGAACAGACTGTCCAGTAATATCTTCTGTATCAAGCATACCATCGGATGCTGCAGCAAGAATCTCTGCACATAACTTTGCAAAGGTGGCCAAAAGGTGCTCTGGAGCCATTTGTTTCAGCAAAGAAACATAAATGTGCATTCTTTTAGATCTCGAATTCTCATCACTACCCCTGGAAACACATGCACTAGTTTTAAATCTGCATTTCAATTTCAGATCTGTTCTTTCTGAATATGGTGGGGCATACCAACCTGATGGAAAAAAGCCGGCTCTCCACTCGTGAGCCCTGAGAGTCAGTATGACCATTGTGGGCATGACAATCATTCAGAATGAAAATGGCTTCCACAAAACTGTTATAAGCAAGAAGAGGTGCCTTCACTGCAAACACATTAAACTTTAGAGTCAACACCCAACAAGCATGCATTACCAACTTCAAAGGCTGAAAATATGATTGCTTGTGAGAACCTAGTCACCTTTTAAAATACTCCCAAAAAGGTAATCAGCGAGTTGTCTTATCTTTTCTGATTCGTCAACAAGTGACAAAAGAAATCTGAGGAATAGCACTCCTCTCCATTTCACATAGTCTCTCTGATTATGAGAAAAATGTCAATATTCTCCCTGGTTAGTAATTATCCAAAGGGAAACAAATGAGAAGTATCAGAAATAACAGAACACCATAATAAATTGTACCTGCAATAATCTTGAGAGCAAGATAAATGTCTGCCTTCTCACAAGTTCACATGGATCACAGAGACACTTCGTGATCTTTGCTATATAACTGTTGACTTCAAAACAATTTGTTAGAAACTTAGCATAAGAAACAGTTAATCAAAATTGATCCTTTTATCTCCTCTCAAAAGCTAGTTTAAATATCAGATACTGTTCAAATGGTATATCGTTTCTGTTAATTGTTTACAGTCCTTACCAATCTACCAGAGCAGTATACCGAACGCAAAAATCTGCCATCATTACAACAAGATTGTTGCGTAGAGCAGCACAATCACTCTTTTCAAGCTCCTGGAACAAGACATGCAAAGTTCAAATTTTGTTTCAGTTATTCATGGGGAGTGACAAATGATTACTACAGGAAACAAAAATATATATCCTCCAATTGATATCTTCAAATACACACACACACACACACACATATAACAAGTATCTAGGGAATAATACTATATGCATCAGTTGTGCCTAATAAAATCTTTGAATCAAAATTAACTTAATTATACAAAAATAGAGTTTCTATAAGCTAAAATTTCTTACAGATACAGAGAGAACCCTGTCACAAAGAGAATGGCTTTAGGTGAACAAAAGTTTGTACCAAGGACAGCTTCTTAATGAGTTTTCAAGAAAATAATTCTAAGACCATTGGAATTGAATGATGCCAAGTCAATGACCAAACCTGTACAAAAAGAGGAATATAATTCTTTGCAAGTTTTCCATCAACAAGGCAAATCTTCCCCATTGTCAGCCAAGCTTGAATGTATAAAGGAGGAGCCATTTGCTTTAGAGAAACTGAAGGGCCTGGCAATTTGTTCAATTTGGGATCAGAATTGCCTGAAGTGATTATGGTGTGTAATAGCGGAGTAATGGCACTCACATCAGCAGAGGGACAAACAATAACCAAAGATCCAATTGTATAAACTGCTGTGACTGCTTTTGATAACAACCTGGCTGCTTTCTTGCCCTTTCTACTAGGTGGGGTAAAAAAGCAACCATCTTGTTTTGCTTCTGAAACCTCTAAAACATACTTTTCTAAGATGTGAGAAGCTTTAGAGAGAAGCTGGTCTACCCATCTCATAACAAGTGAATCAGCCTCCTCAGGATTGGAAGCCTTCCGCTTGCACAATGTCCTAAGTGCTTTTACATGAGCATTAACCTGCCATCACATGTACCAATTAAGTACACATGCAGATTAAAGAGAAACAAAGGGAAAAACACATACTTAAACAAATAGTCTAATTGTAACCCAATATTCAACCTTAAAAGAAACAACACAAGCAAGTATATGTCATCAATCCATATGTGCAATTTGTGAGCCAAAACATATGATCAATACCTAAAGTTCTATAAAAAGCTATTGAGTTTGATCAGTGTGAATCGGGAAATTCATCGGAGTTCTTTTACCATCAAGCTGTACTGATGGCAAACTACTATATTGACCAATAAAACATTTTAGACAACAAAAGAAAAGGATCCTTACTGCAACAAAATGCACACACGCACGCACACACAAATAAGTAACTGAATACACTAAATGAAATCAAGTGGTAGATACCTCAGTTGAATGCATGTTGAACTCTTCAATTCGTTTAAGCAAGTTATGAGCCAAATCTGCTGCAGGTTCTGGAGGCAGCTCCGTAGAAACATTAGAGATTGTTTGCAAGAGGAAAACACGATCCCCAGCCCAAGCAACAGAATTGGATTCTATACCCTCTTCCTCTGCATGTGCATCTCCTTGCGCAAGTGGAATTTTAACCTCCCCTCTTACTCCATGCTTGTCAAAAAGCTGCCAATGATGATGGAGGAACTCCCAGTCCACTGCTTTTGAAAGATATGCTGACACCTCAGATAGAAGAAACCAAGCACCCGGTGGTGCTGTCCACTTCTCTATCGGCATAGATTGCCTCAACCAGAGAGACTCAGATGTCTTAATAATATTCTGAAGTGCCAAAACAATTTTGTGCTTAAGCCGTTTCTTCTTACCCAAGCTTGCACAAATTTTCTTTACCCAAGGTGTCACCTCCCCATTACAAATTCCTCTCAAAAGACCCAACACTCCTTCAGGAAATAAAAACTCCATTTCTTTCTCTGAACTTTTAGCTCTGAGACTTGAATCGCTTAAAACAGATCCATTTTGAACAAAACCAGCCGAAGCAGCTCCAGATATTCGGTCCAGTACCAATTCTAGAAACAAGTTCTCGCACTCTTCTTGAATACTGGATTCATTATCAGTTATTAAACGTGGAACTGAATGAAGCCACTCAGTAGTAACACTTTCATCTGAGAATTTTCTGAAAGCCTATAACATCAATGCAGATTCCACCATAAGTTCAATATATGCTTGCTAAGAGGTATACTAGCAGATGCAAGGTAAAAAAAAAAAAAACCAAAAAAAATGTAATTAATGAGCTGCAAGCATAGTTACTTAGACATAACCAGGAATCCAGATTATAAAAGTTAGGAAAATGTTATTTCACATTATATAGAAAAACGATCAAAGAATCCCCTTGAAGCCAAGGACACCCAGATTTTTGCCTAGAATATTCATAATTCAATTAGCAAGCACCATAATTATAATAGACATATCCCAACAACCTAAATAATCATCACTAACGTAACAATTACTTTAAGCTAATCCAAAATAGTACTTGAATAAGATATTTGTGTTCAAGGTTGACAGTACAGGAGGTCTATTCTAAAAAAGTACACAAGTTGGCATGGCAGGTAAAAGTGTCCAAAAGCACAAATTGCCACAACTCTGTGTGTATGCGATGGCACAAACCAATTAGATATCACATACTAATCATAACAAAAATAAATTATTCAAATCAGAAAACGGTAGATGAAGCAAAGCAGTGAATGAACCTCAGAAAGAGCTGAAATCGCGGCTTTCCTTATGCTAACAAGAGGATCGGAACAAGCCATGCCAATGGTCTTGAGCACAACTTCATCAAAGGAACCACCTAGAAGGGCAGTCAACTTGGTAATCAGAAGAAATGTAGCCTTCCTCACTGCTGCCTTCTCATCCATACACCTTTTTCTCAAAAGGCCATTGATATCAGCTTCAACTCTTCTCTCTTCTGCCACATTGCCAAACCCCATAACTTCTTTCAACACGTCCCGACTCCTATCATCACCAGCCAGAAACCCTACCAGCTGTGCCAAATTGGACAAAGCACGAGCACGGATTCCACCAATAGTATCCGAACAACGCTGTATCAAAGCCTCCATACACCTCAAACCCCATTCACTCTTCACTTCACCGTCCAATTCCACACCCAATGGATCCTTCAATGACATCATGAGCATCAAAATAAGATCAACCCCCAAGAGCCTAAGGCTAGCCTTTCCTTGTGTCATCTTCAACACATACTCCACAAACCCAATTTGATCATTGAATTCCATCACTTTAACAATCTCCATGATTGACTCCACAGCTAAAGCCCTCAGCTCAGTCTTCTCCGGGGCCTTCTGCACCAAGTACCTCGGAAGATTCACAACCGCTTTCTTCACTCCATCTGAACTTTTCGCTACTCCCATCATCCGATGCATCACAAATCCCAAACCAAACGTCCGTGCCAACGATTTAGACCTAAGAATCAACGGTGACAAAGACTTCAACACTTCAGCAGCAGTATCCGCCTGCTCTCCATGCTCAGGCCTCAACACCTCACTCAAAACCCGCGAACACAAATCAGTTATTCTGTTATAGCTAACAGAATTGCCACACACTTCAACTGCCATTACCGGAATCTCAACAACCGTTTGTACCAAAGACTTCAAACTGTCAGGAAACCGATCCAAATGAATCAAACCCATTACTGATTCCAACTTTTCAAGCACAGAGAACAACTTCCCAACATCAAATTCACTCTCTTCAGACTCACCCTCATCGACACCCAAACTTTTCGCGTTATTCCTAGATCCCCTGCCTCGCCCTCGGCCACCACTGCCACCCTTTCTCTTCCGATTAGCCACAACATTGTGAGACCCCTCACCGGTCTCAGACGTGCCCCGGGGCCGAGGCTTGAGATACCGGCGAATAGAGCGAAGGAGAGAGAGAAACGACATTGGAGTGAACAGAGTGAAAACAGGGGAGTTTGGCGAGAGAAGCAGAGAGAGGTAGACATTAGAGGCTAAGAGGGACAAATGGGTGGGACCCAAGTCCATTGTAGAGGAGATAGGAAGGACGAGATGGTTTGGAGACAATGATTTCGACGACAGGTCTTCGAAGAAACTGTCAAGGGGTTCGGAATCATTGGAATTGGTGGCGCGGCGAAGAAGGGTTTGTAGGTCTAAGAGAGTGGATTCAGAGAGGTATTGGGGGTTTGGATTTGTGGGGTTATCGAAGAAATGGCGGATCTCTTCGAGTTCTGCGAGTATTCGAGATATGGCTTCCTCCATGGATGAGAAGCAGAGGAGATCTTGAGGTCAGTGACCAATGTGACGATTTTGTTATCTGCTTTTGGTTTTTTTTTTTTTTTTTTCACAGAAAAGGTTTGAATTTTGGCACTCCCGCTTAAGGGGTTCTTTAAGACTGTGTTTGGCTACGGTTGAAGGAAGAGGAAGGAAAAGAAATGAAAACACTTTTCTAATGTTTGGAAATAGGGAGAAAAGAAATAGATAGGGAATGGAAAGAAGAATGTGTGTTTTTACTTTTATGCCCACACATGAATTTGAGAGAGGGGGTGAAAGTGATGGGCAAAAATGTAATTTTAAGTACATGAAAGTTCAAATGAGTGAACTTTATTATTTTCTTTCCAAAATGAGAGAGGATGTATGGAATAGGTCTCCCACAAAAGTGAATTCCATTGTGATAGGTGTTAATTATTACCAAAATTGCCAAATTGCAAAATGAGGCCGCACACTAATTGCAAAAAATAAAATTATTTTTCCAATTGGGGTATGTTTTTGTAAATAAAAGCTTTTGTTCATACAATTATTCAGAATTAATATATATATATATATATATATAAGCCAAAGGTCTTGCAGCTAAATTGGCACATCCCCATGCACAAAATGCTTGGGGGTCCAAGAGGGAAAGGGTTCAAACTGCAAGATTCTTTTAACGATTCAGCAAATAGTTAATCCAAACGCAATGTTCTGTTAATTTTGTTTTCAGTAGAATGACATAACAAAAAAAGCATCATGCCCTCCTGTCCCAACCTGGTGGTAAATAGCTCACTCTGAGAGCCCAGTGGCCTTGGACCAAAGAATTCTAACCAGAAATGACCTGCTTTTGAGCTGTACGCTTCAGTGCATATTATGCTACCAGCACACAAACAGATCCCAAACAATGACACCAAAAGAGAACATATATTAGTCAAGGAGGAAGAAATTACCTCTCTTGATAGGTAACACATACAAGATCGCTTTAATCAAATCTGAAATCAGATTGAGTTGGCAGCTGCGGCAAAACCTTGACAAATTCTTTCACATGTCTATTTGATGCAATTCAGCATCAAATAAGTTAATACATTACCTCAGAAACTGTGCATAAAATTAAATAGCTAAATCGCACCAAATAAACAATCTATAGCTTTCAATGGCACAACTAAGCTACAAGTCCCGACTCCTGAGCATAATAGTGAGGTTCTTAAATCTAAAAGGTGTTAAGTTATTTAAGTCTGGTTACTGCACTCATAATTTTGGCACATAGGACTCCAATACTGTGCAACTTCTTTAGACATATGCCTCCATCACAGACTGTTCAGCCTGTGGGCATGATCAGTCCTGCAGGCAGCTTAATCATGCATCTGAAGATGGATCTCTGCGATCAGGGAAAAAGCGTTCATTCTTAATTCTTTCCAAAAGAAGCTCATAATCAATAAAATCTGCTTGTGCTTGGAGGTCCTGTTCAGTCAAATTAGCCAAATGTTCGGGGTTGGAGTTCCTGGTCTCTTCTAGTGATGATGCTGTCTCCCCTGCTGGAAGCCGACCCCCCAATCGATTTGATCTCCTCCTGTTGGATGACATGGAAGCACACACCACTGGTGATGGTGAATTGCTCGGTGGCTGCATCCAGTGAAAGCTCTGATAAACTTGATCATTGCTGTGTTGATTAGCAAAATCAATCGAAGTGTCAACAGATGTTTGAGCATGAGTCCTACAAGGATGAGGTTCAGGCAGGGATAATATTAAAAGATGTGATAAAAATGAATCAAATGAGATTTTTAGAATCAAAAAGGAGGTATTGGACAATATCATGATCTCCCTCAAAGTTATCACATATTAACCAAAAAGACCCGTCACTCATACAAGTTTGAACAAACCAATATCAAGTTTTAAATTGAGCAATTAGCACATTATTTTCAGATTAATATAACAAAGAAAGTCAGGAGAGATTGCTTATTTCCACGAAGGTATCAAAATTATCAAAGCTTACCGATGATCAAGAATAACTGGATCAGCAACCAAATCAATATTTGGAAAACCATTACCATGACGTCCCATTGCATTTGGATCTAAATCAAAAAAGATTTGATTGTCAGAGATAAAAAAAATTCTCCATCCAACACAGAAAAAGAAAAGGGGGAAAAACCAAATCAAAGAACTTACTCCATGGTGATGGCAATCCCACTACCCTGTGAAATTAAAAGAATGAGATACATAAGTTAATCTTTTGGGCCTGAAGGCAAAGTTGAGGTACTAAGCAGAGAACATATGAAAATTAACAATGTAAGTTGGACAAAGAAAAGAGGAGAAATGAAAGCCTCGTCCACAAGAAAGCAGACAACCAAGGGAAGAGAAAGATTGAGGAACAGTGACACCGAGAAAACTAGTTGCAGTTAGATATTATTATTTCAAAATGAATGCACTGAAGCACAACCACCAACCACTATTCAGGGAAGCAGGTCCACAGATACAAGTAAATGGGTGATCGGTCAAAGAAACATGCATTAAGTAGTGTAATGGCAAACAATAAGGCTAGCAACAAGGACAATTAGACACGGGAGTTCCAAGGGGATTTTATATATATATATATATATACAAGTATTAAGTGGTTTAATGGAGTTGCAAGAGGCATATATCAATCACATACTATAATCAACTTTTTGTAGATCATATGACGGGTGTTTCAATACAGAACCTAATCGTGTGAAAATATACGTACAAAAAAGAATAAAGATAATTATTGCTCAAGTTCAAGTTCAAAGCAGATATTTTAAAATTAGCCATGGTGGGTAAGAGTTATACAGGCCTAAATGGTAGGTATCCAGGAGAGCTCCAACTGAGTATATCCCGGTTTACAGGTGATATACAAGCATTGCAGCCAGTGATAAATTTGATTTGTATGCTTTACTACGATCTCATATTTTGTTCCATTTTAAGTATTGAGTGAGCATACAAAATGTTTATTTGGGCTTTTTACAAACAAGGAAAAAAGAAAGACGTGACCAACAATTTGAGTTCGGGATTTCAAAATTGTGTATCCCCTACCAAAATATCACTGTAGGAAGTATGAATGATCATAAATTTAATACCATAATTAATTAGCTTCTATTGAGAAAAAGTAGATAAATATAACTCACACTTCTCTGGCAGGGTCTCTATTGTTGGGCTTATTATTATTATTTTTTTGTTAGAGTTGATGGATATAAAATGCTATCACTAATAAAATTAATGGGAAAGTTATGTGTACATTAAACGTTGGGTAATAATTCTGTCTTTAGACAGGGTATATGGATATAAAACGCTATAACTCTTAAAATTCAAGGGAGAGTCCAGTGTATGTCCCCATTGCGAAGGTTGATACCTGAGCACAACCATTTATCTTATTAAACATGATAATGCCTCTAGCCTAATTCAACAGATACACGTCCAAATCTGTACCATGGGATTGACCATATTTAATAAATGCATGCATCGTGTGTGAGAGTATAGTAGCCAACGCATTTTCTATATTAATATTGCTCATAAGGAGAAATACAGCGTTTAAAAGAGATTCTAACTTATGTATATCATATATTCAAATCTAAATTGTAAACAGAAGCAGAAAACAAGTCAACAGCTACACGCCAGAGATAATACATACCATCCAAGAGGGCACTGAATTCCATTTGCTGGCTGAAACATGCAGAAACATAATAACAATGAGAAAGATGGCCAGAAAGAAAAACCAACAATTGTATTTTATACAAAAAATACATTACGGAAACAATATTATGATGACAAAAATGGTAAGATTCATATAAAACAAAGAATTGAAACCAAAATTTTGCAAAAGTATACTCAATGTAATTCTTAATTGTGGGCTTCCAAAAAAATTAATTATAGAAAAAAAAAAAAACATGAACGAAGCTATTGCTAATTTTCTTCCCTTGCATTTTGGTTAAGAATTGTAGACTTTAACGCGATACCTAAAAGTGTGGATGCACACCACACACATGCATTCATGATCCATGCACCCACACCAACACCCAGCCACTCACACACACAAAAAGAGATGCATATCCTTTTTAATACCTATATAAGAAAGAATGAGATAACAATCAATCAAAGAGTTGTAAAGCAAAGACTCTCACATGAAACATGACATAGGCCAAATTAATTTAATCTGTGCATAGTGGATCAACTGTGAAAGTTTTCAGCTGAAGTCACTATGATTATTATGGAATTTAACTTGTTAGAGGGTCGCAAAGGAATGGATGCTACATCAAACAAGAGAATTGAAGAGTCGAGAATTGAAGTCACTATGATTCATGTCAGGTAGATCAATTATGAAAGTTATTCTCATACCCACACACTCAATAGAAAACCACAAAGTGATGAAGAAAAACCATCACTTTATTGTCCTTAAAAGCATATGATTAACTGCTTCAGCTAAAAATTGTATAGTGAAAACCAAAAAGTCATTTCCATTATTGAACTATAGACTAGCCATCCAAATCTTGAGTAATCATTGATTTAAACACCATTAGTGTTGCATTATATTAAATTTGTTATATAAGATCAATCAGCCCGGTCTTAACTTATAATCAGTACACCGACCAATGTATTAAATACTGATGATAATAACTACCAAGTTTGACATTTTTAATGTATGCATATATAATTCAAAAACAGCTATTACAGGAAGAAGGCCAACCTGAACATAATGTGGGTTTGAGAAGTTAAGTTGACAAACTTCAAATAATATGGGTTTTGATTGAGAGCGTAGAGTTTTAATATATGCAGATTTTATTTGTTATTTATTTTGTTTTAAGAAGTTAAATGATCATCAAATAAGAATATTCCAATTTGAATAAGTATAAGATTGCCAGAAATTAAATCATGTTAAATATAAAGCCATTAATTTAATGAGATATTAGATTTTAGCACAAGTCACCCAGTTTAAAGCGCATGATTAGGCACAAAAGGCAAGAAACTCTGTAAAGTAACCATGCCATGAGGGTCCTAAGGCACTATCTAATGACTTTTCCTAAGCAATAAGAAGATAAGCCAAGAACCTCACGACATAGCCATACCACAAGGGTCTTAAGTCCCTTTCTAATGACTCGCCTAGTCATTCAGCATCTAGAGCGCCTACTCACGTTTGACAAAACTAATTTGTTGCTAATACACTCATATTCTAGCTCTTTATGATCAACCAGCACTAAAGGAATGTACAAAAATGAAAACCAGAGAGGTGAAAAAGAAAACATTAAATTTAAGATTTGCTGTATTTATAAATGTCATCCATTCAATTCTAGTTAAGCCTTTTTTGACTACTTTTATAAATCCATTACTATGTAATCCCCTCATCTATGTCATTTATAATTTAATATATTAATGAAGATTGTTAATAGATATTATAGAATGGAAGCATGCCAATTTCATGCTTCATAGAAGATCAAAACTAGCATAGCTCAAGATCATTAGCAATTTCATTGGATGAAGCTTGGCTTATTACTTTTTCTTTTCTTTTCTTTTTTTAAATGCTTGGCATTTGGTATGTTGTTGAATAGAGTTTTAACTTGAATGGCTTTAAAGGAAATGGGTGGTTTTAGACAAAATAATTGATTTTGATTGATCAACAATACGAAATATACCTCAAAAAGAAGATCCAATTAAAAATCCACTGACTTTCCACACAGAGAAAACTTCTTACATTTTTTTTTCATTACATTACAATTGACATTAGCTCTTATACAACTGAAAAACAGGCGGTGAAAGAAAAAAATTGTTAGAGGCAAGCAATATGCTTTTTAATTTTCCAATGTTTTTTCTATTTCTCTGCACCAACTCTAACAGAAATCAATACATGTCATTCACTTCTTAATCCTCAAAACAAAATCAAGATGAGCAGAAAATGACATTCATGTGTTCCCCATCAGTTTTACATCCAAAATCATCAATCATTCTATCGACTCTACTGAGCCCAAAAGCAATGTCTAAACAAGAGATTGGAAGAAGAATTTACAACCTTACTAAAGAAAGACAAAGGTATAATGACAAGCATTAATTAAAATTTTATAATATTATGACCAGCTGTTCTTATATATATATAAAATATAAAAAAAAAATAAAATAAAAAAACATAAACCAATGAGGACCTCGGTTTTACCATATCAAACTCATCAGCAACTTCATCATTAGTCTCCTGATCTATGATTTGTTCAGGATCTTCATCCCCAAAACACCGCCACACACCAGATTCAACTTCACGACAATTAGGGCATTGCATAGCACCTTTTACATTGAAAGCAGAACCAATGCAATCTGAAGAAAATGAATCAGTAAACATCAAAATTAAGAAAGCTCCATATACAGGTAATATTATATAACAGCTTGTGAGTAAAAAGTTTACCTTTTATATCAAATAATAATCTAAATCTGCCTTAACAATGTACTTAAAGCCCACGCCCTTGGGTTGGCACAGCTTGCCAAACTTGGGCATTTTAACAGCCAAAGAGAAGTTCCACCAACTCAAATATGTTATAGAAATGTTCATTTGAACTATTTATATGAAAGTAGTATCTAATAATGATGGCTGAATGTGTGTGAACAAGAACTAATTATGAAGGATGAGAAAATTTAACAAAAAAGAAGGGAGGGGGTGGGGGGGGACCCCTTGAGAATTAGAAACTGGGGGGGTTGGGGGGAGGGGAAGTATTCGATTCTCTTCTCCAAGAATAATTACCATAACATAAATTAGAGACACGTTATAATATAAAGCAGAGAAGCAAAGAGGAAGACAGAGGTAGTGAAGAGAGCTCAGTATAATCTGGATATAAATCCACATATTATTGAAGTGACCAAAATTCTCAATAATGTTTTTTAATATTTCCTTGTGAATTGCAGTCTTATTCAACAATGATAATAGCAACGATGAGAGGCTTCTATAGCCCTTTAGAGTAAAAAATGAACTCTCATTACTAGTTTCCTTAGGAGTTACCCCAGAAAAAAAAAAACACTCACCCTCAAAGAAAATACCATACACCCTCTTCTGATTGTCTTTACATATCTGTATGCATGTGTATGCACACGCGTGCGCGCGTGTGTACATATATTGACATATACATACATATGCGCGTACGTACATACATGCAAACATATGTAAACACTCATACCCGTATACATTAATACGTTTGTATTTATTTGTATACACAAAGATATCCCACAAATAATAGCACAGTCATTTTGGAACAGCCAATTGATCAAACAGCTCAAAGACATGGCTAGAGAACAGGACAGGAACTCAAACCTCAAAGAATCTCTCCCCCATCACTCACTCCCATTACCCAAAAACCATTCCATACCATCTCCACGCCAACACAAACACGAACAACAACAATAATAATAATAAAAATTCATGTTTGGCTCACCGAGATGAAACACATGAGAGCAGCGAAGTTTCACTGCGGTTCTCTCAGAGAAATCAGACACCTCATCCAAACAAACAGTGCACCTGACAATCGAGGACGAGGACTCTCCACTAGCATTGTTAGCCATTGTTTCTCGCACAAGAATTCTCTAACTGTGAAATCAGAGAGCGAATAAGCTAAAGATGAAGATGAAGATGAAGATGAAGAAGAAGATGAAGGGCCAGGTGTATTTAAATGCTGAGTCATCCTCAGTTTCTCCGAGAAAGAGAGAGAAACAAAAATTAAGAAAGCAAGTATGGTGGCACGGTCGTGTTTCTGCGATTCCAGAAACGGTAAGTCAATTATGTTTTTTGAATCTATCTGACTGCGACTACGTCTATATCCGCCCGCTACTTCATTCACTTGACTATGCTCTACTGCGGTCGAGTCTATTGGAGTTCAAAAAAACCCCAATCCATATATTGTCCTCCACGTGGCAACTTCTTAGCTGGCAATTACTTTTAAAGTTTTCCTGCATTTGGATTTTTTATTTTTCCTTCTTTGTCTAACTTTTTTTTTTTTTAATTTGGATATAAATTGTAATTTTGTCAATAAATCAATCCGCACGATATTTGATCAATCGAGACTAGAATCGAGCAATGAACCAAGCTAACTCGATTGATTAATGTGTCTGTTTAGCATCAGCTCATAAACTCAATTTTTGTTTGTATATTTTAATACACTTTCAATAAAATGTTTTAAAAAAAAAGCTAGATCACCCTAAAAAAACAAAAAACTAGATAAATTGTTTTCAAACGAGCACAATTGTTTCTTCAACTGCCTCTTAACAGTATTCTAACAAGTTTCTCTCGATCTGAGTCCAACTTTGCTTGATTGAACATATATATACAAAATTTGATGTAAGTTTTTTTCCACTTTCAAACCTTTATACATAAATATATTATACAACCTATATATATATATATATGCAACATAATGAATATAATTATAGTGTCATAAATTATAGGCAAATATCAAATTGTTGTGCTCGAATCATGACATGTTTCCTTAACAAGTTGTGCAAAAAAATGTAAAAGAAATCAATGTTGGATTTTGGATCATTGGCAATTCATGTGAAAATTGAAAGAAAAATGTTTTCATATGATTTCTCTTTTTTGTTTGGTTTGGTTCTTGATCTAGCACAAACTTTTTCTAGTTTTTTTTTCATAATTTATCAAGGTGTCAAAATGCTCATGACTATTATATGAACCTACCACTTGCCACTTTTATTGTACGTCAACCAAAGGCAGCAATTCAGCCAGCCCAAAGGGATTTAAAAACTTCAAATGAAGCCCTAACCAGCCCAAAAAAAAATTATATTTTGAATTTTTCTAAAAAAATTATTGTTTGGACCCTTTAAAATAAAATTTTGAACATCCTAACTCTAAATTTTGTTTAAACCTAGCTAAAATAAGCTTGAATATGATTATCTTAATGTTATTTTCATAATATTTTCACAATAATTTTACAATAAAGGTTAAATTGCAAGTTGTAACTACTTTTTATCTAAACCCACAACTAACATCACTTTTTTAGATACCTTTAAGAACTTGTCACCTAGATTTTGTTGTAAAAATGTTGTATCAATATAACTACTCTTAAAATTGCTCATTCGTTAAAAAAAAAGAAATAAATAAACCTTCTCTTCGGACTTTGGCTTACATTGTTGTTGACGACAAAATAAAATTGTTTTTACCTACTCTTTTTTTCTTCATCGGCAAAAGCAAAAAATTACACCACTTGCACAACCAACCAATCTGTATCTACATATGCGATTCTTTCCTCATTCTCTCAATCTTTCTTTCTCTCTTCTATGTTTTCTTTCTGTCTAATCAAGTTCTTTGATAAGTGCTTTACAGATTTCCAAATCAAAGAAGTATTTTAGACTTTTAGTGCTTACTCTAATTCCAAGAGAATAACCATGTGTATGGTTAAAAAGCTATACACTTCAAATGCAAAAACTTATATCAATTACTATTTTTTTCCTTATGTTTACTTCCAATCCTACTTCTAGATGTGCTATTATTCTTCTTTTGTCATATATTTTTATTTAATTGATATTACATATAAATATAATATATTATTATTAATTTGACAAAAATATATGATTAGTTATTTAATTATATTTATTTATGCATTCAATGGTTATTGTCTTTCTGATCTTTAAAGTATACAAAAAATTTTAATTATTTTAGTTTTTACTGCCCACAACAAATTCCTAACTCCAACACTATTGAGTCATTGACCCCCTAATAAAAAATTATGGAGTCGCCACAGACATCAACCACAAATATGTTACATAATCAATTATGAACAAAAATGGAAAATGGTAGAAATTAACACCAATTTTATTATAAGGGTTCGATTATTGAATGTCTAAATATAGTGGTTAAGGTTGACTCATTATTCTATTGTAATTTATGGAAAATTCTTAAGTACTTTCAAAATTCTTAAGACTCCTTGAAACAGCTGCTTTGCATGTTGGGGCCAATTTGAGAACATGTTGGACTGTAGTGGATGAGAACTTCTATCATTGCCATTTTTGTTAAAATCTAGGACCACGCACTTTAACATAATTTAAATAAATAAGAATTATCGATTGGATTGGAAAATTCTTAGGTATTTCCGGAGTACGGAGAAATGGTACTCTCTCCTCTCACATTTATGATGGATCCCACCATGAATTTAATAAGTGGACCCCACCATGAATGTGAGAGGAAGGAGTATCATTCTCCGTATTTCGTGAATACCTAAAAATTACTCGATTGGATTACTTATAAGCAATTTAATAAATATGCAAGTTATGTCAAAGTGTGCCATTAGGTTTTTAAAACTATTTTCCTTATCCTTGTGACATAAATAAAGCAAACCTGTCAATCATTAAAATTATTTTACTTCCGAATTATTATATAATATAATTACTAATATTCTTAATACTGTTTAGTAATGGTTACTTTTGACTTGAGCACCTTTTTCTTTTTTTAATTCCTTTACCTAGTAATGCTTAGACTATAGACCAGGTTTTTAATCAAGCAACTTAACTCATATTTTGAAGTATTGTATAATTACTCATACTCTTAACCCTATTTAGTAATAGAGACTTTTGAGTGCTTTTTTTAATTTTTAATTCCTTTACCTAGGAATGCTTAGACTATAGACTAATTTTAACCCCATTAGTAGAGTCAATATTTTAAGGTTTCTCTTCACTATAATTAACCAAGGAAGAGTCTGCCAAAATTTATGGGAAATGTTGGATCATGCTAGTTTGTGAAATAGTGAGAGCTTATATATTTTCAATTGGATAAAGTTTAGTTACAAAATTGGTTATAGTTTAAGATTACAACCTTACTCAATATCCTTTTACTAGAGGTGAATTTTGACAAATCCACTATTGAATTACATTTTCTTATTATATTCTTCATGCTTGCCAAATTTCTATAAAATTAAAGATCAATAGCTATGTCATCAATAAATTGTTTAAATTGTAAATTTTGTAGTTTAAATTATGTATAAAATATAATCTAATAGATTATATAGTAAATAATATCCGATTGGCACAAAATTTGACATATATTTTAAAATCATAAAGAATATGCAATCTAACGATTAAATTTTTGAAATATGTAGTAATGTTAATGAAATTGAGTAAGGTTGTAGCCTAAGGTTACAACCAATTTTGTAGCCAAAATTTGTCATTTTCAATTTATTTAGTATTTCAGACTTTTTAAACTTTTATTTTTTAAAATGCAAATATATCTTTTTTCTAAGTTATCTTTTTAAACCCATTAAACTAATAAAAATAAACTTTTACAAATTGGCACTAGTATTCATTTATGTTTTATGAGTAAAAAAAAAAGTATTTCTAAACTTTGGTGTCTATACTTTCTTTTATATCAAGGTGTTGGTTCTTGTTGGGCAATACATAAAATTTTGAGTTATGTTCTTTTTAGCATGTAGGTAAACCAAATTCTAATTGCATTTTTTTTTTTTTTTTGCTGCCCGAGATACTTTTTTTTTTTTTTTGAGATATAATTTTAACCTATAGCATCCATTTTTAATAATTGTTTTTTTATCATTAGACCAAAATATCAATTGATTTTTGACGTCTGAGATACTGATTGTGAGAGGCTCGAGCATAACATTTTCTTGCAGATTAAGAAAAAAAACAAAGAGAGAGAGAGAGAGAGAGAGAGAGAGAGACTCGAGCATAGTTTGCAAATAAAGTTCCACAAGAGATTTTTTTTTTTTTTTTTTTTTTTTTTTTGAGATGATATAGACAGAAGACATGGGGATGGGAGTGGGAAGACAAGACTTACAATACTAGCATTTATAAAAGAGCCTAACTTTTGTAAGTACTAGCGAGTCTTAAAAAGCAGAAGACCTGGGAATGGGAAAAAAGGGAGTGGGAAGACAAAACTTACAACATTAGCATTTAGAAAATGCCCTAACCTTTGTAAGGTACTAGCAAAGCTTATAAACTGAAGACTCACTCACTAACTGACCGATGTGGTACTTTAGACCACTTATCTTCTTCTTCTTCTTCTTCTTTTTCTTTTTTTTTTTTTTTTTTTTTTTTTTTTGAGATGATATAGACAGAAGACATGGGAATGAGGGAAAAGGGAGTGAGAAGACAAGATTTACAACAATAGCACTTACAAAATGGTTTAACCTTTATAAGTACTAGCGAGTCTTATAAACTGAAAACTCACTCATTAACTGACCGATGTGGTACTTTAGACTATCCACAAGAGAACTATTGAATATAAAAATGTAATGATGAATGAATATGGCAGTATCAAGTGAACAACGCATGGGTGAAATGCAATGATGATTGAATATAAAAATGTCTGAGATACTGATTGTGAGAGGGTCGAGCATATCATTTTCTTGCAGATTAAGAAAAAAACGAAGAGAGAGAGAGACTCGAGCATAGTTTGCAAATAAAATTCCACAAGAGAACTATTAAATATAAAAATGTAAGGGAAATGATGATGAATGAATATGGCAATATCAAGTGAACAACGCACGGGTGGATGGCAAGCAAACCACGTATGTCAAGTCAATTACAGTTTTGGTCATGCTTCCAAAGATTCATTGGAATTCAACCACACCTATCTGGCAATAATAATTATTTAATAGCTTACCGCCATTGGAATTTGAAAGCTACTAAGTAGCCTTATAAAATTAAGTATAGGCACTAATCAAAGGTGAAATTTAATACAAGACAAACATTGACAGACAACCTTCACATTTTTTTTTTTGCTAAACGACAACCTTAACATATTGAATATTGAATGTTTAGAAGTGAGCATAATTTACTAATTAATTAATTCCGTTTTCAATTGCCTTGTTTAAAACCCCAACTTTGCAAGGAAACATATTTAATGCATTGTCTTTCAAAAAATTTTAAAACTACTGTCTTTAATATAAATTAATGTAGATTAAGACCCCTCTAAAATTTATAAGATATTTTATATAAATGACTTGTGAAACCTTGGTTATAATTTCCGACTCCTCCATTATTTATAGAATAATGCTATAGTTACAAACTATTTTATAACATTTTTACAAATTGTTGATGTGGTCAGTTTCGTATTAGTTTTTATCTTAGCTCACCATTAACAATACTTTTTCATTTACTAATAACTATTCACCACATTAGTAGTTTGTAAAATTTTTTATAAAAATATTTGTATCTCGAGCATTATTCTTATTCATATGTACTAGTCCCGAACCCTTTGCAACGCATGTGAAAAGTCAATAATTTTTAAAGGACAAAACTTATGTACAGTACCTTAGGTGATGTTCCTTAAGTTCACCTCTTAAAATTCAGTCATGTGGTTACTTAATTAAAAAATACACTTCCATCTCATGAGAAAAAATCCACATGGCAGAATTTTAAAAGGGGAACTTAAGGAACGGTACCTAAGTACTGTATCTAAGTCTTGCTCTTTTTTAAATATATGAAATACATATTTAATTAAAAATTATTAATAAATAAAATTTTAAATTATATAACTAATATATAGAATATGCCTAACTTAATTAATTTTTTTTATAGAAAATATCAATTAATTTAATCTGAATTTGTTGAGTACTGGATTACTTCATTAAAATATATAAATAGTGAGTTTTAACTAATTTAAGCTAGTATCGTGTAGCTCAGCATTGTTTGTAAAAGAAGTTAACAAAAAGCCAAAATTTTTAATTTTATATAGACATTATAAACTATAAAGTAGAATATAGATTGGTATGATATCTTTATAATTTTCATGATATATAATTATATATATAGAACAACATGACACTTAGTTATTAGGATACACAATGGACTGTGTATTGTCCTACTAAAAACAAAATGCGACAAAAGATTGGAATAAATATCATAAAGTAACTCAATTTCATATTGTTGTTATCCTATATTGACTTAAAAGTCTGATCCTATCAAAAAAAAAAAAAAAAAACTTAAAAGTCTGAAATGTCTGCACATCAAGAGTAGTTTAACTTAACTCGTCAATATCTTCTAGTGTTTTCAATAGAAACATTTAGGGTTCAAATGACCTGTTTTCCAATTATCAAACTAAAACAAAAACAAAAACAAAGAAAAGCAAAACATTTGCTTCTTGAGAGATATATCTAAGATCTAGGATGGATGAGTACTAATATAGTGGGGGGAGGGAATCTTTAATAAACAAAGAAACGAACAAAAAAATAAGAAATGTGCAATGCCAATTACCAAGCATGAACATTGCATGTGCCAACCCCTGACAAGCCATAAGGCAAAATCAAACAACTACCTTTAACTAAAAAAAGTAATTGAATTAAGAAATCAAACACCTTTTTCCACTTAATCTTGACCGTCAAGGGGTTAGACTCATTGAAAAAAGTCCCTTTCATGTATACCACGATCTGAATTCAAGTTTAAACCTTATACAAATGAATTTGAACATATAAAAATCAAAATTTTATTTATTATAATTTATGATATAAAATTATAAATAAACAAGAACTAGTTCTAACTCCCAATAAAAGGTAAAAAGCTTGGGGATTGACCATTTCAAAAAAAAAAAAGAATTAAGTATATATGTAAATAAGTCAGAATCAATGAACCCTAACTAAAGAAGGATCATAAAGAGAAAATAGGAGGCAAGGTTTCACTTGTAAGATGGAGAATACAAGAGATACCTTATAGATGAACAACGAAGCTATAGAATTTAAGAGATATAAAACTAAAATGCAATTAGATATACTAACAGGGGCTTATGAACGGACTCAGAATTTTGAGTTTGGGGGCAAAGTATGAGTAAAAAAAATCATGAAATTTTAAATAAGCATTTATTTAGTATTAACAAACTATCAACAAAAACAAATACACAAAATCATTATTTCGTAACACATTATAATGCAATTATCTACTAACAAAAACAAAGTCACAAAACACTATTGTTTCTTACTACATTAGAGTATTTGCAAAAGGTAGCTCATAATTTTTTTTTTTTTTTTGTCTATTTTAACATAATTGTAGAGAGAGAAAATTCCCGACCTATCACAAGCTGACACGTCACACTACCAAGTCCACAAAATACAACCAATTACAAAGCACCACATACTGCTGCTAGGTTTTACTATTGCTGTTCAGAAGCCAATAGAAATTTGCCAAGTGTCATGCAAGAACCAATCACACATCAGCTCATGTAAGCAATGACCTAAGCAACCTCGCACGTGTAAGCGATGACACAATCAGTCCAGCATGTGCAGGCGATGACATAAGCGGACCAATCAAGCTCTGCCACGTGTCACCAATCAGACTCTGCCACGTGTCACTCATCCACCCCTAAACTCCTATAAATAGAAGCCTTCCTAAGACATTTGGGAGGACATCAAGCCATCTGAAGCACAAGCAGCATCAGAGAAGATTCAGAAGTCCAGAAGCTCTGCCGGAACCAAGCTCTAAAGCCTCCAAGAACTTCAAGAACTTCAACTTCAAAATCGAAGAACATTCGAAGCAGAATCATCCAAATCATCTGCCTAGATCCAAAAGTCTACGGGAATCAAGCCTTAAGTGTCCGAAACACCAACAAACCATAAATCAGTGAAGCTCTACGGATTCAAGCCTCTAAAGCCCCGAAGAACTTCCACCACAAATCCAAGAACACGAAGAACATACGAAGAACATACGAAGAACGTGAAGAACAAAGGATTTCTAACAAGCTCATAGCCAGAGATTCATTGTAATTCCGTTTTAGCAATCTTCGATCTATCCTTCAACCGAATTAAAGGATATTTTGTGTTCAAATCACAATCACATTACCACAAATCCAAATCAATAAGTCTTGCAAGGAGATCGAATCAGAGGATCACTCTTTTGTAATCAACAGAGAATTATACCACAATCATCAATACAAATTCGCACTTGTGAAATTATTTTACTTGTTTGACTTATTTCGAATCGAGAAATTTAGTCGTCCACATATTCTGGCACGCCCAGTGGGACCTCTCTGCCTCTCATCTCATTCTCCTTCAAAGAAAGAAATCTTCATCATCTTGCTACCAGCTCAAATGGCCTCTAGCAAGAATATTCAAGCTTCAACAATAGCTACTTCAACTAAACTTGGTACGGCTACCACCAACAACTGCATTGGTGCAATCAATTGTAGCCAACCCAAAGCAAACAATCAACTTCAATCTCAATCAACCAAGGAAGCCAAGGTCCAAACAATCATCTCCTTAGACCCTCTTACAAGAAACAAGGTCATCAACAAGGACATCTCCACCTTGGAACACCTCAAGTATGGGGGCAAATCCCCTTCTTCCTTCACAAGAAGTTGGTCGCATGATTTCTCTCCCATCAAAGGGAACCCAAAAGATGAGATTTCACATGCCCACTTAAAATCACTTTCTTCTTCATCATCTTGGGAAGTTGTGTCAGTCATGATGATTAACACCTCTACCATGGAAGAAAAGATGGCTGAAATGGAACAAAGGGTCATCCTTCTCACCAAAGCACTTGAAGAAAAGGATGTCAAAATTGCAACCCTAATGAACAAGCTGGAGGTACAAGATTCGGGTGAATCAAGTCTTGGCCCTGAGCAACCACCTGGCTTTACCTCGAAAGGAGAAAACCCCAGGGTTGATAAAGGAAAAGGAGGTGAAGGCACTTCTTAACATGGACATTCCACCTCAATGGCCTCGATATCTGTTCAACAATTGCAAGACATGATAACAAATACCATCCGAGCACAATATGGAGGTTCTTCTACAAGTTCTCTCACATATTCAAAACCCTACACAAAGCGCATCGATAACATGAGGATGCCAAATGGGTATCAACCCCCCAAGTTCTTACAATTTGATGGCAAAGGAAACCCTAAGCAACACGTGGCTCACTTTGTAGAAACATGTGAGAATGCAGGGACTCAAGGAGGTCTCTTTGTAAAGCAGTTCGTCCGTTCACTAAAAGGGAATGCCTTTGATTGGTATACAGACTTAGAACCCGAGTCAATCGATAGTTGGGAACAACTTGAAAGAGAGTTTCTTAACCGATTCTACAGCACACGGCGCACGGTAGGCATGATGGAGCTTACCAATACCAAACAGTGGAAAGATGAGCCCGTCGTTGATTATATCAATCGGTGGCGTTCTTTGAGCTTGGATTGCAAGGATAGACTTTCTGAAATTTCTGCTGTAGAGATGTGCATCCAAGGCATGCATTGGGGACTTCTTTACATCCTTCAAGGGATAAAACCTCGAACATTTGAAGAGTTAGCAACTCGTGCGCATGACATGGAGCTGAGCATTGCTAGCCGTGGGAATACAAAGCCTCCCATACCTGAGGAAAGCGTAAAGGAAGTAAGGAGGAATGATAGGAATGCAAAAGTCAGCCTTAAAGACCCAATGGTTGTTAACACTGCCGAAGTCAAGCTTCCAAGAAGAGGAGTAAATGCAAATGAAAAACAACTTGAAGGATGGCAAAAGAGCGAGATGCGTCGTCTGACTTTTAAGGAACGTGAGCAAAAAGTATATCCGTTCCCCGATGAAGATGTGCCAAACATCTTAGAACAACTATTGCAATTAAAGCTGATTGAATTGCCAGAATGCAAGCGGCCGGAAGACATGGAAAAAGTTGATAACCCTAACTACTGCAAATATCATCGCATCATTGGCCACCCAATCCAAAAATGCTTCGTCTTCAAAGAACAAATCATGAAGCTTGCCAAAGAAAACAAGATTGATCTAGACTTCAATGAAGTTGTCGGGTCAAACCATGTGACCGTTGCTTGTGATGTACTTCCAATTCTCAAGCAGGGGGCAAACACCAACCAAGCTTACAAGTTGATCAACAATGATGATGCAAGGATCGGCCCCATCAATGGGAAGTTCCTCAAACGCTTCTATGCCTGAAAGTCAAGAAACTGCTCCCCGGCAAGAGCTTAAACTACCCACTGAAACGCTTCAAGAGTACATGATGTCTTTCCATTACCTCTGAAAGCGTACCAATAAGAAGGAATTAATCCCACTCTATGTCACCAATTGCTAGTGTGGTGTAGTGGTTGGATGCCCAATTCGCCCTTGAGAGGTCTCGGGTTCGATTAGTGGTGATACCCATTATTACACACTGAACCCCCCTTTTTGCAAAAAACAACAAAAAAAAAAAAAAAAAAAAAAAGATCATCCAAAAAAGGAAATATCAAAAAAAAATATCAAAAAAAAAAATCATCAAAAAAAAATAATATATATATACACCAAAAAAAAAATTATGTTGAACTACGTGATGACTTGATCCCTCTCCGGGGTACGTAGGCAGCTTTGTGCTTGTCACTAAGTTCAGTCACATGAAAAGAAGAAGGATTGTCAGTCTGGCTTGAAGAATCTTGCAACGGTTGTCAATATGCTTTTAAAGGCTCCTTTAGTTGGTAAGGCATTGCTTAAAGATAGTCGATTGCTCGATAGGATGATCGAAGACCATTGTAGTCAAAGATGAAGACTGTAAGGAGTTGACGTTGCTTAGCTTTCCTGGAAATGATGATAAGCATAAGTTGATTCTTGGTCATGGAGCAAAATAAAATCTTCGACCTCTTTTTCAAGAAATAAAGTCTGCATGGCATCGCTCATTTTCTATGGACATTCTCCTACGTTTCTGAAGTATGCTTTGCATCACTTATCTCCTGGGGGCATCTTCTTGTACCTTGCAAGTCGGAGCTGCATTGTCTCTCTTCTAGGTTATGCCACTTCATAGATCTGAAATTTGAACCACATCATCTCCCTTCTGAGTGGTGTCGTTTTACATCATGTCTCTGAAATTTGGATGACGTCAACTTCCTCCAGAATAATGATAGATTATATATCCGAAGTCGGTGTTGCATCATCTCTCCTCTATGGGCATGTTCATGCAGTGTCGAATTCTTGGTGGCATGTTCTGACATCTTCAAAGTATTGGCATCATTTTTTCCCTCATCTTCAAGGTTTTGTTGGCATTTCCTTGCATCTTCAACGTCTTGTTGGCATCTTTGAAATCCTGATGTCTAGCTACAGTGCTATGCACCTCGATGTCTGAGCTATGTTGCCTCTGAAAATTGATGCTGTTGTAGCTTTATTATAAGGCATATATGGGGGCAACTTCAAATGCGAGTGCAAGTGCTAGTGTGGAGTGTTGTCGTGGCTTCATGACAAAGATGAGCGTCGGCACAGCTTTGGTGCGAATGAAGTGCTGTCGTGGCTTCATGGCAAAGATGAAGGTCGGCACGGCTTTGGTGTGAATGAATTATTGACATGGCTTCATGACAAAGATGAGCGTTGGCACGGCTTCGATGCGAATGAAGTGTTGTTGTGGCTTCATGACAAAGATGGATGTCGGTACAGCTTTGGTGTGAATGAATTGTTGACATGGCAAAGATGGACGTTGGCACGGCTTCGATGCGAATGAAGTATTGTCGTGGCTTCATGGCAAAGATGGATGTCGGTACAGCTTTGGTGTGAATGAATTGTTGACATGGCTTCAGTGCAAATGGTGGTGTGACTTCATGACATATGTAAATGCAAATATTGCTTCATGGCAAAGATGAATGTTGGCATGGCTTCAGTACAAGGACAAATGTTGGCATATCTTCATAGTAAAGACTCTTGATGTGGCTACATTGCAAAGACTCTTGAGATGACTGCGTTGAAAAGACAAGTGTTGGTGCGGCTTAATTGCCAAAGAAAGCATGCTGCATGACAAAAACAAGCAACAACAAAGAACTTGTCAGTAAAAAATCTCATGGCATGTCTCAACCAAAAAAAAAAAAAAAGGAATCGATAAAGAGAAAGCTTCAATTTTAATCTCTAGCCTGTCAAAAAAAAAAAAAAAAAAATGGTTAGTACAAACCAAGCATGTGAAAAAAAAAATTAAAAAAAAAAAAAATTTAGTACAGACAAAACATTAAAAAAAAAAAAGGGATTAGACAAAATATTAAAAAAAAAAAAAAAAAAAAAAAAAGAAAAAGAAAGAAAAGTAAAAAGGCAGAGTTTCTTTACACTTAAAGAGTATTGGTAGCTGAAGACAGTGCTTGTGCAAACTTAATGTATGCTCCAGATGGCTTTATATAGGGATCCTTGAAAAGCTTGTGGACAAAATAAAAAAAAAGTGCATAAATAGTTACGCGCCATATTTTCAAAAGATACTGCACCGAACCTTGAAAAAAAAAGGGAAGAGAGTAAATGCTCATAAAAGGATCACAGAAAGAAATGGTCACGCTAGCCTTCAGAAAGAACTGGTCTACAAAGGGTAACATGTCTTCTAAGAATAACCATGGCACTGACTTTGGATGAAGCTATTGGCCGGCAAAGAGGAGTAGCTTATTTTACTGGGTCACCAACTCTTGAGAACAGCAGAGACACTCAGTGGTTAGCTGGAACTGCTCCCCGCCTTGGTTGTCAACGTTGCAGAATAGCCAACGCCAAAGAAGACCGAAATACCAGCAAAATCAACAATATCTGCTGTCCAGATTTCTAAAACTTCTGACAAGATTTCACAAAAAATCAACCCACCGAAATCTTGTAAGGACTTCGAGCAACTAAACCCAGAAAGATCATCAACAACGGAGCTACCACGCGCCGCCACGCGCAGCCATAAGTCCACAACGATCCGCGGATTTCTCATTCAAATCTGCGCAAATCTGAGAAAAATTTTACAAAACTGATGCAACCACTAGATCCATCGGCCCACGATCTACAAAACCTAAAAATTTCAAGACCAAAAACGGCTGCGTGAGCCACCACGCGCCGCCACAAACTCGCGGTAACCAACTGTTTAATTTCTCAAAACTGTGAAAATCTGTTCACAATTTCAGAAAACAGACAATACCAGGAGATTATACGGCCTCAGATCTACAAAACCCAAGAATTTCGAGACCAAAAATGCCTCCACGCGCCGCCTGAAACTCCGGCGTTCACAGCGTCAAATCCACGCGCCTACACGCGCCTCCCTCAGTCCTCACGCGCTTACACGCGCCAGCGCATCTCTCTCACGCGCGACGCGCTCTCACGCGCTTTGCCCTGAGACGCACTCAGCTGCATGACGTCAGCTGACCCGGTCTGACATAACCCGTTTGACCAGACCGGACCGGTTTGACCCGTTGATCCTGACCCGGTCCGAACCAAAAAAAAAAAAAAAAAAAGAAAAGAAAAAGAAAAGAAAATGCTTTGACCAAGTTTGACCTTTGACTTTGACCAAGAAGTCGAAATTTTCAAAAGGGGGCCTGTCCCACTCAGTTTTTCAAGTACATTCCGATTTTGGGATCCATTTCTTCATTCGAAACTCGGCAATTCCGCAAACGTCCAATTTCCAGAAAGTTGACTTTTGCGTAAATGTTGACCAAAAGTCAAAATTTTTAAGATGGACCTATCTTGCTCAATTTTTCGCGTACATTCTAATTTTGGAGTCCGTTCCATCATTTGAGACTCGGAAATTTCACAAATAACTCAATTCCAAGATAGTTGTCTTTTGTGTTGAAATCAACCCAAAGTCAAGATTTTCGAGCCAGACTTGTCTTGCATAGTTTTTCGTGACTTGGAAATCACCAATCTTACTCACATCTCCAAAGTACTGACAATGTCCAAAACTAAAGCTCTCAATATCAAAATTTGAGATTCATCCATTTAGTTTGGATCCCCTCAGGGTTATTCTCCAGACTTTATCAAGGCTTCCCTTTCAAAAGTACAGATGGACTCTCACAAGTGTGTCTCGAACTTGAAATTACATCGGGTCACCCATCCAACCCACCATTCCCCTTTCGGTGCCAAACATTCCAACCTACCATTCTTCATCTCTCTCACCTACCATTCTCGTTCTCTACCGGTCTCTCACCTACCATTCTCATCCATCGGTCTCACCAAAAATTCACATCCGCCATTCTCAACTATCCATCCACCATTCTTCGTCTCTCCACTATAAATAGAAGGGCCGAATTCATCAAGAAGACATCCAGAAAAAAAAAAAGAAAAAAAAAAAAAAACACACTGAGTCATGAAATGAAGATTTGCTTCTTTCAAATTTTCAAGTCCTCCTTCTTACAGCCATTTTTCACTATGGCCTCATCATTCTCAACATTTAGCAACCAAAATTGCTTCATAATCCATCTGAAATCAACCCTCTCATGGTTCGGTAGAAACCCTCTTCACAACATCATTGTAGTTTTGAGATCCAAACAAATTTTGTTTCTCCACTTAACGACCACAGTTGTCCATAAAATTACTCATAACAAGGCCTGCATTGTGGTTCCATGCTTCCTCGGATTTGGTTGGCCAGGAAATCCAAGTCCAGCAGAAGCACCTGTTCCTAACCTCAGGTCTCCCGTAGTCTCTTTCCAATTGCTTGGTCTTCCAGTAGAGGCAGCGGTTCGGAACAAACAGCAACTTGGCTGGTTTTTAAGACCAGAATCACAAGTTAGCTCCATCTTTCATTTTTCTGTGCTTTTCCAACAAAAAGCAGTAAGTGAAGATGGTAAAAAGTGTTGGGGTATCCTACAAATTGTCTTTCACCCAACATTTGAGACAACCTTCAAGGCACCAGCTCATCAGAGTTCAGCCTTTGGAGCCGGTAAATGGTTACCAGAGCCTTATTCCATGTTCCCACCACTGTGGGATTCAAAGGTCATCATTGCTGGTACCCCAAAACACATTTTCTGGAATTACTCCAACTTAAATCTAGCTTGAAGTATTTTAGAAGGTACTCTTCTGAAATTACTTCAACTTAACGTCTGTCGGTTTGGTCCCTTTGCACACGCACATTCGATGACTTACCGCCGGACCTCAGTCAGCATGCAGTCAGTCCCGGATCCAAAGTTGTACTTCCTAGAAACATCTACACCAGAGGATCCCCGACGTACAGGGCCAGCACCATGGTGGTGTGTGTTTCACCCATTCACTTTGCTTCATCCCTATCTTCTTTACACAGTCACCATCTCCACCTCATCTCTATCGTCTTCTTCTCACAACCGTCAGCATACCCAGAATCCATAAGTTTCTGAAATTACTTCAACTTAACCTGAGTGAAACAATGACACATGCGCACTCAACCACTTTCCCACATGGCCTCGCCTTAAGCCTAAGTATACTCTTCCGATATAACTTCACCAGAAGTTCTCAAAAACACAAGGCCGGCCCCATGGCTCTGCATGCTGTACCCAGCCACCATCCTCTCATCTTCCCCATCTTCCACACCCTGTGATCGCCGCCAACGATCCAAAATACTCTTCTGAAATTACCTCAGCTTAACATCTGCTGAAATGATTCGATCTTGCAAGTACATCCAACTTCTTGCAAACAACTTTCAGCCTCACCAACCCACTTTAAATACCATGGAACACCCTTTTGAAATTACTTCGACTTAACCTCTGCTGAGAAGGCTCGGTCATGCAAGTACATTCAAATACAGGCAGACCTCTTTTCGGTCTCAACAAAACCTCTCATATGGGTGGGTCTACTCCTCGGAAATTATTTCATCCTGTTGAAAGCTCCATCACTTTCGATTACTTCATTTGAAGAACCAAGTGTAAAAATCTATTTTCGAAACTCATTCTCACACCACACTCTAAAACTGTGTGCATGAACGAGTCTCGAGGGGGCATTTGTAGAGAGAGAAAATTCCCGACCTATCACAAGCTGACACGTCACACTACCAAGTCCACAAAATACAACCAATTACAAAGCACCACATACTGCTGCTAGGTTTTACTATTGCTGTTCAGAAGCCAATAGAAATTTGCCAAGTGTCATGCAAGAACCAATCACACATCAGCTCATGTAAGCAATGACCTAAGCAACCTCGCACGTGTAAGCGATGACATAATCAGTCCAGCATGTGCAGGCGATGACATAAGCGGACCAATCAAGCTCTGCCACGTGTCACCAATCAGACTCTGCCACGTGTCACTCATCCACCCCTAAACTCCTATAAATAGAAGCCTTCCTAAGACATTTGGGAGGACATCAAGCCATCTGAAGCACAAGCAGCATCAGAGAAGATTCAGAAGTCCAGAAGCTCTGCCGGAACCAAGCTCTAAAGCCTCCAAGAACTTCAAGAACTTCAACTTCAAAATCGAAGAACATTCGAAGCAGAATCATCAAAATCATCCGCCTAGATCCAAAAGTCTACGGGAATCAAGCCTTAAGTGTCCGAAACACCAACAAACCATAAATCAGTGAAGCTCTACGGATTCAAGCCTCTAAAGCCCCGAAGAACTTCCACCACAAATCCAAGAACACGAAGAACATACGAAGAACATACGAAGAACACGAAGAACGTGAAGAACAAAGGATTTCTAACAAGCTCATAGCCAGAGATTCATTGTAATTCCGTTTTAGCAATCTTCGATCTATCCTTCAACCGAATTAAAGGATATTTTGTGTTCAAATCACAGTCACATTACCACAAATCCAAATCAATAAGTCTTGCAAGGAGATCGAATCAGAGGATCACTCTTTTGTAATCAACAGAGAATTATACCACAATCATTAATACAAATTCGCACTTGTGAAACTATTTCACTTGTTTGACTTATTTCGAACCGAGAAATTTAGTCGTCTACAATAATAACCTACTTTTTTAATTTTATATACTCACTTTTCAAAATACGCCACATTAGATTATTTATTTTATACTAAATTTTATCAGAATACTATTTCCTTATAATTTTTTTTTATTATTATCTCAAATCATCTCTGTCTTCCTCAACAAAAAATCATTGCCCTCAATCTAAATAATTTCTAAAATATTCATTTGCATAGCTATAATAATTGTGTAAATTTTTTCAATCAATCCCAAAATACACTCACATTAGTTTATGTATCATGTATAAAAATATATATGTGCTATAGTAATTGTATAAATTTACAAAAATACATTTGTGCTATAGTAATTTTGTAAATTTACGCAGTTATTGTAGCACAAATGTATTTTTGTACAATGATATACATAGATTGATGTGGGTGTATTTGGGGTAGATTGGACAAATTTGGGGTCTCATTCTATTTTACAACTATGCATGCAAATGCTATTATAATCAAATCAATGTTAAATTGTACGGAAGGCTCTCAAAATTTTTGAAAGAGGAGACCCAAACATAAAACTGTAATTTTTTTTCTTAAGACTAGGGTGCCACTAGTTTTGTCCATGATTCATGTTATTGGTGAAACTTGAAGATCCTACAATAAAGGGTTTTCTAATAAATAATTTAAAAAAAGAAAAGAAAAGAAAAAAAATGCTTATTATAAGTTGAATGAACCAAGAGCACATGTAGGTAAGAAAATGCATGAAGTCGATAGCATGGAAAAATCAGGGGGGTACATAATATTAGGCTATTAGCGTGGACAAAGGGTTGCATTAATTATTTAAACATAACGTAAGTCGTACTCGCTATTCACAAATCACATGCAAGATTCACCAATTGGAAGGTGAAAATTTTAAAATGAAGGTTAATTGGCATTTATGAGAACTTGGAGGTGGGAAGGATAAAGAACCAAAGAAAAACGAGAGATTCTCAAATAAATTTGGAACTAATCTTCACTCCATTTAGGTTTGCTTGGCTGATTTCCTTAATGCAAGTGAGGACTCTCAACCTCGGTGTGAATAAAAAATGATAAAATAAAGTCAAAAAGGAAAAAAAGTATTCATGATCTAGTTGATCTCATCACCTATGACTTCATTAGTTCAAATTTCACTTAGATTGATGATGTTCTTAATTCAAATTTCACCTGGACTACTTGTATCTATCTTGGTAATTGTGGATTGAGATTTAATGCAATAATTAAAAGAGTTGATGAAAAGGGTTGGGAATCTTGGAATCAAAAATAAATTTTTTAACTTTCAATTTTAGCTATCAAAAGTGTTATTGCATAATGCAATAGTCCTCAGGATCTGAAAATTATACAAGATTAATTGTATTAGTTCATTAAGAGCATCAATATTTGTGGTGCCAAAAATTTAGCAATTTGACACCATAAAAAACTGCTAGAATACTTTATTTATTTTACTATATCGCTTTTACAAAACACCCAACATTAGTAATTTTATTTTAGCATTCAACATAATAAAATAATATATTCACTGCAATAAACAACAACCACCACCACCACCACCAATACAATAAAATAATATATCTTTTAATAAATCATTGATTTTTTTAGCATCTGAACTATAGTGTAAACTTGTGCTTGTGCAAGACAATTCAATACTCATTCTAGTGTATGTCAACTGTCAAGAACTCCTTTCTTAAAAAAAAAAAAAAAAAAAAAAACTGTCAAGAACTCATTAGTAACTGACTAGTAAACTACATAAGTAAACTAGTAAAGTCAATAAGGTTTGGTCATTCTTCCAAATATTCAACTAAACCTATTTATCCTATCAAAAAAAAAAAAAAACCTATTTATAGCAATAATTAATTAATGACTTATCATCATTTTTTTTTCTTTTTGATAGGAGACTTATCATCATTGAAAGCAACAATAGTAGTTTGTAATTCCCTAACAATAAATTCTATATGACACCACTCACAAGTCAACTCAATATACTTTCTCAAAAAAATAAAAAGTCAACTCAATATAATATAAGCACCCACATACAACCGTAACCTTAATATGTAATGAATATGTTGTGAAGTCGGGGCAATTAGCTACACAGTTATTAATTAATTTCATTTTTATTTATCTTGTTTCGAACATTCAAGACATCATTGATGCATTGTCTCTTGAATAGATTTTTTTTTTTAGATGATCTTTTTAATTGATATGGATGTTTACAAAAGTACTGTTTTTTTTTTTCTTTTTTAATGTGATCTCAAATAAAAAGATAAAAAAAGAAGAGTAAAAACTTTTTAAATTAAATCAACTGTAAGTTCTAAGATTATTAAAATTGCTTTCATTTATATATTTTTTTAAACGAGAATTATATTTAATTTGAAACATCCAATAGCATAAATGGCCAACAAAAGAATGGAGCTAAGTATGTGTGAAGCATGCATACAATAAGCAAGTCTCTCATATGTCTACGTATTGATTCTTTTGAATCCATGATTAAAGTTTTAATCACATTCTTTGATTCTTTCATTCTCATAACAAAAAAATCACATAGCTAAAAATATTGTAGTTTAGTGACATAGTCTACTCTCCCTTATTGAAAGTACTAGGGTTCAAATACTCCCTTCCACATTATATAATAAAAATGATATAAATTTTTTTTTACTAACATAAACACCAATTATGTTTTAATAATTATTTACTTTTATAATTAAGAGTCTTATAACTCAACTAATATCCCTAAGTATTTCCAAGAAAGACATAAGGGTTCAAATCCCCCTCCTTTAATCATGTAACCATCAAATTTATCACCAAAAAAAAAAAAAAAAACCAACTACTATTATTAGTGTTATTACTACTCTTTATTTCATTCACTTGAGGCCCCACAAAACTACAATGGATGAATGTCCTGTAAGGTGAACAACACTTGAAATTGCAATGCATCTTGCTCAGCAGGCATAGCTTGGAGTGGGAGTATAGTGTGGGTAACGTAAGGAAAGTGGCCGCCAGAGAGGAAGCCAAACTGGCCAATTAAGTGCTGTCAGGGTGGCTTGATGCATTTAGGGTCCTTAGGTGAAAACTAAATTGAGATTTTTTATAAATTTAAATATGACTTTAAAAAATTAAATATTACTTAAACTCTATTCGCTTGTTTTAGAAGCAAAATTACTAATTAACCACGTAGACTTTTCTTTTTTAGAAAGTCTATAGGTACAAAAAATTTGACAAAACATTTTATATCTATTAATGTGGCAGATTGATAGTAGTAAGTAAGAATGTGATGTTAGTGGTGGATTTTGATGAGAACTAATAAAAAATTTTCAACTCAATTGTTGTGAAAAATGTTGTGAAATTTTTTGTATTGTGTTTTTTAAGAAGTGTTACATTCACAACATTTTAACAATAAATCCTAGATGTTAAGTTGTTACTAATTCTAATTTGAACCCACTACTGAAATTACTTTTTTGCTCACCAATAACAGCCAGTAATAACCTATTACTTAAGATTTGCTCTAATAAAAATTTATGGACGTAGCATCTCTCTCTCTCTCTCTCTCTCTCTCTCTCTCATTTTTCATTTGATAAAAAAATATTATTTTATTTATTGGCTATTATTTAGACTTAAATTAATACTATTAGGACAAAAAAAAAACTTTATTGGTTAAAATTTAGGGACCTATACTACTTAGGGGCTTTAGGCGACCGCCTCATTCGCTTATAATGTTGAGTCACCCCTAAGTGTAGCTAATCTTTACTGCGTCCGTTTGGGTACCTCTTAAACTTCGGTAGCTTATTTGCATAGTGTTTATAAATAGAAATATTTTATGGTAACTTTTATGTTCAATGTGTGACAAAAACTAAAGTTGGCTTATTTCAAATATATATATATATATATATATTTAAACTATTTGCGTGCGCACAAAAAAAAAAAAAAAAAAAAAAAAAAAGAGTCAAAAAACAAAAAGTTTTTTTTTTTTTTTTTTTGCCTTTTCCCCAAACAAACTCCAAAATGGTTTTTTTTTTTCCCCTCTTAAATGTCAATTTCTCAATGGATTATCACAACCGTTTACCTCCTTTACCTACCTACTTGCGGTAAGTAGTATATAAATGATCCGTTTGGATTGAACTTATTATTGCTGAAACTGAAAACTGAAAACTGAAAACACTGTAGCAAAATAATTTTTAAATAGGTGAATAGTGTTGTGGAGTCCATTTTTAATATTTTTAAATACGTGAACAGTGCATGCACAGTGCGTAAACAGTGCATGCACTGTTCACAACAGTAAATTTTGCCACTGAAAGTCAACATAAGCGGCTTAAAAAAAAAAAAAAAAAAGAGGCAAAACGTGAAATTGAAAGACGCAGACGCCGAAACGCCGAAACCAAACGCTCACAAAATTTACAATAACATTGACTACTTATATGAGTGTCCCACTACTTTGAGCCATCTAAATTTTGAACCAACTCAAATGGTTGGAGATTTAAGTTTAAAATTTTAACATAATCTATACTATTATTTAAGGGATTTCCATGTTTGAGCTGGACATTTTTTTTTTGTTCCAAAATATCCTTACAGCCTACGTTTAACTTGGTGAAAATGTTTCTTTAACTTCCATGTACAATATTAATATTGCCTACAAAATAAGGCCATTTTTCTATTGATTTTCAAAATTCAATCTGAACTACAAATTTATTTTGTCATCAATTTAATTAATTTATTTTTTTCACAAATTTTGTAGCAGACCCATTAACTACTAAAGTTAAGTTGTCATTCACCTTTTTTTTTTTTTTTTTAACCCCACGTTTTAGAATATTGGATATAAACAAAAATTAAAACAAATATTATCCTTATTTTCCTATCTTTATCACTACTTTGGATAACTATTTTTTTTTTTTTTCTCCAGCATTTCTCTTCGTCTCTGAACGCTGCAATTGAAAAGATGGGATGGGTCATGTGATTACATGTAAGAATGTTTTATGCAGTTTTATTGTTAATGTAAAGTTTATAAAGAATATCCAAGATTGTTCTATGATCTCATGTTTTGATTCAATGTGGTTCTTAGGAATGTTTGCTTGATTTGGTAAGTTATAGCTTTGGTGTGATTCGGTCTTATATTATTATTTTTTCTAAAAATTGGGTTAATGTGTTTATGCGTAGCATCCCTCAAAAAGAGAAATGATATGTTTACAACATTTTTACAACAAATCCTAAGTGGCAGGTTGTTACTGGTTGTTATTGTTGGAGCAAAAAAGTAATCTTAGTGCTAGTTTCAAATTTGAACCAATAACAACTAACCACCTGTGATTTGTTGTAAAAATGTTGTAAAATTGTTATAAATGTAGCTTCCCTCTTTAAAAAAATATTTTTAATGTAATTGCAAGAGAAGAGCAAACATTAATTAATGATGTGGAACTATGTATTTATTTAGAGCAATCATCAATTATTATTTTTGTACTATTGTTAATGTAATTGTTTCCTGTTGATTTAATGAAGGATTCGAAAGTCATACTATTTCATACTTTTTTTTCTTTCTTTTTTGAGAAAAATACTCTTTCATTCTAATAACTATTTTTCGTAAATGTATATTGATCTTTTATGTTTTAGTTTTTTTTATTTAAAAAAAAAAAAATCAACAGTCTTCTAATATGTTACTTTGCCTTTTCTTCATTATTTTTAAAAGCTTACGTATTACATTTGCTTTTCTTTGCTGCAAAGAGGGAACCTACAGCAAATTACGTTTGCTTTTATTTTTATGAGTTGTCATTTAGTACTTACTTTCATGTATTTGGTTTATATTTGATTTCTTTACTTTGTTATCATCATTCTTTCAATATCATTATTTTTTTTCTTTTTTTGTCTTCTCTTTTTTTGTCTTCTCTTTTTTTATTTGGTCGGTTTGATGAGTGTTTAATATTTTCTCTAATTGTTTCACTTTGGTGCGAATTCTTTTTCAAAGAGTGGGAATGACATATATTTCTCTTCTTCTTCTTCTTTTTTTTTTTTTTTGGTTATCGAGTTTGACTAATTATTTTACAGGTTTTTTTTGTGATTGAAAAATCTAGTAATCCCAAATTAACTTTTACCTAAAAAATAAAAGAGTCTATGAGCACGCGTGTGAGCGTGTACTCAGAGGCTAGTTAATATAATTGGGATCACTACTACACAATCCATCGAATTTGTCAATCCTGATAGTCTATTTGAATTGAGGAGAAGTAAATAGAGTTAGCTAGAAATTAGCATAATTTTCGATGCCTATTCTACTCTATTTTCTCTCAATCCAAACATGCTCTAAAAAAGTCGCGTTTTACCCTAACAAATGGGACGAGCCATGTGAATTTGACCTAATTGGATATGAGTTGAGAATATTGGGTCAAACCCATATAACATTTACTCTATCTTTTGTTGTAACTATCAAATTTTTGGCCCAAGAGTAAAGAAAAATGTGACTAACAGTCCTATCTATCTCCCGGTTCACTTCCAGATATTCATTCAGAAGTTGCCAAGCCCAAAATCACTGATGGGGAAGCTTTCTTCGAAAACCACAAATGCCAATCCCAAGTTAACCTCTTCCTTTTCTTTTTTTGATAAGTTAACCACTTCCTGGATTGCCAACAAAGCCCACATACAAAACCATCTTTGATGAAAATACAGCCTTTCTTTTAAAGTCGAAAAGAAAATTTCACTAAAATGGGCCGAGCTCACATGAAAACCAAATTAGCCCAATTAAAATCCCAAAGGCCCAAACAAAGAAAAAGGACCCATTGGTCATTATTCACAAAGACAAGTCCTTTCCTCGTAAATATTAAACGCCGAAAGTCCAACACAGCCACTTCGTCCTCGGCCAAACCCTCGGCCTATAAATACTTATTGTCCTCAGTTTTCACAACCCCTCCCTCTCTCTCTCTCTAGGTTGCTCGCTCTGTGCGTGCGTGCGTGTGTGTCTCTCTCAACTCTTTGTTTGGAACGATCCGAGAGTTTGAGCAAGCATGTTGGTTTACCAGGACCTCCTCACAGGTACTCTCTCCCCACTATCTGTTACTTTTACTTTTACTTCTCCGATGATTTAGATCTGTGTTTTGTATGTGAAGCTGTATTGTTTAAATTATGTTTTCTTATTATGTGCTATAGATTTTAGATCTAGTACTTAGTTGTTTTTTTTTAATATTGGTTGTATAAGATTGCGGATCTAGAACTTAATTTTTAGTCACTGTTTCACTGTTAGCAAGCTAAACTGACTGATCCACACTATGTTTAAATAATTCTGGCTCCTAGTTATTGTATTTGGGTGAATTTGCTAATTAGATTATGCCGTTTTTGCATTCTATGCATGTTTAATATTTTCCTTGGACTGATAATGATTGTGTATGCATGACTGGTTGGATTTTTTTTTTCTATTATAGATTAATTTAGGGTTTAATTGCAGCCTAAGAAGTAAGAAGCATTAGCACTCTAAGTCAGGAAATTTTTTTTTTTTTTAAATTCTTTGGTTTTAGATATGTTTTTAAAGATTTGGATAGTCATGTATTTTCAAAACTTAGAATAAAGGGAAAATTGCACTTATCTTTGAAGCAAATAATAGGAAGTGAAGAAAGCAAGGTACAGCTTCTTGATTGGATCTTGGTTTACTACCGCGACGATCCAGTCAATTATTTTACACAAAACTTGCGATATTCAACTCGCCAGTATCACTCGCCTGAACTTGACCTTTTTTGTGATAGTTCGGGCCCTTTTATTACTGGCACATCCATATATTTTTCCAAGAGATTTTCATTTTGGTTCTGTTATTTTAACTTTTTAGTTTGTGAAATGTGATTTGAGTAATATATTTGTAACATTAGCAAACGCACTCTGTCCCAAAACCGTCTTTTTGACCAATGTTCTGAGGCAATTTCTTCGTTTGCGATAGTAACAATGAAATTCTAGTTTGTATATTTTTATATTCTAGGATTTCCCAACTTACTCAACCAATGGTCTTATTTTCACTGACCTTATGGTTATGGGCACATTAGTTGGGTACATAATACAATATTATCAAATATCAAAAAGCATAATACAATATTGTGTGGTACCATCAAATTATGTAGCACATTATGGCTTTCATATGATATTTGTTTGGCTGCAACATTATAATAGGATGATTTGCAAACTAAATAAATAGGGTATTTGATGGATATCAATTTTACTGGAAGTACAAAGACCTTTCAACTTATGTTTGAAAAACTATAAAACTGGGAATTTGTTCATAAGAACTTTCATCATAAGATTTAATGCATTAAATCAAATAAGGGAGGGTAAATACTTAACTTTGTCAATTTATGTTACTGAGTTTAATGGAGTGTAGTTTATTTTGGAAAGTAAGGGAGTTCAATGTGCAATTTTCCCATAAATAAGATATACATAAAGGTATTTGTTAACTAGTTGATTGTTGTATACCTATCAAAAAAAATTTTGATTGTTGTATAGTGTCCTAATTTTTCAAGAATTTTTGTGTTAGTGGGATACGTTGCAAATGCTCTCATAATTTAGGATGGATGGTTGCCCATTGAATTGGGGGTGAACATTGCAAATTAACATCAAACTAGAGTGTTGATTGCAAAAGTTTTGGAGTTTGGGGTGTCCATTGCTAATTTGTCTATAGTTTAGGGTGGATGATTCTGATTAACAAAAGGATTGGTGACTAATGAAATGCTAAATATTTTTCAGTCATCGTCGCTGGTTGTTTGACTGTCTAAAATTTGTTCATTTATATCAGGTGATGAGCTGCTCTCGGACTCGTTTCCATACAAGGAAATTCAGAATGGAATTCTGTGGGAAGTTGAGGGAAAGGTTAGTTTTTTCTCAAGCTTTACTTTGAATTTCTTGAAACCAAATGTCACTGCTTTTTATGCTAGTAAAGCTTCTAATATGACTGTTTCAATTATCCTTCTATGCTGTTATATAATTCTAAAACTAAAAGGGAATGATGCTGTGGGCTTGATTTGGAGGTTTCATGATCGTTAGTTATTAATTTATTGTAGTTTGCTATATTTTTGGATTTACTCAATAATTATGTCATATTCAGTAATATATGTTCGTAGAGAGTGGGATTCAATTTATTAATGATTTCAATGTCTTTTCCATGCAGTGGGTTGTTCAAGGTGCTGTTGATGTAGACATTGGTGCAAACCCTTCTGCTGAAGGTGGAGAAGATGATGAGGGTGTTGATGACCAGACTGTTAAGGTTGTTGACATTGTTGACACCTTTAGGCTTCAGGTTAGTCATGCCCACTAGTGCATGTCATATCATTATTTTTGTTTGTTTCCTTGCAAAACAGCTTCCGACATTTATTATCACATGCTTACAGGAGCAACCTTCTTTTGATAAGAAGCAATTTGTCACATTCATGAAGAGATATATCAAGTTGTTGACACCCAAGCTTGAAGGGGAGCAACAAGATATCTTTAAGAAGAACATTGAGGGAGCAACCAAGTTCCTGCTTTCGAAGCTCAGTGACCTCCAATTGTAAGTGTTTTCTGTTTCATGCTCTTAATCATTCTCATTGACTTATTCCCACTTCCTGTCTCATTATGCTTTTTATTTTCCCCTTGTGTGATTTATATTAGCTGTTGTTTATGTTAACCCATATGCAATTTTGGTTTGTCTCAACTTTTTCTGCATGTAACGTTATAGATGGTTTGTCTCAAGTTTATAACTTAATGTTATAAACTTTTTGCTTGTGTTAATGTATGCATTTTATGGGCAAAAGTTAAATAGCTCAAAAGATGCCTAACATCTTGGAAACTTTTGCAGTTTCGTGGGGGAGAGCATGCACGATGATGGCGGTCTTGTATTTGCCTATTACAAGGAAGGTGCCACTGACCCAACATTTTTGTACTTTGCCCATGGTTTGAAGGAGATCAAGTGCTAAAAAGTGGTGTTGCTGGCTTCGAAGCAGTTGTTTCTGTAACCGTAGTTTCTATTACTGTTGGTTTTCTATTTTTGCCGTTTGTTCTGTTGACATTAAGGCCTCGTGCCTATTGTTTTGTTCTGGTTTTAATGGGTATTTTCTTATTATAATGTGACTTTCTGATTTAGTGGGTATTTATGTTTCAATTCAGTTGAAGAAACAAATAAGTTATAGGAATAAACTATCATAGGAGTGTCTTATTTAAAGATTGATTGGTTCTTTACCTGTTCTATCATCTTTGCATATGATGATCTTTCTCTATATAACGTCATTACCAGGGTAACTGTAGGTTTTTTTCTTTTTGGAGAAGGAGGGTAACTGTAGGTTAAGGAGGTTTGTTGGCAAATTTGTTGCCCGCTTGAATAGTTTATAATAATATTTTAAAGAACTTGTCTGCCAAATTTGTAAAATATTGAGCTAAACTTCAATTTGTTGATTAAGAGTTTATTAGAGATGGTTAGTTATGATGTGTATACATTGAATTTGATTCATAGTTGAAGTAGCATGTTAAATTACCGATTGTTTTAAAAGTTTAAGCTTTTGAGAGATGATAAATTTAATTATTTAATCAATACTTCTAACACTCTCCCTCACGTGTACCCAATATCTTATGTTATGATACTATGTTAAATTACCTGTTGTCCTAAAAGTTTAAGTTGTTAGGATATGATAAATTTAATTATTTAACTAATATTTCTAACAATATTTGTTAAGATTGGTTTATAATGACATTGAACAGTTGTATTCTTGTCCTTTGCAGAAAGTGGTTAAAATTTGTCATATCTTTTCACTTCAAACCTACTACAAGTGTGGATATATCATATATATATTTTTTATCACTTCAAACGTATCTTTTATGACCATGAACCAACCTATAGAGTAGAACCATTTTCGTTAGTAAGAGCCTAAGAGGGTTGGTATGCAGCGCAGTAGCCAATGTGTATTCTGTAGTAGTATGCTGGAGAAAAACTGAATTTCTCGGTTCTCTTGATTAATTTTTGAAATGTGTAAATTTAATTTTATAGTTTGAAATTAGAGAATCTTGTGACATTTTCAATAAAATAATTAGTCGCAGTAGAGGAGTTTTAAGTAGTCACTATGTTCATATTTATTTTCTTTTCTTTCTGAGCTAGCTTAAAAATCCTAATGCCTACTAAACACCACCTCAAACCCACCCCCAGGCTCGACATAGCAAGTCCAAGGAAAACCCCCAAGCTCTCACGGCAATGGCAAGTGAAGATATTGCTTCGCCCATGGAAAACCCCCAAGCTCTCATGGCAATGGCAAGGGGAGATATTGCTTCGCCCAACATGGGTGGTGGTTATATTCAAATTGTTTGTGCCATGGTTTCTTGTCTATGAAAATTTGCAGTTTACATAATCAACTATAACAATGTGTATAGTGTATACTTTCTGTCAGCATCTGTTGTTAATCCGTTGGACTAAAAAATAGAGGACAAAAAAATTGTTTTTAGATGAGTTAACAGCAATATGATATATTATAACGGAAGGGGCATTGTAACAGATAATAGGGTAAATTACAAATTTTAAGTCTAAGAATCAATTTTAAGGCAAGGCAGTGCATCAAAGTTTATACAATGGTAGCAATTGATTTATTGTCTTTGTGACTCTTCATGTGTGTTTTAAGGCCTTCTCATCCTGTGAAGCAGTGAAGTAATGAAAACATATTGGCTATGCCTTTATCTACTACTTAAACTACTCACAATTTCCTAACAAAAAGGTTTGTCTCAAGTGGCTGCCTATATTTTACAAGGCAATTGCTTTGGTATTTCATGTTTGCATGACCGTTCAACGCTTTTGGTGACTACTGAATAAAGGACAATGATCAATTGATTGCCGAATTGTATAGATTGAAAATAGGTCTTCACTGAGCACTTCGACACTTTGTACCATAATTACACACATAAAAGGTACACATAGTAACATACAAAGAGAATAGACAATTTAATCTAATATAAGTAGATGGATTTATTGCATGAAATCTGCACCAAAATTGCAGGAAATAAGGTGCACCACCGGGGTGTTTGGTCTAGTGGTTATGATCTCTCACTTCTAAGGGTTTGGGAGGTAGATGTCCCAGGTTTGAATCCCACAATGGGAAGCACTTAGGAAATAACTCTATGCTCTCAGCTCATACTCACTAACATTCTCAATGGGGCTGGGTGCACAGTTATGGCTCATTCAGATCTCTTGCTCTAGCAAGCTTGGGCCCAGCAGGTAGGATGTTACTATAATCACGCCTAAGTGAAAAACGCCAACTCAAGTCACTCCCCTTACCCATTTTTTATTCATAAAAAAAAAGGCACACAAAACCTTACAAATTGAATTGTAACAAGAGTGACAAGAATTCAATATAATATATGTGAAATTAGTAAATATTCGTTATTAAGTAGCCTAAATACTGGTTCAGTGCTGGAGCTTCTTAATAATTATCACATTGCAGTGACCATGATGAGCACAGTAATCACTGACACTGCCTAGAACCGCCCTGCAAAGAGAAAAGAATTTGCATCACATAGACTGAATAGAATTTGCATCACATAGACTTGTGCATGAATGGAAGCAGGGCCAATTCTGCCTTCCATATGGAATTACTCATTAGGAAATATGCATAGGGAATGGATTTTTCAGTTTTTTATTATTTTCTTTTTCGTTTTATTTTCTGGGTAATGGAGTGGAGTCATGGTTATTATTATTAAGGGAAGTGACACCAAAGTCTGCTATACAATGAATGGAGATTTCATCTTTACATAACCTATGAAATGTTGACAAGATGCAATCCGTGCCAAATTGCTAGATTAAGCAATGCCACCGATATTGTTCTCAATATATATATGATGTTAGCAGCCAATAATGATTTCATTTCCCAGTTGAATGAATGTATGTAAACTTTTATACCTGCACTTAGTAAGCTAACTCCTTGTACTAAAAACAATACTTCAAATACCATTATACCAACATGAAATGTTCAATAGTTGTACCCAATTAGCTCTAGATGCAGAAAGAGAGTTTGGACTTTGAGTTCCTTGTGGAATCAATTTTAAAACTTATGAAAGGCATTGCTTTGCACCAAATTAGCACAAAAAACTAGAAATGTACATCATAGTCATAATGTAATTGGTAACTGGGTGCTATAGAATTGTACCTTTTAATTGCTCCATTACCACGACTGCCCATTACCAAAATAGATGCATGGTGTTTATCTATAGCCTCACACAAAACATTCCGGGGATCTCCTTGACTCACTTCAGTTGACACATCATCAACCTGCACAGAAATTTTAATTCATTAATTCTATAAGCTATAACAATAATTCTTACTAGGGGTGTTCGCGGTGCGGTTTTGGGCCATTTTTAGCACCGCATTATGCGGTGCGGTTTAGCTAAAACTATAACTGCACCGCACCTTATTTTTGGGGTCGCATGTGCGGTGCGGTGCGGTGCAATTTAAAGTTTAGCCAAAACTATAACCGCGCCGCACCTCATTTTTACGGTCACATATGTGGTGCGGTGTATAAGATGCGGTTTGAATGATTTGAAATTGATATATTTTTCAAATTTTGGGCTTTTTCTACCCAACCCAAAACTAATTTTTCCCTTTCTTTTGGTCCAAGTTTTAAACTATTGAGCTAGTTTTTCTTTATTTTGGGCCAGCTTTCCTAATCAACACTTGCTAGGATTATCAAACTTTTTTTTTTTGTTTTTTTTTTTTAAACTAGGGTTATTAAACTATTAATAATATATTTAATATTAAATATATTAATATATAGAGAGGGTGCGGTGCGGTGTGGTTTGTGCGGTTTTCTTATTATAAAACCGCAAACCGCACTGCACCATGCGGTGTGGTGCGGTGCAGTGCAATATTACTTGCGGTGCGGTGCGGTTATGCCATTTTGCGGGCGGTTTTGGTGCAGTTTTTGCGGTTTGGTGAACACCCCTAATTCTTACCATAATGCAAAACTTCATTCTAGAAGGTCTGGCCCGCCTATAGGTTCCAATTCTCCAATAATACTATGTCAATTATTTTGTATCTAGAAAGATCATTTTGAGTGTAATTATGCAGGCCTTGCAAACAATTAGTGCCATTTACAAAGGTTAGCAGCAACATGACACTCACTCAACCATGTGAGATTGTGAGTCACAGCCGGCTCAATAACATTGATCTTTTATTTTTATTTCTTTTGTTAAGCGGATACTATAATTCTTATTACATAAATCTTACACACTAATGTATTATTATTCACAAAAAAATTTATTCAAAAAATTTATTATATTATATTATTAAAGTGATACTAATCATATTAATTGCTAGTGACTAGTTTTTTTTTTTTATATATATAATATTTTTAGTAGCTTTAGCATTTCCGTATTTATTTATTATATACACGAAATTGTTTCCAAATCGAGAAAAGGGAAAGATTTGAATAAATTAGTTCTACTTTATAAGATGTGATCCTAATCGATTGTACTATATACGTGATTGTTACCGATTTACTGCTGCAGATGTCCTTAGCCTTCTGAATGGTAATAGCGGCTGACTTCCTCAAATCTGAGTCCAAAACCTTTACAAATTCAGAGGATCCTGTTAAAGAGAACGTCAAAGATTGAATTCAGTTATTGTACAAAAACAACTTGTAAGTTGTAACTCTTGATATTTGTAATTTGTTCAACCCTAGAAAATATAAAGCAAAATAAATCCAAAAACAATTAGAGAACGTAGCAAAACAATCAACATCTATACATGGTTCCAACTCATTGACCCGAATTGTAGTGCTCACATGTAAATTAGCTAACCACAAAGCAAAAAAATTATAGAATGATGTTACGTCAATTCTGTCAATACCAGTTTTTTTAAGGCATCGATACCATAATTGAAAGGAAATTAATTTAATTAATAAGGCAACATCCCACCCTATGATAATGTTTAAAATTATGCTAAAACGCTTATGAATATTAATAAGTCGTAAATTTAACATGTTTAATAAGATTCTAAAGATTTGTAATTCAATTGACACTTTTTTATATTTCCATCATAGATGTCCAGAGTTTAAATCTTTCCCTACATTGTAACAATCAAATTATCAAAAATAAATAAATAAACTTATCATTTTAGTACCTGTTTGGATTTTGATGAAAAGGCCAATGTCTGCGTCTGCGTTTTTTTTAGAAGTGCATTTTTGTGACTTTTATTTTTTCAGCAAAACTTTCATTAAAAATGGGTCCCGTAGCACTGTTTACACATTTAAAAATTATTTTGTTACAATATTTTTAATTTTCAGTTTTTAGCAAAATAAGCGGAATCCAAACCCCCTTAGTGTGTTTTTGTTAGCAGCAAGTATTGATTGATGAAAATCACTAGACTTTGAATCACCATCTTTTCTTCTCACATGAAATTAATTAATGAAAATCACTATTACATAAAAAGAATGGACACTATTGCTTCTGTAGTCTTTTAATGGGGGCTTCCTAATAAACAAAACCAAGAAACACACACAAAATAGAACGGATTAACTTTACCAACTTCAGCCATTCCTAGGTAAGAAGCCGGCGAACCTACAGCATGAACGATAATGAGCTTGAATTTATGGGTCTCCTTAGAAACAAAAAAATGGTCTAATGCCCACTTCAAAGCAAGGAAGCTATGTTCACTTTCATCCACGGCCACCAAAATCACTGGCTTCTGAGTCTCTGCCATTGTTGCACAAACAACAATTTAAACTACCCCTCTCCTTCTCTTCCTTTTCTAGGTTGACAAATGTGAAATAATTCTTGTTGAAGTGCTTTGCATGCCTTGAGAATTGTATTTATTTCCAGTTCTAACTATTCTTCAGTACTTCTATAACTGAACACCCTATTCTTAAGAGAAAGTTTATAGACTCAATGATATTTATGACGATAAATGGTGGAAAAAAAAAGTGATGTACTTCTATAATTAAACACCTTGTTCTTAAGAAAAAGTTTGTTGACTCAATGATATTTGTGATGATAAGTGGTAGAAAAAAAGTGATGGGTCAATGTAAAAGTGATAATCTAACCATCACACATATCATTAGATTGAGACCAAAGTTGTGGCAAATGGCATTGTTATAAAAGAACTATATTCTTTAACATAACAAGAGTGGGAACAACATTTTGTATCATTGTATAATGTGAGATGGTTTTGACCGTGGCCATTTATGAAGGAGATGAGGTTGTAGGGGGAGTAGGATGTACCTGATAAGAACTTCTTGTGTTTCTTGTTAATATGTTCGCAATTGCCGGGAGGCAGTTGGCCTTTGACTCGGTTAATGTAAGAAATGGACGGTTTGTGGATAGGTTAGGACCATAATTTATTGCACAAATTTTGTCACTCACGTGGCAAGTTGTAAATAGTGGAGGTGTGAACTTACACGAATCTGATACCACTTTTTCTCTATCACTCACAACTCATTACATGAAAAATTGTGGTAAAAGTTGTGTAATAAGTTGTGATCCTAACATTTGTGCGGGGTCTATTAGGTTGCTAATCTGGACTGCCCCTCCCCGTTTTTCTTTGGCTTTGGGCATAATTTTCCAAAAGCTCCACTCAAATTCATTACTTTCTTGAAAATATTGCTTAAAAATTCTTAAGTAGTTATAATTCAATTATAATAATAATAAAAAAAGATTACAAATAGATTATTAAAAATTTATAAAAAAAAAAAAAAAAAACTCCACTCAAAGTCATTACTTTTGTAAAAATAATACTTGAAAATTTTTAAATGATTCTAATACAATTATACTTACAACACATGGATTAAGAAAATTTATTGTTAAATCCAAAATAAAATACTTATTTGGTATGATTAATAAATATTGTCTAAGGAGTTTTATTTTTTGTCAATAAAGTTCCAATAATGCTCCTTTTGGAATGTGTGTTTTAATATGCTTAACTTTTATTATTTTCTTGAGTAATCAAATATTTTTTTTCTTCAATTTATTGTTATTTTTCTTGTTTTGTAGTATTTTTGTTAATTTTTTGGATATGACAGTGTGCAAAGGTACATGAGATATCAATTGAAAAAAAAAATCAATTGTTTTTAGAGATTAATTAGAATAATTGTTTTCTAAATGATTCTTCATTTGTGTATAAGTTTGTTATTTTTGGTCAAATATTTATTATCTATACTACTATCTAATGGGTTTCCTCTATTTAGACTCCTATTTTTGGATGCCCAAAGTAAAATTACTAATTTAAAAAGTCTTAAATTTTTTATTTATATAAAAAAAAAAAAGTTTTTCATCCACATTTCTCTCCCTCCTCCACATATTGTAAAACTCCTGGTATTGAAAAAAAGGTTAAAAAACAAAAACAAAAATTCCAGCCACAAACACACATTTGTCATTTTATCCACTTCAAAAGAGTTATCAAAATCTATCCAATCTTTCATGAAAAAAAAAAAATCTATCCAATCTATACTATTATTAGTCTGTTTGGGATCCGCTTATTTTGCTGAAACTGAAAATTTTTACCGAAAATACTATAAATAAAAGTAAAAGTTAACTGAAATAATACAGTAAGACCATAAATAGTACCAAATGGGGCTCATGAATAGTAACAAAGCTAAATAGTAAAATAAGCTAGCTTTTTAATTTGAAGCCAAACACATACTATTTAAGGGGCTTCCCTTGTTTGGACTTCTACTTTTAGATGCCCAAAGTAAAATTACTAATTTAAAAAATCCTAGATTTTGGATATATATATAAAATAAAAAAACAGGTTTTCCACATTTCGCTCCCTCCTCCACATATCGTAAAGCTCCATCTATTTAAAAAAACACAAAAAACAAAAATCCAGCCACAAGTCTCCACTTTAAAAGTGTTATCAAAATCTATCCAAAAAAAAAAAAAAAAAAAATCAAGTTTCAACATTATCTCATTCTCAAAAAAAATTTCAACATATACATTTAGATTAGGCTAAAGTAGAATTTCTATTTTGTATATATAAAAAAAGATAAATAATATATCTATAACATTTTTACAACAAATCCTAAGTGGCAGGTTGTTACTGGTTGTAATTGTTGGGGCAAAAAAGTAATCTTAGTGTTAGTTTCAAATTTGAATCAATAACAACTAACCACCTGATGATGCCGAAAATAACACCAGTGAGTTGCACAATGCTTGTACGCTCGAAACGACACCTGCACAGCAAAAAAGAAGAAGACCTAACAGAGAGCACCGGTGTGGTGCCGGCCAAATACCCTCCGAAGGTCAAGTTAGAATTTCTTTCAACTCTAGAGTGCTAGAGAGGGGTGAATTATGCGTACCTCGATTTCTGAGGGCATTGGGGCTTTTATAGTAGTAGAGGGTGGACCTTTCTTTCTTGGAGTAGAAGTCTTTTCCTTATAGGAATCCTTATGAGTGTTGAATGCGGAATCCTTTCCTTATAGGACTCTAATACTGAACGTGGAATACAAGTCATCTCTTTATTATTTATGCGTGGTGGCTAAGTCATGGTTTTCTCAGGCCCGTCGGCTAGAAGACCGTCGGTTTGCCCTATTCCCTTTAATCAGGAAGGGTCGTCAGCCTTATAAGGGAGTCAACCCTTCAGGGTCCTTCGCGGATCTCCTACCACGTCAGCTTGTCGTGATCCGTCAGCTTCAGGGTCTTCAGCCTCCTTTATAATCTAGCCCGTCAGCATGAGCTGTAGGCTCCATGCTGAGTGGAGCCTGACGGGTTAAGCATGGGGTGCTTTTTTGAGTCATAATTTTGTCTTATCAGTTGCCCCCTACTCCATATCTCCGTCAGCTATAACTGACGGGTTATGGAGTTATCCATTTAGGCCAGGAGAGAGAAAATATTTCAAAGGTGACACTTCGAGCAGCCAATATTAAATGCTCGGACACGTGGCGCGCTCGGGTTGGCTCCGCTTCTAGACGAGGGCGTCGCTTCGTCTTCCGTGCATTTTCCCTATTATATATAGGGTCCACCTCTCCTCATTTCTCCTATTTCACTTTCACTGATTCCTGGAGAGTAAACCCGTCGCCCACCTTCCGTCAATCCTGTAGCTTACGTTTCTATCGTCACTTCTTCAAACGTCACCTTTTTTGAGAAGCTTGTAAGTTCCTTTTCTTTCTTTGTACATACTTTATTTCAATTGATTTCTTTAAAGTGAGGTCGCCATCCTAGGTGCTTAGATTACACCCGTCACTTGTAGGTAGTCAGATGTCGAGTGACGCGTTGGATGACCGGTCGTCGGTCCGCGATGGAGCGGGCTACAACGAGGTATTTGGTTCAGGTAGTGAGTCTAGGAGCTTTTCCTGGTCGTCAGAGAGGGAGACGTCAGCCTAAACTCCTGACGAGGAGGAAGAAAGTCATGGAGACGGAGAGCATGAGGAGGTAGTAGGTGAGGAGAGTGAAGTTGAGGTAGGAGAGAGAGGTGGTGACGGGGATGAAGGCGACGAGGGGTCTTGTGAAGGGACTTCTGGAAGTCCTGGAGGTAACCGTCCCTTCATCCTTCCCAAGGAGTGGGCCGTAAATAAGTTTCTTCCAAAAATGACTGACAAAATTTTTAAAGAGTTACGCGTCCGCTTCCAAATCCCCGACCATATTCCCATCCGTCTACTTAGGGATGGTGAGAAATGTTACACGGGAAGAACTGCAGACGTTGGTATGTATGACACCATGTTTGCTGCGGGGCTCAGACTGCCCCTGACGAACTTACACCGTCAGCTGGCTGATTTCCTTGGTTTGTCCGTTAGTCAGATTGCTCCAAACTCGTGGAGGATCTTTATTGGTGCTGAGATATTGTGGGGTCGTTTAAGTGGAGGGCACCGTCAGCTTTCCTCAGACGAATTTTTTTATTGCTACAGGCCTCGACACCTTTCTTCTTCCAAGGGGATGTATCACTTTGCCGTCAGGGAGAAAGATTTGAGATTGGTGTCTGAGATGCCATATTCTAATAGAGCCTGGAAGAGTAGGTTCTTTTTTGTTGAAGGGACGGACTGGGTGTGCCGTCAAGAAGAATGAGAGACGATACCTCATGGTTATTTTGATAATACTTGGGCGTTTGTCAGGGAGTCAGGTTTTAGCCGTCAGCTTTTGTACCTGTCAATTTTTACATGTAATAACTTAATGGTTTTAACGTTGTCAACTTGCTTTTCTTTTTCAACCCTCACTCGCCCCCTAGTAACCGACGAGTAAGAAGATTTCATCCATCGGGTTTTAGAAATTCCTATTGAAGAGCGATCGTGTCGAGATTTAATTACTCTCGACACTCTTCACGCGTACTGTGGGGGTCCGAAATCGACGCCTGAGACTCGCAAGTTAGAAGAAATTTCCCGTCATCGTGAGTGGCTTGATCTTATGGTCCCGTTATTTTCAAGTTTTTTTTTTTTTTGGTCGTCAGTTCCTCTTATGTGTTTCTTTTACAGAGATGGACGTAGCTAAGCAACGGATTAGGGCTGCCGCTGCCCGTCAGAAGGAGGAAAAGAAGGCAAAGGGGGAGATGACACCTTCGTCTGCCCCCCAGACCGTCACTAAGGGTTCTTTAAAAAGGAAACCCGACGGGAATGTCAACCGTCCCCTTAAAAAGGTAGCCGTCACTCCTGGGAATGAGCTCCCCGAGAAGTCAACCCCCAAGTCAGGCCACGGGGCAGGGAAAGGTGTGATGACTTCTTCTGGTCCCGTCCTGAAGGGGCCCCGTTGCCTGTTGACGCACAAGAATTTTGCCGTTGAAACAATAGAATCGCTTGTAAAACCGACGGACATAGATCCTTGTGCCCTGTTGGGGACGGAGGAGCTGGGGGCGTCAGCTTTGTTTGATCTCACACGGGTAAGCCGTCTCTCTCAACTGGCTTTTCCCTTGTCTTTTTTCCTGTTTTAATGACTGACGGTGATATTCTTTTCTAGGCCTTGGTTCGCGTAAAGGCGCTTCAGGATCGGTGCGTGGCCAAGGAGGGTGTCGTCACTCGCGTCAATAAACATAATGCTAATATGCGAGATCAGCAGGCTCAGTACAAGGAGGTCGTCCGTCTTTTGAACGTTGATTTGCAGGAGACTAGGGAGAAGCTTGGAGAGGCGGACCGTCAGAAGGAGAAGTTAGAACAAGAACTGACGGCCCTTCGTAAACAAGTGGAGCAGGCTGGGGCTGACGCGGTCCAAAAATTCAAGGCGTCAGATTCCTTCATTGATTCCTGTGGTGGATATTATGGCATGGGATTCGATGACTGCCTTAGACAAGTAGCGTCAGCTTTCCCTGAGCTGGACCTGTCTGGGATCACCCTGGATGACGCCCAGCCAATGACGCCAGCTACTGACGCCGTTACTGTTGGTGGTGACGACCCTGAGGATTCTCCTCCACATGGAGATGGCGGAGTTGTTTTGGCCCAGCCTGCTGCGAATCCTCCCGTCAACCCTTCAGTTGAGATCCTTGTCGTGGAAGACCCTTCTGTACCTGAGAAGTAACAAAGGCTTTAAGTGACGCTCCTCCTTCTCAGCCGTAGTTTTTCTTTTCGTAATCGTTGTATTTTGTTTTGAACAATGTTTTTAAGTGCCCCATTTGTCTTTGGGGCTTCTATTTGAAGATTAATTTACTTTTGCTTAACGCCCGTCGCTTTTTGGGTATGTATGTAAGGCTATTTGCTCGAGTTTTCTTTTCTAAATTTACTTTCTTAGCTGCAGGCTGATGCTGTCAGCCTTGCCGTAATTTAATGTGCTTACGACTCCGTTGGTTTAATAAAGCCGTCGCCCTTTTGCTAGGGATTTTTAGTTATTCCTTTATTTTTGAAGTTTGTTTAATGTTGGGCTCGCCCAGTTGTAGGTTATGATCCAAAGGAACGGAGTTATGATTATTGACCCGTTTAGCTTAGTGGCGCCGTCAGTTTTATTTAAACCGTCGGCTTTGTGTTTACTTTGAGCTTCGTTGGTTTATTTGGGTCTCTTATTAGACCGTCAGCTTAATAGCTGTGTTCATCTTGTGGATGGCAAATTGTCGGTTCTTTATTTTAACCGTCAGCTTAATAGCTGTGTTTATTGTGGACTTAGCCACTTTGTCAGTCTTTTATTTAGACCGTCAGCTTAATAGCTGAGTTTATTGTGGACTTTGCCAGTCTTTTATTTAGACCGTCAGCTTAATAGCTGAGTTTATTGTGGATTTAGCCACTTTGTCAGTCTTTTATTTAGACCGTCAGCTTAATAGCTGAGCTTATTGTGGACTTTGCCACTTTGCCAGTCTTTTATTTAGACCGTCAGCTTTATTACTTTGTCCATATTGTGGACTTGGCCATTTCGTCGGTCTTTTGGGTTTATTGAAGCAAAACCAAAGTAAAAAACATGCCCGTTGGGCTTATTGTAGCGAATACTTAAAGTAAACAGTAAATTTGAGTGAACTAAGAATAAAAAAGAGGGGTGTTGTTCTTCACGTCATCGCCTCTACTGGTAGTACTTTCGCAAGTGTTCAGCATTCCAAGGATGCGGTAGCTTCCGTCCGTCCAGTGTCTCCAGATGGTAGGTACCCTTCCTCTGCCACGCCGTGACTTGGTAAGGTCCTTCCCAATTCGGGCCGAGTTTTCCTTGGGTGGGTCTCTTGCTGTACCCATGACTTTCCTTAGAACGAGGTCTCCAACCTGGAAGTCTCTGTGCCTGACCCAGGAGTTGTAGTGCTTGGCCATGCGGTCCTGGTATCGTGCGAGCCTTTGCTCTGTCGCTGTCCTGACTTCGTCCACCAGATCGAGCTATAGACGTATGGCCTCGTCATTTTTCCTTTCGTCATGGTTGTGCACCCTGTAGCTTGTGAGGCCAACTTCGGCTGGGATGACTGCCTCATTCCCGTATGTTAGTCGGAATGGTGTCTCCCCTGTAAGTGTCCTTGCCGTCGTCCTGTAGGCCCAAAGTATGCTCGGCAACTCTTCAGCCCATATACCCTTTGCCCCCTCGAGCCGAGTCTTGATAATCTTCAGCAAGGATCGGTTTGTGACTTCAACCTATCCGTTGGCTTGAGAGTGGGCGGGGAAGGAGTAGTGGTTCCGTATCCCCAATTGCGAGCAGAAGTCTCGAAAGGAATCGTTGTCGAATTGTTTCCCGTTGTCCGAGACTAAGACTCTAGGGATGCCAAATCTGCATATGATACATCGCCAAACGAAACTTCGTACGTTCTTCTCCGTAATGGTGGCCAAGGCTTCAGCTTCTACCCACTTCGTAAAGTAGTCGATGCCTACTACTAGAAACTTCAGTTGTCGTATTGTCGTAGGAAACGGTCCCATGATGTCCAGTCCCCATTGAGCGAACGGCCATGGCGCCGTCATCGGGGTAAGTTCTTCAGGTGGTTGTCTGACGACATTGCTGAACCTTTGGCACTTGTCGCATTTCTTTACATAGGCCTCGGCATCCTTCTGCATGGTTGGCCAAAAGTACCCCGTTCGTACTAGCTTGTGTACTAATGACCTCGACCCTGAGTGGTTTCCATAGATTCCCTTGTGCATCTCTCTCATGACGTAGTCTGCTTCTTCAGGGCCTAAGCATCTTAGGTAAGGGCGGGAGAAGCCTCTTTTGTATAAGACGTCTCTTATCAGGACGAACCTCGCTGCTTGGACCTTCAGTTTTCTTGCAGCTTCCTTTCCGTCTGGTAATACGCCCTTCTTCAAGTAGGAAACTAATGGCGCAGTCCAATTGCTTTCGGAACCAAGCTCCTGTACATTGACAGAATTTATAAGTGGAGAGAGCTGAACGAAAGAGAGTACGTTACCAAGGGTGGCCATATGTTCGGCTGAAGCAGCTTTAGCTAGGCGATCAGCTTGCTCGTTTTCTCCTCGGGGGATCTGTGTAATTTCGGCCTTCAGCTCGTTGACCCTCCACCTCGCTTGGTCCAAATATTTTTTCATTCTTTCGCCTTTACACTCATAATCCCCATTTATCTGGTTGACCATGACTTAAGAGTCGCAGTGAATGATCACTCTTTCGGCTCCTGCAGCTTTGGCGAGGTCAAGCCCTGCTATCAGAGCTTTGTACTCCGCCTCGTTGTTGGTGGTAGGGAACTCAAGGCGGATCATACACTCGACCATGTCTCCTTCGGGTGAGTGTAGTACGACGCTGGCCCCCCCAGCTTGCCTGTTGGAGGATCCGTCTACATGTATGCTCCATTGGGGAGATTCTTCTGCCCCCCTGTCCTCGCCATTTGTAAACTTAGCTATGAAATCTGCAACGACCTGTCCTTTAATGGCGGTTTGCGAGCGGTACTGGATGTCAAACTCGCTTAATTCTATAGCCCATAGTGCCAATTGCCCAGCAGCTTCAGGGTTGCTCATTGCCCGTCGCAAAGGTTTGTCAGTTAGGACGATCATCGTGTGGGCTTGAAAGTACGGTTTTAGTTTGCGTGCTGCTGTAACAAGCGCAAATGCGAGTTTTTCCATGGGCGGATATCTTTCTTCGGCTCCGCGTAGCGCCCGGCTGGTGTAGTACACAGGTTTCTGCACTCTATCTTCTTCTCTGATCAAGGCGGTGCTGACGGCGGCTGGGGAGACGGAAAGATAGAGAAAAAGTTCTTTACCCGGTTACAAGGGACTCAGCAGTGGGGGGGAAGAGAGATAAGTTTTCAATTCCTCGAACGCTTGTTGGCACTCGACAATCCACTCGAAAGATCTCTTCAGTGTGCGAAAGAAGGGTAAGCATTTGTCCGTTGCCCTTGAGACAAACCTATTTAGTGCTGCTATCTTCCCATTAAGGCTTTGTACTTCCTTCACATTTTTTGGTGGTGCCATCTCTATTATAGCTCGGATCTTGTCCGGGTTGGCCTCGATGCCCCTTTGGGAAACCATGAATCCTAGGAATTTTCCTGCTGTCACCCCGAAGGCGCACTTTCCTGGATTCAGCTTCATGTTGTAAGAGCGAAGAGTGTCGAATGTTTCCCTGAGGTCTTCCAAGTGATCTTCCTCCCTTCGGCTTTTCACCAGCATATCATCTACGTAGACTTGGACATTTCTCCCGATCTGTGGTGCGAACATTTTGTTCATAAGCCTCTGGTATGTTGCGCCTGCATTTTTTAGACCAAACGGCATTACCTTGTAACAGAAGAGGCCTTGGCTAGTCACGAACGAATTTTTCTCTTGATCGGCTTCGTGCATCTTGATTTGGTTGTAACCGGAGAAAGCGTCCATAAAACTCAAAAGCTGGTGTTGAGCTGTAGAGTCTACTAGAGTGTCGACCCTCAGGAGGGGGTAGCTGTCTTTGGGGCACGCTCTATTTAGATCGGTGAAGTCTACGCACATCCTCCACTTCCCGCTAGCTTTCTTGACCATCACTACGTTGGCTAGCCAGTCGGGGTAGTAAACTTCTCTAATAAAGTTTGCCTCCTGTAGCTTGCGAACTTCTTCAGCTATGGCTCGATCTCGTTCGGGGGCAAACACCCGCTTCTTTTGCCGGACGGGTGGAAAGGAGGGTGATACATTCAGCTTATGCACCATGACTGAAGGGTCTATTCCTGGCATGTCCTCGTGACTCCAGACGAATACGTCCCGATTTTCTCTGAGGAAGGCTGTAAGTGTTTGTCGGACCATGGGACTTGCAAGGGTCCCAATCTTTGTTGTTTGGTCAGGTCTGGAATCGTCAAGGGATATTTCTTCAAGCTTCTCGACGGGCTCCGTCGTACTTTGATGTTCTTCTATGCACATGGCTTGGAGTTGATCATCCATTTCCATCATAGCCACGTAGCATTCGCGTGCGGCCACCTGATTTCCGCGTAGTTCCCCTACCCCGTATTCGGTAGGGAACTTGATCATTAGATGATAAGTCGAGGTCGCCGCCTTCCATGAATTAAGGGTGGGTCGCCCTAAGATAGCATTGTAGGCGGACGAACAGTCGACCACGAGGAATGTCACGTTCTTTGTGATCTGCTGAGGATAGTCACCTGCCGTTACAGACAATGTGACTGCGCCCGGGGGAAACACCCTCATTCCTCCAACACCGACGAGTGGGGCATTCGTCGGAATCAATCGTTCTCTGCTGATTCCCATCTGCTGGAATGCCGGGTAGTACAGGATGTCCGCCGAGCTCCCATTGTCGATCAACACCCGGTGTAAGTTGTAGTCCCCCACTTGTAGGCTGATAACAAGCGCATCGTCGTGCGGATGGTGAAGACGTCGCGCATCTTCTTCGGAGAACCCGATGACGGGGCTTTCTCTTCGTGCTATTTTTGGTACTGAGCCCGTCAGCTGGACGTTCTGGACCATCCTGAGGTACGTCTTCCGAGCCTTTTTGGATGACCCGGTAGCCGTCCCTCCTACAATCATCCTTATGTCGCCAATGGGAGGTCTAGGGCGGTCATTATCCCGTCGGGGGGGCTGTTCCTGAGGTGGTGGATCCGTTCTTTCCTTGCTTACAAACTTCTGTAATTTCCCTTGTCTTATGAGGGCCTCAATCTGCTGCTTCAAGTCGTAACAATCGGCTGTGTCATGGCCGTGATCTCGATGGAAGCGGCAGTACTTGTCTCTAGAACGCCTGCTAGGATCTCCCTTCAGCTTTCCGGGGAAGGTCAGAGCCCCTTCGTCCTTAATTTGCATTAGGACTTGATCTATCGGGGTGGTTAGCGGGGTGAAGCTTGTGAACCTTCCTCCCGGAGGTTTTGAACGCCTCTCGTCCCTTCGATCTCCTGTTCTCGGCCTCTTCCACCCTTGATCTTGTCGTGCATCTTCCTGCCTCTCCCTTTTTCTTGGCTTCTCTTCCCAGGCCTGCAGCGCGTCCTCAGCATTCATATACTTAGTGGCCCTGTAGAGTACTTCCGACATGGTCTTCGGGTCGTTTTTGTATAGGGAGAACAAAAACTTACCCTTTCGCAACCCATTTGTGAAGGCTGCTACAAGTATTTTGTCGTCGGCTTCGTCAATCGATAGCGCTTCCTTATTGAAGCGCGTTATGTAGGATCTCAGCGTCTCGTCCTCTCGTTGCTTGATACTCATCAAGCATGCCGTGGACTTCTTATACCTGTGTCCCCCAATGAAGTGTGTGGTGAACTGAGTGCTTAGTTCCTTGAAGGTGCTGATGGAGTTGGGCGTCAATCGGCTGAACCATACCCTTGCGGGGCCTTTGAGTGTTGTGGGGAAGGCCCTGCACATGATCTCGTCTGCTACCCCCTGAAGATGCATTAGGGTCTTGAAAGTTTCTAGATGGTCCAGAGGATCCTTCACTCCGTCATAGCTGTCTATATGCGGCATGCGAAATTTGTGGGGTAAGGGGAAGGAGTTCACGGCCCCAATGAAGGGCGAGTCGGTACGGTTGACTAAATCGTCAAGATCACTAGAAACTCGCCCCTTGAGCGCGTTCATCATAACCTCCATCTGTTCCCTCATTGCCTACATCTCTGCGATAATATGTGGTGGAGTCGCATCCATGAGGGATGGCATGCTCAAGTTCTGCCTCTCCGGTTTGCTTGGGGCGTGGCTGCCTTCAGGTTTCTCCAGATTTTTCTTTGGAGTGTTGGTCCCTTCCTGATCTTCTTGTTGGCCATTCAGTGCTGCATTCTTCTGGCGCAGCTGTTCTTCCAAGTCGTGGTTTTGTTTGGTGAGACGTTCCATGGCGGCATTGAGAGTCCGAACTTGTCTCTCGAGGGCAGTCGTGGGTGGTTCCTCTCCTTGAACGTCGTTAGTGGTTGCCATCGAGCGAGTAAGTACCATGCAACCCTTTAGTCCGGGAAACGATAGTATGACTTAATCTTGGTCCCCACAAACGGCGCCAACTAATGATGCCGAAAATAACACCAGTGAATTGCACAATGCTTGTACGCTCGAAACGACACCTGCACAGCAAAAAAAAAAAAAGACCTAACAGAGAGCACCGGTGTGGTGCCGGCCAAATACCCTCCGAAGGTCAAGTTAGAATTACTTTCAACTCTAGAGTACTAGAGAGGGGTGAATTATGTGTTCCTTGATTTCTGAGGGCATTGGGGTTTTTATAGTAGTAGAGGGTGGACCTTTCTTTCTTGGAGTAGAAGTCTTTTCCTTATAGGAATCCTTATGAGCGTTGAATGCGGAATCCTTTCCTTATAGGACTCTAATACTAAACGTGGAATACAAGTCATCTCTTTATTATTTATGCGTGGTGGCTAAGTCATGGTTTTCTCAGGCCCGTCGGCTAGAAGACCGTCGGTTTGCCCTATTCCCTTTAATCAGGAAGGGTCGTCAGCCTTTTAAGGGAGTCAACCCTTCAGGGTCCTTCGCGGATCTCCTACCACGTCAGCTTGTCGTGATCCGTCAGCTTCAGGGTCTTCAGCCTCCTTTATAATCTAGCCCGTCAGCATGAGCTGTAGGCTCCATGCTGAGTGGAGCCTGACGGGTTAAGCATGGGGTGCTTTTTTGAGTCATAATTTTGTCTTATCACCACCTGTGATTTGTTGTAAAAATATTGTAAAATTGTTGTAGACGTAGCATCTCTCATAAAAAAAAAAGTTTCAACATTATAACACAATTGGATAGGATAAATTTTAAAATAAATATATAAACTTCCTACCTGAAATTTAATTTGCCAAAAACAGTTTGAACCTATGCCTTTTCAAGTACCCAATTAATTAATTAATTTTTTATACAAAAGATTAGAAAACCAAATTCAAAACTTTTTAAGAGATAAACTTATACAATTATCTTTCTCTTTTTCTTTTCAATCAAAAAACTTATACAATTATCACAAAAATTAGATAGGTTTCCCTATAATAATAAAAATTAGGTATCCCAAAAAAAAACCTCCCCACCCGGACTTTTTTTTTTAATTCAAATTTTGTGAAGAACTCCATATTCAACAACCGTATCACCTCTTTAAAAATATAACCATTATCACCACGCTTCTTTAATTTTCTTTTATTTCTATACAAATTTTAGATTCAAAGAAACAAGGTTAAGCCACAAATACATATCTTCACCTTTCTTCCTCTCTCAATTAAAAAAAAAAAAAAAAAAATTCTCCCTGAGGAATATCCTACCAACTAGTGAATACCATTGGTTTTATTTTACATTCTTTTAATCACCTAATTTCTTATCTTTATTAGAACATTCTTTTAATCATCTAATTTCTTATTTTTATTTGCTTCGTATTTGGTAGGAAATGGTTTGTAATAAGGATTGTCTTAAATTTCTTCGAAACTATGTATTTCTTTTGGCATAATTAAGATGCACTTTTGTATATTTATTGTTAATTTGTCACACATACTTGATTTTAGTTTTGAAACATTTTTCCCTTTTAGTTATCAGGTTTTGCTTCTTGGAAAAAAAATAAAATAATAAAATTAGCACAAATCTTTTCTCTTCTAATTAATTATTTTTACATTCTATTTCCCTTGGTGGAAATAATCTTCCCAATGGTATTAATGATTCCCTTAAAAAATACTCCCTCCATCCCACTTTTTTTGTCCTCTATTCTATTTTGAGATGTCCCAAAATATTGTCCTGTTTCTAAAAATAAAAGTCATTAATTTACTAATGTTCCTATTATACCCCTATTAATTTACTAATTCAATTTTTTGATAAATTTTTTTAAGGGTAGTTTTGGAAACTTATACATTTTTAAAAGGTAGACAATACAATAAATGATGTTCTCTTAAAAAATTTGACTTTTCAAACAGAACAAAAAAAGTGAGACGGAGGGAGTACTCCAGAAGTCTCTAACCACGCCCGTGAATGCGTGCTTAGAGGCTAATATATGTTAAGTATCTAGTATATTCAATAGTTTGTCATTATTGTGAGAGGTAAATAAATTCATATTTTTAAAAAATAAATAAATTTTCAAAAGTTTAAGAAGTTAAAAGTTTCAATAAAGTAAAAATTATCTCATTACAAGCTAAAAAAATATATAAGATACTATATGATATATGACTTATTTAGTTTTATATGAAAGGATAGTATCTGCACAAACTCATGATATTAAAAAAAATCTAAGAAAGAAATTGAATTAAGAATTTCCCTATAATCTAGTTTAGCCATCTCTCAAAATACTAAAAAACAATACTCTCATTTTCAAGCAAATAGCAAACACATATATAACTACATGTCTGTATATATATTTGTGAGTTTTATACCATTTCATCTTAGTCCTATAGGTCAGGCCCACAGGGAAGGATTTTGGGGTTTTAGATTGGTTTTTGGGCATTTGGGGTTTTAGATTGGGGGCACTAAAGAGCTCAACTAAACCCAAAATAGAAATGAAAAACCATATATATAAAGATAAATATTTTCACACACATATATATATATATATATATATAGGGTTGGATTTAAGTTACATCTGGTGTAACTCTAAGCAATGTTACACCACTTAATAACTTGTTATTGAATTCATATTTTGAAAGTACAACTGTTGAATTACATGTTTTATATGTTCTTAATATGCATGCCAATTTTCATGTCAATCGGGTGTAATTTACAATTCGATCTATAAACTCATCTTTTATGCACTATTTTAAACTACAAAAACTTGAATTTAAATAATTGATTGATAACATGGCTATTGATCTTTGATCATCTTTAAATTTTGTAAGTATAGAGAATATACGAAGATAATGTAATCCAACGATAGATTTATCAAAATTCATATTTAATTAAAAAATATTGGGTGATGTAACATTACTTAAAGTTACACACCTGATATAACTTTACAAGAGTTATACATTTTTTAGACTATTGATTTTTATTAAATCCAATGGTTTAAAACACACTATTAGACATCTCATCATCTTTCTAAAAAGGCAAAAATGCAAAACTCACCCTCTAAGTTTCATCACTTTTCATTTCAGTCCTCTAAGTTTGAGTTTTGTCATTTCAGTCCTTTAAGTTTCATTTATTCACAATCAAGTCATTCCTTACCAATCTGTTAAATGTTGCCGTTATCTACATTAAAAATGTTGTTTTGTCATTTTTAAAAATTTTAATTTTAATTTATTTTCATTTCAGTCCTCTAAGTTTGAGTTTTGTCATTTCAGTCCTTTAAGTTTCATTTATTCCCAATCAAGTCATTCCTTCCCAATCTGTTAAATGTTGCCGTTATCTACATTAAAAATGATGTTTTGTCATTTTTAAAAATTTTAATTTTAATTTATTATTTTAAGAAAACGTTAATTTCAAAAAAAAAAAAAAAAAAACCCAGAAATTATACTAAGAAACGACGAATATCATTGAAGAACAAAATTGAATCCCTACCCCATACCCCAGCCCAATACCGAGAGATTGAGAAAGAGAATGGGGGATACCACAAAATCTCATCAGAATTCAATTCCGGATATCATAAACTCCCTCCCTTCAAAAACAGGGATATTACATTGTACTCTACTCGGAATGCAAAACCACTCTCGAAGATCGTCACCGATTCCTTGGAATTCTTCGACGGAGTTCTTGGCTGCCGGATCTCTGGGTGTTAACAGGACAAAGAAAAAGAAAAAAAGACAAAGGTTTTACAAAAATTAGATCTAATAACCTTCCAAACATTCAAATTCCCAATTAGAAAAAAGAAAAGAAAATAAAAAGGAGAGTTTTTGGGACTGACTGGGGTTCAAAGAATAGTCGTTGAACGCATACGACGCCGTAACCATTATGTCACTCGCGTCGTAGCAGGGCCCGCCTTGCTGTATTGGGCTGCAGTCGGTGGCGCAGGGCCCGCAGGCCCAGTCCAGCGCCGTCTGCAATGCCGCGTCCTCCGCGTTGTTCTTTGCCACTCACCACCGCTCCGTGCCCACGACGCCGACGGCGAGGAGTGGGAGCGTGAGGACCAAGAGATCAGTAACAGTTTACTATTCTTTCTTTCTCCACTTTGTTAATTGGAATTGCTTTGCCTTTTGTTTTCAAAACCCAATTTTGGGGTGTTTAGTTCAGCTCTTTAAAAGGAACTAATTTACATTTTGGAAAATGGGTTTCATGATTTTCAATTTTGGGTGTTAAGTTCATCTCTCTGAAAGCAACAAAATGGGTTTCATGATTTTCAATTCCGGTGAGATTTTGTGGTATCTCCCGTTCTCTTTCTCAATCTCTCGGTATTGGGCTGGGGTATGGGGTAGGGATTGAATTTTGTTCTTCAATGATGTTCGTCGTTTCTTAGTATAATTTCTGGGTTTTTTTTTTTTTTTTTTTTTTTTTGAAATTAACGTTTTCTTAAAATAATAAATTAAAATTAAAATTTTTAAAAATGACAAAACGGCATTTTTAATGTAGATAACGACAACATTTAACAAATTCTTAAGGGAGGACTTGATTGGGAATAAATGAAACTTAAAGGACTGAAATGACAAAACTCAAACTTAGAGGACTGAAATGAAAAGTGATGAAACTTAGAGGGTGAGTTTTGCATTTTTGCCTTCTAAAAATAAGTGATGAAGCATTAAATGAGTCTCTCCACCCTCCAAATCCAGCCAATCTTCTTCTTCTTCTTCTCTCTCCTCTGCCTAGCCTAGACCTTTGTCCATAATCACGGTTAATAGGCACTCTAAATTCCAGTAATTAGCTGATTTCAATTTTTTGTCCATAATTGTTGTAAATTTTGCTGAAAACTTAGTCATTAGCCTAGATTTGGTCGATTTTTATATTATATTATATATATATATATATATATACACCCACATAAAGCAACTTTTTGAGTAAGTATTGAGGACGAGAAAACGTTGAACTTTTCTTTCATTGCTTTTAACAGCGGAATAGAGATCATGTCTATGTTTTATTTTCTTTCCCTGCTAAATTAAACCTCTAGCACTTCCCTCGTTCCTTTTTTTACAGGTTATATAAATATCAGTGGGCTTCTTGTATTTATTTATTTTTAGGTTATTATAACCCATCTCATAGTTTCGTTGTGGGCACAGCAGAAAGTCTAGTATGATTTTTGAAATAATATAGTGTATCTAAAACTCATACCAACCCGCAAAGACTACTATGCATGTGCTGCTTGTTAGCCATAGAAATAAATATACAAAAGTAACAAAACATAACTCAAATTCAAAACTCATATTGAAGTTTTTGCCCACACTCCCATCAAAAAAAAAAAAAAAAGTTTTTGCCCACACCAAAACTATATAGTGCTCTTTAATGGCTGGAAAGAAAAAAAAAATGATATTGTGCTCTATGCTTGGAAAGAAAAGGAAAAAAAAGTATGGAAAGAAATTATTAATGAGAGAGAAAAAAATTATAGTATTAATTAGGTAATGAGGGGAAAAAGAATAACATTTGATGATAATTTGTTATAATTCTAGTGTCCCACATTGGTTAAGTGTAAACTTAACCATGTATTTATATGAGATCAAATGCGTTGCGGCTTTATGAGCGAATCTCGGAAGGGGCGACCTAGAGGCTGGATTAAAATTACTAATAGTTGAGTGGAGCCACCAAAAAGAGAAAGGGCTACCAACAGGTTAGTGTCGTTAGAGTGAGTTGTTGTAGACATCAGCTACAGAGCGTGGTGGTATGTTATTATCCTAGTGTCTCACATTGGTTAAGTGTAAGATTAACCATATGTTTATAAGCTCTTGGGCACCCTCCTCTTGTAAGCTTATTTTTAAGGGTGAGTTCTACCCATGAGTTTGTAACATTTGGTATCAGAGCCGACCATCACCTCGATTAATCAAGTGTAACTCATTGAGTATGGGATCAAATGAGTTGCGGCTTTGTGGTCAAATACCGGAAAGGGCGACCTAAAGGCTGGATTAAAATTACTGATTGTTTTATGGAGCCACCAAAAAGAGAAAGGGTTACCAACGGGTCAGTGTCGCTAGAGTGAGCCGTTAGAAACGTTAGCTGCGAAGCGCGGTGGTATGTTATGATCTTAGTGTCCCAGATTGGTTAAGTGTAAGCTTAATCATGTGTTTATAAGCTCTTAGGCACCCTCCCCTTATAAGCCGATTTTCAAGGGTGAGTTCTACTTCTACCCATGGGTTTGTAACATAATTTTTCAACTGTTAAATCTTTTAAAAATCTACGATATAAAAAATGTTTACCTTTACAAGAGTTATACGATGTGTAACTTGAATCCATATATATATATATATATATATATATTCTATATGGTAAGAGGATGTTTATCCCACATTGGTTGTGTGTGTCTAGTATCCGCTGTTTATAACCCCAGTCTACAACTACAAAAGTTAGGCTCTTTTGTCATTGTACTATGGTTATGTAATGTGTTATAAACCCGGTTTAAAAACACTAATAAAACTATTTTCGTGTGTGTTTTAATAAGTATTACTTTTTAATCAAAAAAAAAAGTTCGTTATCGGCAAGTTATCTGATGACTAAATTCTCTAGATAATCCTTAATCTTTACAAAACATTACTTTAGACAAATAAATAACTTATGGTATATTAGTAATTTAAATTTAATAATTTGATGATAAAAAAAATAAAAAACTGATCACTAGTTAATTGCTTACGTTCCTTGACCTTAAAAATAGGCCACAAAATTGTAAAATTCAAAACACACTATGGGGGAGTAGACCTAAATCTGCCCTGAGGACTTTGACTCAAAGAGGAAATCCGAGGAATGAAGACTAGCCAAGAAATGACTTTCTTCTTAACCCGAGGCCACCCTTTTCTTCACCTTTCTCTTGAGGAACACATCAAAGAAAATGCAAATCCAATGTAACAGTCACCTTTGCATTAATGAGTTCCCCCCACCTAATGTCAACCACATTAAATGCTGAATGACTGGCTTGAATAGTGGAAACACCCTCAGAAATCTTTCTTCATGATGAAGAAATGGCAAGGTAAGAGGTTAATAGGACAAGTATCCCCCCAAATCCAGCTAAGAGCTGGACAACTAGAGGATGAAAGGATATGGCTATAGAAGGAGGAGGAGAGCAACAAGAAGGGTGATCCAGAAAAAAGAGGACTTAAGGAAGAGAGAGAGGGAGAGTTAAATTTTTTTTACTTGTATTAAACCCTTAGAACCCCTCTTTGTTCTGTGGGAATACCCTTTTTAGTATATAAATGCATGATTCAGTTACTTTTCATCTTTAATTATCTTGTTAATCTTTCTATTGTGGATTCACATCTCTCATTTCTTTGAAATTTGTAGTGTTGATCAAGAACTTTTGTCTAGAACCTCTTTTTGGTGTTTTTGATCACACACACTTTGGTACACCCTTTCTTAGGTCAAGTGCTTATAAGGCAAATGTGGGAGGCATCTCTCCCCGATGTGGGATTGAACAAATTCGTGAGGGTGGCATCGGCTCCTCGGCTCATTCCCAAAGCGAACAATACCTGATTGGGGAAAGATTCGTTCCTCCTATAAAAAGGCGCCTTTTGGGGTTTAAGGGGAAACCCCCACCTTCCCCCTTCGTTGGCCGATGGACCCGAAGGAGTGCATAGTGTGCATGAATGCACATGCAGTTTTTTAGACTTGCTCATGTGATCACACACACTATGGTATACCCTTCCTTAGGCCAAGTGCTTATAAGGCAAGGGTGGGAGGCGTCTTTCCCTGATGTGGTATTGAACAAATTCGTGAGGGTGGCATCAGCTACTTGGCCCATTCCCAAAGCGAACAATACTTGATTGGGGAAAAATTCGTTCCTCCCACATTTTCATTATTTAAAATTAAAACAAAAAAAAAAAAAAAACAAGCAAACAAACAAACAAACACCAACACCTTTGATGGGAGTTTGATGAGTCTCTCACTGCAAAACAAAAACTTCCCACTAACATAACCTTCTACTTCTAGCCAAATACAATATCTACAACTTAAATGTCTCTCCATTATCTATAAAAAAAATTAAAAAGAAAAAAAGAAAAGAAAAGTATGTCCACTATTTCCTACTTCTCTCCAAATTACATCTTACATCTCTCTCCCGCGGTTCTACTTCTTCCTCTTCGAAAAAACCTCTTCTTGGAGCATTTTCAAATAATTGTTTATACGGGTTTTTTTCTCTAAAACATGTATGCAATATTTACCACCGTAAAGTCTCAATTCATTGTTGTACAGGGATGGACCCAAGATTTTAAACTAGCGGGGGCCGGAGTATAAAGAAAAAAAAAATCCAAATAGGCATCCAATATTTAAAAAATATAAATATTCAAAATCATTGTTTCTAAATATATTAAGATATCATTATTTACCAATAAAGACAAACAAAAACAAAATAATGTCTTTTTTTAATACTAGGCTATCTAGGATTTTTTTTTTTTTTTTTGAGTTGAAGTTAGAGCATTCACATTGATGGTACTAAAAGTTTTAGCTTTTAGCACCTCAAAAAACTACTTTATCTATTTTACCACCTCACTTTACAATACACCCAATATCAAATGTTCTATTTTTTTTTATAACTTCATTTAAAATAATATAAACAATTCATTAAAATAATAAAGGAAGCGAGATAATTTGAGTATTTTAATTGAAGGAAGAGATATAATCTTAATAAAATATTTTATTTTATTTTTAACAACTTGTTATAGTCAACTGGTATTTATACCGTTTATTGTAATTGCAAAAAGTTTAGTTTTAGCTTCTCCAATAACTCATGATTTTTTGGTTCTTTGGTGGTAAAAGAGTTTTTTTTTTTTTTTTTTTTTTTTATGGTGCTAAAATATAGTCATCATTGTGAATATTTTTATTATTTTTGTTAAGTTTTTTGGTTAGATAGTTGCTATTTGGGTAAAACTAGTTAGGCTTATTGTGGAGAAAGGAGCCTAAGATTTTGGAAGGGCCTAACTACAAAAATGAAAAATATTATAACTAAAAAAATATATATATATATATTTGGACCCACCGGCCCCTTGGCCCCACCTGGGTCCGTCCCAATGTACAATAACAAAAGAACCATAATACTTTTTCAGCAATGAGAAATGAGAATTACAGTTACCTTCTCTGGTATCAGAATTGGTTCTGCCCTTCATCATAAGTCAATTTGCAATTTCAAATATCCTAACACGTGTGTTTTGAAAAAAAGGCCCCTACAGTTAGGAAGAGGGTTGTTATGCTACGTAGTAGTTGATGTGTATTCTGTACTAGGATGCTGGAGAAAAGCCGTATTTACTGCATCTCTTGATTAGTTTTTGGAATGCGTAAATTTAATGTTTTAGCTTGAAAATTATAGACTCTTGCAACATTTTCAGTAACAAAATTAGTTGCAGTTGAGAGTTTTAAATAGTGTATGTATATATATATATATATATATATATATATGGAGCTACTCAAATCCACATGGGCTCGAAATAGTGAGGCCATGGAAACCCCCAAGTCTTCATGGTAAAGGGAGGTACCTGTACCACTTTGCCCAACATGGGTGGTGCTTATGTTCAAATTTTTTGTGCCAAGGGTTTCTTGTATGAAAATTTGCGGCTTAATTGACTATAGTCTATAACAATGTGTATACTTCTACTCAAAAAAAAAAAAAAAAAAACCAATGTGTATACTTTCTGTCAAACATCTGTTGTTAATCCGTTGGGCTAAAAAATAGAAAGGAAAAAAATGTTGTTTTTAGATGAGTTAACAGCAATATGATATATTATACAACGGAAGGGGCATTGTAACAGTTAATAGTGTAAATTACAAATTTTAAGTCTAAAAGAAACAAGATTCTCAAAAAAAAAAGAAAAAGAAAGTCTAAAAGAAACAATTTTGAGGCAAGGCAGTGCATCAAAGTTTCTACAATGGTAGCAATTGATTTATTGTCTTTGTGACTCTTCAATGTCTTCATGTGTTTTAAGGCCTTCTCATTCTGTGAAGATAATTAAAACATGTTGGCTTTATCTACTTCCTAAACTACTTACAATTTCCTAACAAATAGAAAAAGGTATGTATCAAGTGGTTGCCAATATTTTACAAGGCAATTGCTTTGGTAACTCATGTTTGCATGACCGTTTGACGCTTTTGGCGACCTTGGATCTATTGATTGCTGAATTGTATAGATTAAAAATAGGTCTTCACTGGATATTTCAACACTTTGTACCATAATTACACACATAAAAGGTACACATACAAAGAGAATAGACAATTTAATCTAATATAAGTAGATGGATTTATTGCATGATATCTGCACCAAAATTGCAAAAAAGAAGGTACACAAAAATTACAGAAAGAATTCTAACAAGAGTGAAAAGAATTCAACAGAATACATGTGAAATTAGTAATATTTGTTATTAGGTAGCCTCAAAAATGGTTCAGCGCTGGGGCTTGGGATTCTTAATAATTATCACGTTGCAGCGACAATGATGAGCACAGTAGTCGCTCACACTGCCTAGAACCGCCCTGCAAAGAGAATAGAATTTGCATCACATATGGAATATTTTTTCTGGTAAACTCCTAGTACTAAAAACAATACACTTCAAATACCATCATGAAAAGTTCAATAGTTGTACCCAATGAGCTCTAGATGCAGAAAGAGGGTTTGGACTTTGTATTCCATGTGGAATCACTATTAAAACTTATGAAAAGCATTGCTTTGCACCAAATAGCACAGAAACTATACACACACACACACATTATAGTCACAATGTAATTGGTAACTGGGTGCTATAGAATTGCACCTTTTGATTGCTCCATAACCATGACTGCCCAGTACCAAAATAGATGCACGGTGTTTATCTACAGCCTCACACAAAACATTCCGGGGATCTCCTTGACTCACTTCAGTTGACACATCATCAATCTGCACAGCAATTTTTATTCATTAAATCTTTAAGCTATAGTAATACTTCTTACCATAATGCAAAACTTCATTCTAGAGGGTCAGGCCGGCCTATAGGTTCCAAGTCTCCAATAATACAATGTCAATTATTTTAGTATCTAGAAAGACCATTTTGAGTGTAATTATGCAGGCCTTGCATACAATTAGTGCCATTTGCAAAGGTTAGCAGCAACATTACACTCACTCAACCATGTAAGTCACAGCTGGCTCAATAACATATTGATCTATTATTTTTACTTCTTTTTGTTAAGCGGGTACTATAATTCTTATTCCATAAATCTTACATATTTTTAGTAACTTCAACATTTCCTTTTTTATTTACTATGCACACGAATTTGGCCCCAAATTGAGAAAAGGGAAAGATTTGAATCAATGAGCTCTGCTTTATAAGACGCGGTCCTAATCGATTGTACTATATATGTGATTGTTACCGATTTACTGCTGCAGATCTCCTTAGCCTTCTGAATGGTATTAGCGGCTGACCTCTTCAAATTTTCGTCCACAGCCTTTAAAGATTCAGAGGATCCTATTAAAGGGAACAACAAAGATTGAATTTAGTTGTTGTACAAAAACAACTTGTAACTTGTAACTCTTTGATATTTGTAATTTGTTCAACCCTGGAAAATATAATGCAAAAGAAATCCAAAAACAATTACGGAACGTAGCAAAACAATCAACATCTATACATGGTTCCAACACATTGAGCCGAATTGTAGTGCTCGCGTGTAAATTAGCAAACCACAAAACAAAAAAAAATCATAGAATGATTTTACGTCAACTTTGTCAATACCAGTTTTATTTTTTAAGGCGTCTGTAGCTCGTAAATTTAACCTATTTAATAAGATTTTAAAGATTTGTAGTTCAATTGACACTTTTTGATATGTACATCATAGTCTCACAGACGTTCAGAGTTCAAATATTTATCCACGTTGTAACAATCAAATTATAAAAAATAAATTTTAAAAAAACTTATAATTTTAGTGTGTTTTTGTTAGCAACAAGTATTGAATTCCAATTACAAATATGAAACACTACAAATGATGCTTCTAATAAACGAAACCAAGAAATTGATTGATGAAAATCAATAGACTTTGAATCACCATCTTCTCTTCTCACATGAAATTAATTAATGAAAATCCTACTACATAAAAAGAATGAACAATATTGCTTCTATAGTCTTTTAATGGGGCTTCCTAATAAACAAATCCAAGAAACTCACACAAAATGGAAACGGATTACCTTTACCAATTTGAACCAGTCCTCGGTAAGGAGCTGGCAAAACTACAGCATGAACGATAATGAGCTTGAAATTATGGTCCTCCGTAAGAGCAAAAAAATTATCCAACGCCCACTTCAAAGCATGAAAGCTATGGTCACTTTCATCTACAGCCACCAAAATCACTGGCTTCTGAGTCTCTGTCATTGTTGCACAAACAAAACTACCTTTCTAACTTCTCTTCCTTTTTTAGGCTGGAAAATGTGAATGAATTCTTGTTAAAGTGCTTTGCATGCCTTGAGAACTGTATTTATTTCCAATTCTAAGGGTCTGTTTGGAATCCCATTTATTTTGCTGAATTGAAAATTTTTTGCTGAAAGTACTGTAGACAGAGATAAAAGTTAGCTGAAATAGTATAGTGAGGCCCATGAATAGTACCAAAAATGCAGTGAAATCTATAAATAATAGCAAAATAAGCTAAATAGTAAAATAAATTGACAAAAATAATATTTGCCAAACATACACTAACTATTATTAAGTACCTCTAAAACTGAACACCCTATTCTTAAGAGAAAGAAAGTTTGTGTACACATTTTATGTAACATCTTTACATTTGTGTCGATGAATGATAAAGAAATAGTAATGAGCCAATATAAAAGTAATAGTCTAATAATCAGTTGGCCATATTATTAGATTGAGACCAAAATTATGGCAAATGGCATGATTATAAAAGAACGGTATTATTTAACAAAACTAGAGTGGGAGCAACATTTTGTATCATAATGTGAGATGGTTTTGACGGTGGAGATTTATGAAGGAGATGGGTTTGTAGGGGGAGTAGGATGTAAGATAAGAACTTCTTGTGTTTCTTATTAATACGTTCGCAATTGCCGTGAGACAGTTGGCCTTTGACTCGGTTAATGTAAAAAATGCATGGAAGGTTTGTGGATAGGGTATAGCAATTGAGGAACTTTTAATTGGAAAAAAAAAAAAAAAACTGTAGTTTCTCTAAAAAATTAACAAAATTACAAATACAGTATAACAATTTCATAAAAGCTCCACTCAAATTTATTACTTTTGTGAAAATAATGCATGTAAATTCTTGTAGTTATAATACAATTAAAAAAAAGATTATAAGTAGATTATACAAATTTTATAATAAAAAAACTCCACTCAAAAACGTTACTTTTGAAAAAAAAAAAATATATGAAAATTTTTAAATGGTTCTAATTCAATTATATTTACCGCACATGGCAAAAGAAAATTTATTGTTGAATTCAAAATAAAATACTTATTTGGTATGAGTAATAAATATGTCTAAGGAGTTTTAGTTTTTGTCAATAAAGTTCCAATAATGCTCTTTTTGGAATGTGTGTTTAGATTTTTACAATATGCTTAAATTTTATAATTTTCTTGAGTAATCAAATATTGTTTTCTTTAATTTATTGTTATTTTTCTTGTTTTGTAATACTTTTGTTAATTTTTAGGATAGGAGAGTGTGCAAAGGTACATGAAATAGGAAAAAATTTAGTTACAAAATTAATTGTAGCCTAAAGTTATAATCTTACTCAATATCATTAACATTACTACATATTTCGAAAATCTAATCGTTGGATTGTATGTTCTTTACGTTCTTAATACACATGTCAAATTTTGTGTCAATCGGATATTATTTACTATATAATCTATAAGATTATATTTTATAAAAAATTTAAACTACAAAAACTTGCAATTTAAACATTTTATTGATGACATAACTATTGATCTTTAATTTTCTAGAAATTTTACAAGTATGGAGGATATAAGAAGAAAATGTAATCCAATTGTGGATTTGTCAAAATTCACCTCCAATAAAAAGATATTGAGTAAGGTTGTAATATTAGGCTACAACCAATTTTGTAACTAAACTTTGTCCCATGAAATATCAATTGAAAAAAAAAATCGATTGTTTTTTTAGAGATTAATCAAAATAATTGTTTCCTAAATGATTCTTCATTTGTGTATAAGTTTATTATTTGGGTTAAATATTTATTATTTATATTACTATTTAAAGGACTTCTCTGGTTTAGACTCATACTCTTTTGGACACCCAAAGTAAAAAAAACTAATTTAAAAACTCCTAAAGTTTAAATTAAAAAAAGAAAATTTTCATCCAAGTTTCTCTCTCAGCCCTCCTCCACATATTGTAAAACTCCTGGTATTGAAAAAAAAAATTTAAACTAAAAATCTAGCCACAAACACACTTTATTCACAATTCTCCACTTTAAAAGAGTTATCAAAATCTAACAAATTTTTACTACTATTTAAGGGACTTGCCTTGTTTGGACTCCTACTTTTAGATGCCTAAAGTAAAATTACTAATTTAAATATTCCTAAATTTTAGATAAATAAAAAATAGTTTTACATCCATGTTTTCTCTCCCTCCTCCACATATTGTAAAACTCCTAGTAATAATAATAATTAAAAAAAAAAAAGAGTAATGCTAGAGTACAAACTTTTTTACAAAAGAATTTACAAACGGTTAAAGTGGTAAGTGGTTACTGGTAAATAAAAATGTGATGTTAATGGTGAGATTAGATAAAAACCAATAATAAGTAAACCATATTAATAGCTTTTAAAATAGTTTGCGACTGTAACGTTACTCAACCAAAAAAACCAGCCACAAACACACAGTTTATCACTTTATCCACAAGTCTCCACTTTAAAAGAGTATACGTACTTATCAAAATCTATCCAAAAACAAAAGACATCAAGTTTCAACATTATCTCCTTCTCAGAAAAAGTTTCAACATTATCAACAAAATTGGATAGGACAAATTTAAAAAAATAAAAAATAAAAAAGAACTTCCCACCTGAAATTTTAATAGGCCAAAAACGGTTTGAACCTACGCCTTTTCAATTACCCAATTAATTAATTAATTTTTTTTTACAAAAGATTAAAAAACCAAATTCAAAATCTTTAAGAGATAAACTTATAAAATTATCTTTTTCTTTTTAATCAAAAACTTATACAATTGTCACAAAAAAATTAGATAGGTTTACCTTATAAAAATAAAGGTTTATCCCAAAAAAAAAAAAAAAAAACCTCCCCACCAGGCTTTTTTATTTTTTTCTTTTTTTTTTTTCAAAATCAAATTTTGTAAACAATACAATTTTGTGGACAACTCCATGTTCAATAACCGTTATCACCTCTTCAAAAATATAACCGTTATCACCATTCTTCTTTAATTTGGAGAATTTTGAAGAGTAAGATCTATACTACATAATATTTTTTTTAGAAACTTTTTTTCATATCATAAATAAAATTTCCACTCTTAATATTATTTGTGGGGCCTGTTATCTAGAAGGATATAGGAATCATAGGAAATGGGCTTGGGGCCCAACGGCCCAGTCCGAGGACACTCACTTGTCCGAGGATGATTAAAGAAATGTATTGTGGGACCAGTATAAGAAAAAGGGATGGAGGTCATGAGCAGTGGCCCAAACCGCGTCCGAGGATAAGACTCATCTCGGATACCATGGTCCGAGGTGGGTGTAACTATCTGACTATTCAGGGCACCCCGCAAAGTTACATTAGAACTGGAAAGTGAACGTGGAACAAGGGAAGAACCGGGGAAGATAACAAATATCTTCTGGAGCTGCTACCTTCACATTAAATGCTTCCCAGCTAACTCTCTGGCCGCATTAATGTGGAGGTGATACCTGAACAGTAACCAAGTAGCCTTATGGCTACTAAGCGAAGGTTCCGGGAGGTGCTGGATGGGACAGAAAGGAATCCTAAGAATGGAGCCTACACGTGTACGGTGAAAAGAGAGTGATGAACGAAGTATATAACGAGAAAGTGGATGACATTAGAGGGGACTTTTTGGGAGGAAAAGGGAGAAAAACGATAGAACTCAAAAAGATACCCCTTGAAACCTAGCCGAGGAGAGTTTTTATCATACAGTTAGCTTGAAGTATCTTTTACTGCATTATAACCGTGACCTTTTCTATCAAGTAGAACTAGTTCTTGTACCCACGCTCTAAAAATTTATTGTTTGGGCTTGTTGGGCTAGAAACCCATTCCTATTCTGGGTCCAATCCAATTTGAGTCCCTACATTATTTTTACTCTTAATTAATTACTTCAAACCATTGCTACTAATGTTACTATATGTCTATTACTAATCACATTTAACCTTAAATTTCTTCTAAACTATGTATTTCTTTTGGCGTAATTAAGATGCTCTTTTGTATATTTATTGTTAATTTGTCACACATATTTGATTTTAGTTTTAAAACATATTTCCCTTTTAGTCATCAAGTTTTGCTTCTTGGAAAAAAATAAAATAATAAAATTAACATAAGCGTTTTCTTTTATAATTAATTATTTTTACATTCTATTTCCTTTGGTGGTAATAATCTTCCTAATGGTATCAAGGATTCCCCGAAAAAATAGAAAAGTCTCTAAGTATGCGCGTATATGTTAAGTATCTAGCATATTCCACAAGTTGTTAGTATTGTGAAAGATAAATAAAGTCATATTTTTAATAAATAAATAAATTTTCAAAAGTTTAAGAAGTTAAAAGTTTCAATAAAGTAAAAATTATCTCATTACAATCTAAAAATATATATAAGATACTGTATGATGTATGACTTATTTAATTTTATATGAAAGGATAGTATCTACACAAACTCATGATATTAAAAAATCTAAGAAAGAAATTGAATTAAGAATTTTCCTATAATTTAGTTTATCTATCTCTCACAAAATATATATATATATTTTTTAAAAACTATCTTTTCAAGCAAATAACAAACACATATATAACTACGCGTGTTACGTGTGTGTATATATTTTTGGGGTTTTAGATTGGTTTTTGGGTATTTGGGGTTTTAGATTAGGGGCACTACCGAGCTCAACTGAACCCAAAATAGAAATGAAAAGACAATATATATTATACAATTGTTGATACATGTTATGGATAATAAAAAAAATGATATTAATTGTGACCTTATATGAAAGTGATGTAACTAAAATTACAATTTATTATCTTAATAAGTTTGTGAAAATAGTTATGTCTTTAGTATTGATAATGATAAACTTTTTTTTGGAAAAAACGTTCTCATAATGGACTAAAATATTAGTGTTGTGCAGATTTCCATTATACCCATAATATAATCTTATATTTTCAATTCATAAAAAAGTTTAAGAACATTCGAAAAACATATATTAATAAATAATTATTTTTGTATATATATCTCTCATTTACCATATTTGAAAACCAACGAAGTAATATCATTTTATGCAATGTACTTTTTCCAAGACAAGAGCCCTTCATCCTCAAAAGAAAAAAGAAAAAGAAGAAGAGAGAGAGAGAGACAAGAGCCCTTGCTTTCAAAAGCCCCAGAATTTAAGGGCCCATTTCGCCAGCCTATTAGATTCAAAATATCCTGCAATAACGGATCAATTTCCCAAGATACATAAATCCACAACATTCTTGGCATCACTGAAAATGCATAAATCCATAGATAGAATTGCTACTAGTTGATAATTTTGTGTTTTTATTTTTTATTTTTTTAACTAATCGGAAAAAGGTTCCACTCTAATTCAAATGGGTCCATTTTATAATTTAAATTAAATATACAAATCTAAACGTACATTACTGTTAATTATAAGAAAATCATAATTGTAAAATAGACTCCCTCCATTTCTATCTTAGAAGGAAGATAAATAATTAAACATCATTTAATTAGAAGGCCAAGATTTTAAAAAAAAAATGTGTATTTTGGAACCAACATTCATGTAATTATTTATTTTGTTTCTACTTATAGCAAGTTATTATAATTTGACTTTTGAAGCATAGACTTTATAGTTTATACGAATATGCTACCTAAAAATTATGAACGTGTGGAATTTGCAACGCATACCATACATCATGTGCGTTGTAAAAAGCAAATTTTCCCGTACAAGTTTTCTTTGCTTGTGAAGATTACAAATTTACAACTCAGAGGGCTTGGCTGTTCATGGATTTCATGTTTTATAAGATAGCGACAGAAGCAAGGATATCTTAAAGGGTGTAGCTAGGTGAAAATATATAAATATAATTAAAATTAATATCTTATACATTAAAAAATTAAATTTTTGTGCTTTGGCTCTCAAAATTTAAGATATTTAAAACTCAAAAAGTATAAAACTTTCAAAGGAGCAAAAATTACATCATAAAATTAAAAAAATGCTATGAGTATATTGAAGAAATAATGTAAATATCCAATTCATTCTCAATTAAAATTAAGTATTCAATATCATACGAAAAATTTTCAATAGACTTCATACAATCTTATAGGAAACTTCTTATATTTCATTAGAAATTTTAATGTTGAAAAGACCAAAATAAAATTTGAATTTAGATGATCCCTATATGGTGTTACTTTAGTCCGGTCCTTCAGGCAAAAGTTTCAAGTTTTGAGTTTTGACAAAATCCTTAAATAAAGTTTGTAGGTCCTTATGTAGGCCACTAGGCCCACAACTATTGGGTAATACAGCCGCCTCACACTACGGCTAACTAATCACTTTGAAGTTTGAATTAATGACTCCAATCAACCCCACCCAAAAAAACAAAAAAGGGGGAAAAGTTAAAAGACGCATAAGGGGTATTAGTAATATTTTTTTTTTTAAATTTATGGGAAAAAAAAAGGTAGTTGATTTTTTTCACAACTTTTTATATTTTTTATAAAAATTGTGTTAAAATTTTTCTAAAATGGTCAATTAATAGATAAGAAATTAATAAATAAGAGATACTATATCCACAATATTTTTACAAAAAATTATAGATGGTTGGTTGTTATTAATTATTACTGAGTGGACTAAAAAATAATTTCAGTAATGGGTTCAAATTATAATCAATAACAACTTATCAGATACGATTTGTTGTGATAATATTGTGAACGTAGCATTTCTCTTAATAAATGTCTTAAAGGCATCCAGTTAATGGGACCCAAAAAATTAAAAAAAAAAATCAATAACTCACTGCCCGCTGGAAGATTTTATAGGCTCCTAATGTGATGTAATGAGGTTGAGTTGGTAGGATAAGTGGGCAAGGGGTCTACAGGAGCCACATTGTCAATTTTGATTACCAAGAATGCGGTGTACGTAAAATTTAGAAAGGAATTTGGTCAAGAAATGATGATACTTTAATTCAAATTACCTCTTCTAATTGTTTTTTCTCTCAACCTCACATGCTTTAAGTTAAAGCAAGGCTTTCTTCAAAAGAAGTGCACTGCAAGGTATAACATATAGGTTAGGCCGAATTGAAAAGTGGGGGATTTTTTCAGAGGACCCACGTTGAGATCCACCAGCTAATTCTCCTTTCTTGTTGGCCCACAGTGACACAACAACACACCCTTAATCAAAAGCTGTTTTAGTGACAGTTTGGCATTGATGCAATACTAGTACACAAAGTTTTAATGGTAAACTTTAATAGTAGGCTTTTGGGTTTGGCGATATAAAATTATAGGAGATTTGAGTTTTAATGATAAAACTCTGGCCAAAATGCAAAAACATCTCTCAAGGTTTGGGTCAATCACTCAATTGCAAAAATGAGATTTTAATTCTTACTTATAACTCTGTAAATGTTTTTATATCCGCCAAATTAACTATTGGGATTAACTTTTATTATTAACTCTTATGAATGGAAAAATCACGTGATTACATTAACAAGACTCACTAATTGATTTGTGATATTAGTCACGTAATAATCATGTGATTTTTCCATTAATAAAAACTAACAAAAGTTAGTCTTAGAGATCAATTTAGCAGATATGAAAATTTCAAAAAGAATTAAACCCAAGGGAATTTTTTGCAACTGACTCAAATTTCAAAGATGTTTTTGCATTTAGGCTTTAAATTTTAGTAGCAAGAGCTTTTACTATATAGAGTTTTGATTTAAAAACACCTTAGTATTTTCAATGTTTGACAAAGTAGAGTTAATAGTACTTAAATTTTGGACTCATAAAGCATAAACAACGAATTCTGGATTATTATTATTTTTTCCCCCTTAAAAAGCTCTAACAACTTTAGAGACCCCTTAAAACTCATTAGCAAAATTAACAAACGTTTGGGAATTTCAAGTAAAAGAGCTTTGACCCCAAGCTTAAAACACTTTTCAATCTCTCTAAAAGCAAAGCCAAAGAAATCCTTAATCTATTAGATGAAAAATGAATAAACTAGTATACCCTAACCCTAAACACAGTAAACAAACGTATTCTTAATGATGTATCCTATCGTTTGCTTTATGATTTCCACGTAAAGTAAGGAGCGGAAACTGAGGAATTCAACAAATTATAAACTATAAAGGAAGTCTTTTAGGAATTTTTTTATTTCAACATAAAGCTCACCTAGAAAAATACAACTTTATAGTTTTTTCGTATAACATCGTTGTCATCATCCTTTTTATCATTATCTTAATTATGCTTCATTATGCCCAAAGTTACTCTGAATATTACATTTATACCAATGAGTTGCACAAAGCTAGTGATCGAAGAAGATACTTTCTCGGTAAATTGACAGGAACAACTAAAAATTGTTTGCCTATGCTTATTGGTAAATTTTTGAGTTCTCCAGTTTGAGATGGGGCTCCTACTTGACCCTCCAGCATTCAATCTATTCAGGACTAAAGTACATTTGGTACAAAGATCTAGTATTTGTCTTCTTTATCTTTTATGTTTCTTTTCATTTTCATAGTTACTTGCAAATTGAGGAAATAGGCCCTCACTCGATAGCAATAGGTAACTAAGAACACCCATCCAAACTTTAGAGCTTTAAGTTGGCAACGTTTTTGTGATAAAAAGGTTTAGCTAGAAAGATCTTCAATTGGGTTTGGCTTGCCTCTACTACTTTTTCAACTTGACAATTAGTTAGTTTCTTTTTGAGAGAGAATGGTGTGGTAATGAGCTTTAATCTCCACTAAAGGATTAGTTAGTAGGTGGTGTGATAGTTTCTTATTAAATCAAAAAGAGATGTTCAGTTAAAATACTACTGGAGGTAAGTCAGACCATTTCCAACCCAATTTTGTCGGGTTGAGAAATTCTCAGTCCATCACATTTGTAGAAACTAATTCAACCCAACCCACATAAATCAAATTGGGTTGGTTCAGTGTACATACATGTTTCATGATTTGTAAAAAAAAATTACTATCAATTCAAACCTGACCTAATCTAAGGCTCAAAATAAAATTTCTAGTTAACTAACCCACCAACCCACGAAAAACCAAAATGATGCATTAGATTGGGTTGAGTTGGGATGATTCGTCAAGTTGATAGGTTAAATGCACACCCTAACTATAGGAGTGTTTGCTTAACTACAGTACCTTGAACTTTAAAGTTATTACAATTTGTTTGTCAACAAAATTGATAAATAGTTTTCAGACGTAACTCGTAAGAAATGACATAATAAAAATACATCTAATTTTCATACTTGAAACTAGTTCACTTCTATTTATAGTTGTAGTAGTAGTTGCAATGCTCTCTCTCTCTCTCTCTCATGGGTGGACTTTTTTGAGTCATTTTAAAAAATACAATGGATAATTTGTATTTCTATATCAATTCATTATTTTTATTAAAAGTTTGGAACAATTAAAAAGCTAACATTTAGAATTTCCATCCCAACTTTAACTTGACAATGTTTTCCAATTTTAAGGAGAGAGAAAAGACCGCCGCGGGGAGGGGGGGTGAACTCTATCAAAATTTGCCACATGTTTGACAAATTCGCTAAAAAGCCTTTAATATCTCTTTGAGAGCTATAAGCCTATAGGCTATAACCCGAGTCAAGCTCTACACCATTCAGGTTACTAAGCTTTTACACCAATCCATGAATTTCTATATTGTTCTTCAGAAAAAAAAAATGCAAATTTAAAGAGTTTTACCGAAATTAAATTTCTCACAAATTTGACAAAGAGAGAATATATTGTTCTAATGATAAAAAATAATCATACGATCATCATATATTGAAATTCTAATATATTTATTATTAAAAAAATAAAGAAAATCTACATTGTATTATTAGTGTATATTAGGAAAACAATATTATATTAAAAAAATGAAGTACACTCTCACGTATTATTCTCTTTTCGAAAGATTCTAATAACGAAACAAATCATAGATAGGACGGTACCGTTGTCTGCAATTCTGCACGTAGAATAATGCTTTTTGTAATTAAAATTGATTATACCTTACAGACCATTGCTCGTGCTCACATAATTTTCAGAGCCTCGAATAGATTATCAATTAGCCAATTATAGGCAATTACCAAGCCCACGTCTTGCATATAGAGCTACATTGCGCGTGTCCAACATGACTGCTAAGGTCACATGGGTGTCACATGCAATGTGTTCCTCTTCAGTAGAACATCCTCTGCAATTGCAGCAATCTCTTCTATTTATGACATCACAGATTCAGAATCCAAGGCTTCAGATCCTCTAGATTTTATAGGGTACTCTACCAAGTAGATTTCTTTAAATTCTAACCACTCTTTAATGATTTAATGGTCAAGATTCTGTCATGTCAGCATTCCACTAACAATAATATTAATTGTTTTGTTTGCAACATTATTTTATTATTTTAAGAATATTGTTAGTGGAATGCCGACATGGCAGAATCTTGACCATTAAATCATTAAAGAGTGGTTAGGATTTAAAGAAATCTGATAAGTTCTAAAGGATCAGTGGGCTGAAAAGTCTTCGGGTGCTGCTGATCTTGAAGGCCAAGTCCTGGAAACACCAAATTCAATCAGGGAAAGACCGGTGGAGGCCGGTCTAGGGTCCTCCGATGGTAAAGTCAGTGATTTTAAGTAGAAAGAAAGACTTCAAAGACTTCAAATATTTTTTTATCTGGAATTCTAAAAGAGAGAAAAAGTCCCTTTACCTCTGCGTAGAAGGGTCTTTATATAGTGTTAGGAATCAGTTATTTCTTCAATCGTCGTAGAGTTTGGAGGATTCACAGGGTAACTTCTATAACTGTCGTAGGAGTCACCTCATCGGAACCGGTGTTGAGATTCAAACAGTATGACTCTTCAACATGACTCTTGGTTAGAGTTGTGTTGGAGCACAACTCTTGGTGACCCTCGTTCGTCCCTCTTCAACGAAGGACGAGGGTCACCGCTTGCTCGTCCTTCATTGGACGAGCAAATAAGATACTGCTTGCTCGTCCTTCATTGGACGAGCGTAAGGAGGATGAAAGTAGACGGTTAACGAAGGACGAGTGTATCAACCACTCGTTCTCCGTTTTGTGCATCGCTATGGACGGCACTATGGACGAGTGATTTGACTTGGTGTTTTCCTTGCACCATCAAAATCTACTAGTAGAGTTCTCTAGGAAATCTAGAGGATCTGAATCCCAATGCTATCCATTTGGACGATGATTCTTAAAACTATAATACAAAATTAGAATGTGACAAACAAATGCTGAGCAAATCTAGCAATATTTTTAGTTTTTACTTTATTTATTTAATGCAAATAATATAACGCGTAGAGAGAGATCTAATCCCAACTCTCTCTCTTGCACACAATGTTTTTTCACAATTTTTCTTTAATCTTTGAAATTATATCTTATGATTGGTGTTAATAAAAGCAATATTAATAATAGGGTAATGTGAAAAGAGGCATTTTAATGGGTACTTTTAGAGTAATTATTAATAAACTATTTTAGGAAAATGTTGACATCATTTTTGTGAAAAATATAAAAAATCGTCAGAAAATATAATTGTTTTGTCATTTTTTCATAAAATATTTTTAAAAATAGTTCCTAAATTAATACTTTTAGAGCAGCTGTTAACTTTTCTCATGTGAAAATAATGTTATTTTATTAACAGCGTTTTACCTTAGCCATTTTTTTTTTAAAATATAAGATAGAAATTATACTCTAATCTAATCTAAGTGTATATGTGTGTGAAACTCCCTCCTAGAGACTTGAACCCCGGCTCTTGCCCCCCACACTCCACAAACACTTATACTTGTAGAGTGATCATCGCATCAATGGTGCGTGGGGTTACCTTAGCCATTGTTAAAAAGCCAAGACCTTATAGTCGCATTGCATGTCTTATTTATTAAAGAGAATTAGGCCTCAAATCTCACTCCTCATGTAATAATATAACTATTAAAAAAAACAGTTGTGAAAAAAATTATTTATGTAATATTATCTTTTAAAAGTAAATACCAAAGTGAATTACTTTTTTTTTTGTTTTCGTTATTTTTAATTGTAACCAAACATTTCCTAATATTCTAAATAAATATTTTTCTTTGGGGTGAGTTATTATGAAGAAACAAACCCACACGAGCTATTTGGTGATTAGGTTGTCCACTTGTCCTAATCCGCAGAAATATTTGTCTCTTTAGCCAAACAATTCTTTGCTGTTATGGAGATTTTTAAAAATGGAAAAGGTTTTGTTAGATACTTAAAGAGACGCATGTTTAAGGGTTACTTGCAATACATATGATTTAGTGGACTTTAGACACTTGTCTCTTTCTTTTTACTACTACATATATCTATATGCAGCAAAACATTTTCCTTTAAAAGATTTTCTTTTGAGTAATGCTACAACCACAAATTATTTTATAATATTTTTACAAATTATAGATATAAGAAATTTTTACTGGTTATAATCTGAGCCTACTACTAATATAATTTTTTTTACTTAATAATACCACTTGACATATCAATAATTTGTAAAAAATGTCAAAAAATAGCGTATAATTTAGCATTTTTCCTTTTCTTTTTACTGTCTCGCTTCAATGCCGTCTGGGCATTGTCGCTTCCTTTAATTGGCAGGCAAATCAAAATGCGGAGCTACTTTCAGAATATTGACAATGACTTGTCACCGAGAAAGTAGGGGATATTTATCACCAAATTGAGATGCATATATCCAGTGGAACCTTGAGTTTAAAATTTTCCGGCTTAGCCGCTTATAGGGCTCAGAATTCTATTAATGCCTTTCATTTTGTTTTGGTGAAAATTGATTTCTGCTTTTATTTATTTATTTTATAATTTGACATTTACAATAATGTGAATGTGAATGAGGATTTGATCTTGAGTTTTTCTTAGAAATGATTCTTAAAAAAAAAAAAAAAAATTCTTAGAAATGGGAGCAGTCAATGTCATTAGACTATAATACTTTTTTCTCTCTCTTTTGGGTGTGTATATTTAGAATAACAGAATAAGTAAGTTTTAGTGGAAATCACTTTTTTGTGGCCAAATATGTGTATATTTGGAATCGCGGAATATATATATATATATATATATACTTTTTTTGTGGTGAACAAAAAATAAGTCCAATATAGCATAAACATTTTTTTTTCTCTCTAAAATAGAATTCTATTCTAACATAATTTAAGTGTATGTGTGTAAAACTTTCTTTTAGAAACGATGAATGTTTTAAATACTATAAATAACTTCCAACAGTAACTTATCTCTTATCACATTCTTTATTCTCCCATAGATTGATTTTTTTTTTTTTTTGGTAAACTGGATAAATATATTAAAAAACTAAGTGGTAGCCACCACAGAATTACAAATACGATCTTGGGTCATGCCCAGCTTGTCCGAAATCAAAAGACTAGCAATTACAGTAGGAGGAGAAGCAAAAACAACAAAATCATCCTCCATATTAGCTCCAAACTTGGCAAGAGCATCTGCGCAGCGGTTTGCTTCTCTAAAGCAGTGTTTCAACCGGACCTGGGGGATGTTCCTCATGAGGTTCCTGCAATCATCAATGAGAGAGGAAAAATCACCATTAGTGCAATTGGTTTGGGATAACAGAGAAACTGCAACCAGAGCATCACACTCCACTTCCACCGCCTCAAGCGCAAGCGTGTTGCATAGTTGTAATCCGTCTCGGACAGCCCAGAGCTCAGCAGCTAAGCTTGAGGTGATGCCAATCGCCCTGACAAAGCCCGAAATCCAGTTACCATGGCAGTCCCGAATGAGACCTCCACCCCCTGCTAGTCCCGGATTCCCCTGAGCCGAGCCATCCGTATTCAATTTAGACCAGTTCACTGATGGTTTTACCCAACCAGCAGCAACAGGGACACCCATCCTTGGTTTTGCATGATCAAGTACACAGTACTAATATTCATAAACATGTGACTCCACTATATTGCACAAATCTGGAGATATATGGGTGGGTTGGAACAATCTCTTATTCCTACGGATCCAAAGATACCAAATGCCAAAGAGGAAATATTGTGCCCAAGGATAGTTCTTACCCTTAGCAAGCACTGTGCAGCAAGCATTTGCTTTAATCCACTCCGTAACTTCCATACCCAAGGAGTGTTGCATAATGTCCGGCCGGTTTGACTTTGCCCAAAAATCCTGTGCAACCTTACACTCCCGGAGCACATGGCTAATGGTTTCAGGTTGATCACAGCATATATCACAAGCTGGAGGTATTTGGATACCCCTATGTGCAAGTACAGTCTTAACAGGAATACTGTTATGGTAACATTTCCACAAAAACATGTGAATTTTTGGCAAGATCTGAAGCTTCCATATCCAAGCCCCCCGAAAACACTCTTCATTAGTGTCAGCTCCACAAGCAATAAGATAGGCATTTTTGGAGTCGAATTCCCCTCTAGTGCTAGAGATCCAAGACAAGTGATCCTTACTAGTAGAAGCGAAACGAATTGGTGTAGCCTTAATGGATCGGCTAATGAAAGGAGGAAAGAGGAAGGACAGCTTATGCAGCTCCCACATACCATTAGCATAGATGTCACATATCCGGATGTCATCCTCACCCCTTTGAAGTGGGCCTTCTATGCATTCTCTGAGCGTACCCATATTAAGCCATTTATCATGCCAAAAAGACAGCTTACTGTTGTTGCCGATGGACCATTTCGACCCCAGTTCACACACCGCAGCACCATGGAGCACTGCCTTCCAGGGTCTAGATTTCGACGCTGTGCTTGTTATGGACCTCCTTTTATATTTTTGTTTAAGGACTGTGGACCAGAGCTTCCCACTTTCTTCCTTCATTCTCCAACAAAGCTTTGCTGCAAGTGTGGTATTTCTTTCCTTGGCCGCATGCAACCCCAGCCCCCCTCTGTTTTTCGGCTTTGTAACTTTGGTCCAACCAACCATATGGAGCTTTTTCTTTTCTTCTGTGGAACCCCATAAGAATTTTCTGCTAATCTTGTCCAGATTGTTGTGAATTCTACTGGGCAGAATGGATCCTTGCATCATGTAGGATGGGATGGCAGATAGCACAACCTTAGTCAGGGTAAGTCAAGGTAAGTCTAGTGGGCAAAAGGCGTATGACAGACTTGAGTGGCATTTTATTCGTGATGTTCTCACGCTCTTCAATTTCCCTAAAGGCCTGATTAAGCTTATCATGAGTTGTATATCGGGTTCATCTATTTCAGTCCTCTTTAATGGAGGTAAGCTGGATCCCTTCCTTCCTTCAAGAGGGATCAAGCAGGGAGATCCGCTCTCTCCCTATTTGTTCATTCTGTGTATGGAGATACTGGGGTTTTTAATTGAAGATCAGTGCTCCTCTAAGCTTTGGGACCCGCTCAAATCATCCCAAAGTGGGCCTTCCTTTTCACATCTCTTTTTTGCGAACGACCTGGTTCTTTTTGCTAAAGCGGATGCAAAGAACTGCCGTAGCATTCGAGACACTTTAGACACATTTTGTGAGCTTTCAGGTCCATAGATTGATTCATAGAGCTATAAACAAGCTAAGTGTTAAAAGTGAAGAACATTGTCTCATTTTTTAGAAACAATAAATGTTTTAAACACTATAAATAACTTCCAACAGTAACTTATCTCTTTTGACATTCTTTATTCTCCCATAGATTGATTCATAGAGCTGTAAACAAGCTAAGTATTAAAAGTGAAGAACATTGTCTCATTTTTTAAAACCAAAAATATTTCCATGATATTATATACTACTAAATAGGCAACCACAAATATTTTATACACTACCCAAAAAAAAAAAAAAAAACCTTCCAACAGTAACTTCTCCATTCTCACATTTTCTATTTCTTCATAGATTGACTGTTAAAACTGTAAATGAGTTGAGCTAAGCTTGGGTGTTAAAATTTATGATTGTTTATTTAAGTTTATTTTGAACATGAATCGAGATTGTTCACATGCTCAAGAGCTTGTTCACCATCAGAGATTAAACTAGGATTTAAACTTAAGAGGGTAATGTACAAACATTTTTTTTTTTTTAATGTAAACTAGTCAATGCTACTAAAAAATACCAAGTTTCAACTGGCTTGGGCCAAACGGTGCAACCAGCTTGGTTGGTTGATCTACAGATCAACAATAAAAAAAGGTCAAGTTTCAACCATTCACAAATCTATGCACATAAAGTAGCAATCAACCATTCATAAGTCCAAGACGGACATAAGTCGTACATGGGAGGGATATCCAAAATCATAATACTAGATTACTAAAAGTCATTGGAACTAAAATAGTGAAATAGAGTTTTCTCTAATGTAATTATAAATGAGTGGGTTTAATTGGATATTTTGTGTAGTTTGTACCATTTCTGTTTTAATAAAATCTTCTTGATTTTTATTATATATATATATATATATATATATATATATATAAAGTGAACTAGAAGCTCTAACCTCTTAATCTTCTAATCATCTGCGTGAATTTGAGGGAAATAAAAGGAATATCCAATCAATTGAGCCATAAAAAACTTGAACTCCAAAATTTTTAAAGAAATTTCTATATTACTTGATACGGGGATATAGAGAAAGAGATCAAAGAAGAAGTGAAATCATTGTTTTGGTTAAATCTTCAAACCAAAAACATCTCTTTAGAGACCTAAAATGACATCGTTTCATCATCCAAAATAACGTCAATTTTGTATAAGTACAAAATTATTTAATATATAAAAAACATAATATTACACTCACATAAGTTTTGATCATTCAAAATACAACACCCGTACCATGACATTTATATCCAAGTTCAAATAGTTGATATTATAGAGATAACAACTTAGCAAATTATTTCCTTCATAGGATTAATTTTATTTATTGAGTTGAAAATATACTTGTGAGAACTAGGAATGACAACGGGCAGGTATGAGGTATGTTTTCTATTCCCCACCCCTATCCCCACCCCACTCTCACTTCGAGGTGAGTTTTTTCCCGCCTTGTTCTAGCGGATAATTGCGGCCACGAGTATCCATACGGCCATACTCAATACATATCACACGCTAAAGCAGGTGAGTCTAATCCCTCATATCCTTGCACACAACTACTCACAGTATTTTTTTACTATTAGAGTGCATTTGGATAAGACCAGTTCTATTTTTTTTTAAACTAAATTTTATAAAAGTATAATCATACTTAGAAAAAACTAGAGTTTTAAAAAATTATATATAAACTAACAAAGAAAAGAAATGGATATTCTAACGGATTATAATAAATAAATAAAGGGAAATGTTAATGGATACCCTAAGGATATTTGTTAGTGAACTATTTTAGAAAAGTTTTGATGAGAAAAGGAAAAGAAGCCATTAATATTTTAACACTTTTTTTTTTTTTTCCATAAAAGCATTGTCAAATTTTTTTTAAAATAGTTTGTTAACAATTGTTCTAAGGGCACTTGTTAACAAGACTCATAAATAAACAAGACAAAAAAAAGAAAAAGAAAAAAAGAGACAACTAAGTTTAGTCGTGACCAAACAGAACCTTACATTTGTGACTCTATCTTTTTGCATTTGATACGATACGATTCGGACACCTATCCAATTTTAAACAAATATCCACCTCATAGCGTGTCCAATGCACTGCACACAAGCACTATCCCACCAATAATCGTTTTACATTGGATAAAATATCATTTTCGTCCCTAAACTATTACCAATAATCGTTTTACATTTCACTTCCTGACCCAAACTGACCCACCCGGCCGCCCCCCTTTACAATTGGCACATGTTGAAGCCTGACTCTGAACTGAAGCTGCTCGTCGTCACACTCACGCTCAACAGAGAGGAAACGACACACCCGAAAATTATCAATAACCCCGAGGGCATATTAGTCTTTCTATCCACCAAGTTTAAAATATCCGTTTAATACTTAAAAAATAAAAATTGAAAATAATCTACCAATTATTATAATCTCTTTCACACAAAGTAATAAATTTATTTCAACAACAACAACAACAAGGCTTTGTACTCATTGCATTTCACAGAGAGACGCACAGAGAGAGATAAAGAAGGAAAGAGACATTGAACCTTTCCATTACGATCAAATTAGGGTTTTGCTTTCTTCATTTCTTCGCTTCGGATCTGATCGCAACCTTATCAAATTCTCAACCCTCAGATCGATTCGATCGCGTATTCGTATATTCACTCCCCAAAAAAAAAAAAAAAAAACCTGGTACGCACGCTTCAAGTTTTTTTTTACTCTATTTTTGTTAATTTTGTACTAGTTTTAAAGCTCCGAGTTGAAAATCTGGTTTCATTGAGTTGCAGATTCCTTGGATTTGAGTCACATTTTCCAGTAATCACTTTTCATGTTCCACTTTGAATTCGAATTTTCCCCTCCTCGTGAGTACCTCTTTTGTTTCTTGAATTTTTTTTTTTTTTTTTTTTTGTTTGATAAATGTAATTTCAGATCACTGTCTTTATAAGAGTTCCTTGTCCTGGATTTGAAATTGTGTTGCGATTTTAAAAAAAAAAAATTTTGATGGAGGATATTTGTGTGTGAAGCGGTTGTTCGATAGATCTTGAAAATTGGCTCCTCAAAGGCGATCGCAGCGCCACATGGGTGGCCAGATGCAGCAGAGCAATGCTGCTGCAGCGGCGGCCACGACGGCTTTGTACGACCACGCCGGTGCGGGAGGCAGTGGTGGCAGTGACGCCGGCAGCGATGCGGTCATGGCACGGTGGCTTCAGTCCGCAGGGTTGCAGCATCTGGCCTCTCCCTTGGCCTCCACCGGCATCGATCACCGCCTCCTCCCCAATCTCCTCATGCAGGTAAGTAACCCCATTTTTCTTTCGCTGGTGTCTATGTTTTAGCTTATTCATCGCTATATGTCTGGTTATTTGGTCGATCAACTTGAAAATTGAGTTTGGACGGTCCTTTTGATCACCCTTTTAGGTGTTAGCATTTGGAGAAATAAGTACATTACTACATGGTTGCGTTTCTGGTCATTTCTATCACCCATTTTGGCTTTTCCTATTAGGGTTTATGACAGTTTAATTTCTCTTTTGTTATTGCTCAAAAACATAATGCGTATATTTGCTGCTCATTAAACTGCATAGCCCGTCACGGGTGAATGCCCCTAGATGCAACTAGGTTCTGACGGGTGAGGTTAGTTGCCTGTACGTTTTACTGGCAACTAACCTTTTTTAGAAAGGTTCCTACGATATCAAAACACACATTTGAGTATGGTACCTTTCAGTGGTTTAGAGTTTTAGGTTTGATCAGTTTGATCATTTGTTATGTGTATTGACCTGCGAAGTCTTTTTCTTATGGGATCAATGGTGGTACTGTCAAATGTTGTTTCTTCTATGTATTTGAATGTGATTAAAGTTTGAGAATTGACAAGGAAGCATGTGATATTGTCGAAGGGCTATGGAGCACAGTCTGCTGAAGAGAAACAGAGGCTTTTTAAGTTGATGAGAAACCTCAATTTTAATGGGGAGTCTGGGTCTGATCCGTATACGCCTACCGCCCAATCGTCAGGAGGAGTGGCTGTATCAGAGGGGTTTTATTCTCCAGAGTTCAGGGGTGATTTTGGAGCTGGGCTTTTGGATCTTCATGCTATGGATGATACAGAGCTTTTATCTGAGGTGTGTCCCTGTATAAGTTGTTGTGTCCAACTGGGCAGGAAACTTTTACTTATACATTAACTGGTTATATGAAATGTGTTATGATAAAATCAGTGTATTTTTTACTTCAGTGCTTACTGTTAAAAGGACTAGGGTTGAAAACCATGGAATGACTATAGGTCATGTTGATTAAAATTGTCTTTCCACTTTTTATGTTATTTCCATACAGTGATATATGCTCATCTTACTGTCCATTTATTTGTGAAGGAGAAAACCAGTAAGAAAGAAGAATTTAGACTATTTTGGGGTTTAAGCATTTTAGCTGTATTATAATTCTACTATTCATATGTATGGGTAGTCCTGCAGTTAGGATGAGTTATTGACCTTTCTTGGGCTGAGAATATTTTCTTAGCTTTATCAATAATTTTTAAGAAATATATGAGTCAATTGGGATGTCAAATATGTTTCATAATTATTGTAATTGTAGGGAATAGCGCTTCTTGGCTTTATTAATAATTTTTGGGTAGGATTCGCTCAAGATTTTTTGTATCTGCAGATATTTTTTATGTTTGTTGAAAATCATGGATGGGAGAAGCTATAAACTTCATTGAATTTAGAATTATTATGCTGAAGAAGAATGATACTCTGTTTTTCTTCATTTCAGATACTTGTTAGTTTTATCTCTCTGGTTATTATATTATCTGCCAATCACATTATGATCTTTATATCAAATTTTTAAGGGATTTAATTCTAGACTCTTTTACATTTCATTTTTAGTTTTTTTTTTTTTTTTTTTTTGTCTCATAAGAAGTTTAGGTTTATTTTTTCTGTGCTGAAAATATGTTTTTTATTTTTTACTTTTCTAATAGATCGTCGTTTTGTTTCCATCATTAGCATGTTATTTCAGAACCTTTTGAGCCATCGCCCTTTATGCCTGGTGGTCCAAGAACATTTGATGATGATTTTGGTGTGACAAGTGGTGGACAGCTAAGAGGGCAATCAGATGCAGATGCATCAGTTCCATTACCTATAAATGAAAAAGAGACAACAAAGGAAAACAATGTGGCAAAGATAAAAGTTGTGGTATGTTGGTCATACGAGTAGCAGGTTGCTCTGTTTGTCTCTGCCTCTCTGCATATGTTATGTGCCAAAAGGCAACTTTGATTATTATATTATCATTTACAAAGGGAGTATGATAATTGTACAAGGGATTTTGGCGCCATTTATTTAATATGTAAATTAGTTATTGCACATGGCTGACCCTAACTAGTCTATTGAGGATTCATAATCGACCCCAAATTTTTTTACTAGAATTGATTGTTGATGTTGTATGTTGGTATGTCCAATATATTCCCTTTTATATCTATTATGCAAGAAAACAAATTTTTAGATACCTCCTGGGTGATATTGGCTCTCTACAGAAACACTTTTCATAAAAAGTTTTCCCTATCTAATATAAGTAGTAGTTTGTCTACACATTTGCTTACAATATTATTTAAAATTAGGATCCAGACACCTAGGTTTGAACAAGTGTGGTAATTGTTAGATATTTTTTTTGAGGACTTGCAAAATTATCTACATATTAATAAATGTGTATCACATACTGATACGTGGTCCCTTCTTTTTGATATATACTGCTAACGATGTTGCCTTCCCTTTTTTCTTTTGGTTGACCATGTAGTTCTTGCATATGCATGCAATTTGCATAAAGGGATATTGTGTAATATTTTCTTTTCCCAGTAGTCCTGAAATCGTTGAATTATAATGCATAACTTAGGTACGAAAAAGACCTCTGAACAAGAAGGAGCTTTCTCGGAAGGAGGAGGACATAGTAAATGTTTATGACAGTTCTTATTTGACTGTCCATGAGCCCAAACTGAAGGTATTTTTCTCCATTATCACAAAGCGCCACTATATTTTAGTTTTTATTTTTTGTTTTGGATAAGTACCTTTATATTTTAGTTTTTGCTGAAATTGATTTTGAAATTGTATTGATGCTGTTGATGAGTTTTCTTTTCCCCTCTCTTTTGTCTCATGTGTTGAGCAAACATTTTTTTTTCTTTTGCTGTTAAAGGTGGACTTGACTGCGTATGTGGAGAAGCATGAGTTTTGTTTTGATGCTGTTCTCAATGAGCATGTCACCAATGATGAGGTAATGGTTCTGATACTACAGATTGAAGTTTCCACCTACTGCTGCTCTGGTATACTTGACAGTGTAGAGTTTTTCTTAATATCTTGATAAAATATTTCTCTGATGTTTATGATATTGTTATGTTTGGTTTTGATGGTTGAGGCATTTTTTGTTTAATGTAAGACTGATTATTTGATCGTTGATATTTGGATCAAAATATGACTTCTTTTGCATGGTATTTGGGACAGGTTTACCGGGTTACTATTGAACCAATCATTCCTACCATATTTGAGCGAGCAAAGGCTACATGTTTTGCTTATGGTCAGACAGGTGTGTTGAGATTCTGATCTCTCTTTCCATGACAAAAAGCTTATTATGTTATCATCTGTTATCTATAAATACTGCTGAATTACATGATATGTTTAGAATGTCGGAAATCTGAATGCATAACAATGTCTTCATAAAGTAAATTTTAATGTTGTAAACCAAAATTTCAGTAGAGCGAGAATAAGCAGGATTTTATTTTTGGGCAATTTGTGAAGGAAGTGGTAAAATATTTTACATCCAACAAAAAAATCCGTTTGAAACAGTTGGGCCTTCATATCTAATTTGGGGTTCCCCACATTTTTTTTTTTTTGGCTGAAACAATTGGAGCCCTTTAGACTTATAAAAGAAAAAAAAAAGCCCTGTATCATTTCATAACTTGGTGTTAATAGCAATGCTTAAGGCAAATTTTAAAGAATATATTTTTAAATTATATTCTATTGCAAAATAGAATTTAGTGCCAAAAGCATTGTCTCAATGGCACGCTGACCGGTCTCCCTCATGGGGAGAACCTGGGTTCAAATCCCCCATCCCCACTTATTGTAAGGAAAAAAAAAGGTGTCTAGAAGAGATGGTTGTTTAAGATTTGGAAGAGAAGTTGTAAAAGGTGGTAAGCTGCCAACACCAAAATTGGAAACCTTGAAATGCTTCACACTTTGTTTGTTCTGCATTTTTAAGTTTATACAGTGGAAAAAAAAAATAAACGAAAATGTTTCCCATGGTCAATGGAAAACAATTTCAATAAAGAGGAAAACGCTTTTCTGTTTCTTAAAAGCAGAAAACATTTTCTGCAATGTTGCATAATTAACAAACACCACAATAAACTCAAAAAAAAAAAAAAAAATCCCAATGGTAACTTTTGTTTCTTTGCCCCCTTTCTCCCGAGATTGACTATTGACCAACTTTTGAGTTGACTTTTTTTCTAAATGTCCTTTTTAACTTAAACCAACTGCTTCCCCACTTAATTTTCTGTGTAGATTTCAATTGAGTGTCTATTTTTCCTTTTGAGGCTCTCAAATGGCTAAAAAAACCTGTCAGGGCGTTGCCTAGTGGTTGGAGGCTTGGGATGAGTTGTAGACCCAGATATCCTGGGTTCAATCCCCACTAGGAGTTCTCATGGATTACTTGATACATGGTTTTGGTGGGTGGGGTCGTGTATTTGTAGTTTCCTATTTGGGGTTTGTTTTTGTGAATGAAAGTTTTGTTCATAAAATTATTTGGAATTATGATTTTCCGAGCTAGCCAAACTACATAAAATGTTATTTGGCTTATTTTTAGGAGCCCACCAAATCGATGAAAATGAGCCAATTTTCCAGAAAGCGAGTCATTTTACAAAGAAACGTTTTTCCATCAAAAGGAATAGAGCGTTAATTCTGGTTGTGTTGGAAGCTATTTGTTTGTTCACAGCACTGAATTAATTTTGGGTGGAGCATCATGAACAATTATTAACATTCTATATCTATCTATCTAATCCTGACCTATTGTAGAAATTTTTTGGTCTGTTCTTTCTTGCTAATGCTGGTGGTTTGGACCAAGGTCTACTAGTTTGAATTATTGAAATTACCAAAATATCTTTATTTCAGGTAGTGGTAAGACCTTCACAATGCAACCATTGCCTCTCAGGGCTGCAGAAGACCTTGTTAGATTGTTACATCAGCCATTCTACCGTAATCAGAGATTCAAATTGTGGCTTAGCTATTTCGAGATATATGGCGGAAAACTCTTTGATCTTCTGAGTGATAGAAAGTTAGTATATTTTATTGCATTTTTGCTTTTCATTTATTATGTTGCTTTTTTTTTTTTTTGGGCTTCAGAACTTTTATTTTTTTGATTTAATAGAGTAATTATGGGAGATTTACAGTACTGTGTGTATCAAATGTCCTTGTTTTGCAAAATTAACTGTTTTCTTTAGGGCTTGTTTGGATAGAAGGGAAGAGAGAGTAGAGTAGAGTTGACCGGAAATTAGCCTAATTTCTGGCTGACTCTACTCTACTCCCCCTCCTTCCCCCTCAATCCAAACAAGCCATTAGTGTGCCTATTTACTTGCAAAAGCTGAAGGTGTATGACTTGGTTAAGGGCAGTGTGTGAAGGATTCTTTTTTTTTTTTTTTTGAGTCTTATTAGGATTTTGTGGACAATCATGTTGTATTGCTTCCAAGCATCTCTAATCACCATAATTACCAACAAGCATCATGTGTTGTGCTTCAAGTTCTTATTTTCTTTTTGTAAATGTGTATGTTACTTGTTTTTGTTAATGGTCAATACTTGCAACTATATGCTACTTGGAGTGTTGGATCTGGATGATGAATTATTTTGAAATTTCATCTTGAGTACCTACAAGCATAGTGCTTCCCATGTTAAGCATTCATGTTTTTTCTGGTTGGATTGAAATGCACGTATCATATATGTGAAATTATAAGCACATACGTATCTTGCTATCAAAATTAAGCACGTATGTATCTAATATTAATGTATCCATTTGCTGCACTGTGGATAGCATACATGTTAACAGTCATGCATGTATTTTTTGCTAAATGATTGAGTTCATTGTTGCCCAATAGGAAACTCTTTATGAGGGAAGACTCGAGGCAACAAGTTTGCATTGTCGGACTGCAAGAATTTGAAGTTTCAGATGTACAAATTGTTAAAGAGTTTATTGAGAGGGGAAATGCTGCAAGAAGCACTGGGTCCACTGGTGCCAATGAGGAATCTTCTAGGTCACATGCTATCTTACAACTCGTTGTTAAGAAGCATGGTGAGATAAAAGATGCCAAACGTAGCAATGATGGAAATGAGTCTAAAACTGGGAAAGTTGTTGGGAAGGTTTCTTTCATTGATCTTGCTGGTAGTGAAAGAGGTGCTGACACTACTGACAATGACCGACAGACAAGGTAATGTATGTGGATCTCTGCTTCCCTAGAAATTGAGCAGAGATCCAATTCTTCCATAATCTTTGTGCATAAGCATATAAAATATATATTTTTCCGCTTCTACCTCATTCTTTGAAGGGAGTAATTGTTAAGGCTTCTTTTAATAATGTCAGTATTTTCTATATATACTTAAATACACTTTTGGCCCTTGCTGTTTTTTTATTGGCCCTTTATGTTTCTCAATTTTCATTTTGTCCCTTCATGTGTGATTCAATTTTCATTTTGGACCTTAACTTTTCATTTTGTTCCATCTAATTCTTGTCGACATTTGTTGTATATCATATTTACAGTTTAAACATGTCATAAGAAGTGATAGAGAATTCCATTTTTTTGATAAAATTGATGTAAGAAAGAGCCCAACTATTGGAGAAACTAAATTAGCCCAGATGGAAGATTGTATAAACCAGAGGCTAGGCAAGGGCTTTTAAAGCATTGAGAAGTGTAGGATTATGTAGTCAATTAGGTAAAATTGGTGTGGCTACTAATAGAATCTGAGTGTTTTATATTCTTTCAGGTCTGAAACAGGTTTGCTTAGATTTAATTTGGGATTTGAATTAGGATGCCCTTACCCTATCAAATTTGAAACCTGGTGGATGCTGCTGTTTTTACAGTTATCCTGTATCTTTGGCAATGCTAGATCACTGGGTGGGTAGAAGCCCTGCCCAAGCTCAAATTTAAGATCTTATCTGGCAATGACCAACTAATCTTGGCGGGTATGAGTTGCTGGACTCAGGGTGTTGGTCTAGTTCTTCACTTATGATGTGTTTATCTACTGCACTGCGTACTGGGTGATAATTTGGCCTCTGTTTTCTCATTTCAATCAATTTGACTAAGTTTGAGTAACTGGTCTCACATTTGACCCTAAAGTTTGCCTCTAATTTTGCTGACTTTGCAATACTGTGTTGTTTTCATAGGGTTGATGTAAACAGGTTTTTTCCTAGTTAGACATTACTTCTTCTCTCTTTTATTTATTTTTTTTTAATGCAATTTTCTGAATTTTTTGTGGCATTTCAGGATTGAGGGAGCAGAAATTAACAAGAGTCTTTTGGCTCTCAAGGAATGCATTCGTGCTCTGGACAATGACCAGATCCATATTCCTTTTCGTGGGAGCAAACTTACAGAGGTGCTTCGTGACTCCTTTGTTGGCAATTCGAGGACTGTTATGATCTCTTGCATTTCCCCAAATGCAGGTTCATGTGAGCATACCCTCAATACTTTGCGATATGCAGACCGGTATGCCTTTTACCATTATGAGTTTAAATTGAAATACCTCAGTTTCGGGGGACTGTTATCTTTTGCAACTTTGATTGAAGTATGACTTTTAAATGAATAGGGTTAAAAGTCTCTCCAAAAGTGGAAATGCGAGAAAGGATCAGGCTATAAATTTATTACCATCAATTAATAAAGATGTTTTACCAGCATCAGCTTTGCCGGTGTCTGTTGAATCAGAGGATGTTTTTGAACAGCGTCAGGAGGTGAAAGTAGCTGATACGGGTAGAAGGGTTTTGGAAAAGGAAAATCTCTCATACAATCCTACTGTGGATTATAGTAAACAGCCCACCATTTTCTCATCAAGTTACCCCTTAAATGGGCGAGAGGAAAAAGGGGTGCCTTCTGGCTCAATGGATAGGGAGAGATACGAAATAAAAAATTCTTATGGCGATTCTACTATTCCAAAGACATACTCCTCTTATGCCCAAAACTTAGTTGATACAGAAGAGAAAGTGCAAAAAGTGTCACCACCTCGCAGAAAAGTGTCTAGGGAAGAAAAATCAGAGAAGCTGGGGAATTGGCTGAGAAAAGATTCTAGTGGATCGGATATTTCCACCACAAGCACCAAGCAGCAGAATACAGGCAATTACAACACAAATAATGTTGGGTCCCGGCAATATGAACCTGAACCTCCACCTGATGGAAATATTAATGCTATACTTGAGGTTGGTTATCTATTAGCCCTGTTCTTTCAAACAAATTTGTAATTGTATTAGAGGTTCCTTTGTGCCTAATGTTATCTCATATGATATTTTGACTGCTTTAGGAAGAAGAGGCCTTGATTGCTGCTCATAGAAAAGAAATCGAGGACACAATGGAGATTGTCCGTGAAGTAAGTGAAAAATTAATTAGTTGACAGTTTCTAACTTTGGAGTTGCTTTAATTATATAGGTTAATTACTGCTTAGGTCTTTTTTATACTTTTAATTTCTTAGTCGCCACAGCATATGAATTGCTTCACTTGGATTTTTTCGGTCTAATTATATATAGTTTTCTGATATGATTAGAATCATTACATTTTTGACTTTCTATGAACCTCAGAAAAAGGGAGTATTTATCTGAATCATTATATTATTAGTTCTTCTACCATACCGCCTATGAAACTCAAGTAAACTAAAGTGTGAAATTCCCCAAAATTAGTTTCAGTTACATATCTTCAACTCATTTTGGAATTTTGTGTTTTATGCCTAAAAAGTTATCCACTGATCTGAGTCTGGAATTGATCCTGTATGTTTCTGGATTCTAGGAAATGAAGCTGCTGGCAGAAGTGGACCAACCAGGCAGCCTTATAGACAACTATGTGACCCAATTGAGCTTTGTGCTTTCTCGCAAGGCAGCAGGTCTGGTTAGTCTTCAATCTCGCCTTGCAAGGTTTCAACACCGGTTGAAAGAACAGGAGATACTTAGTCGGAAAAGAGTTCCTCGCTAAGGCACCTTTTTTGTATCTTTGAACATATCCTGTCATGTAATTTCCTTCTCTCATATTTTCGCAGTGTTCTTTTGCCAATGTTGAACGGTTCTGTGTATTCAATGTATATGGACCTTCTCTGGTTATAATATATAGTTTTTGTCTTCCTCTCACAGTTATTAAAAAAAAAAAAGACAAAAAAAGATATGAGGCACTGCACAGCTAAACTAAATCTGAGGGCTATGGTTGGTGTTGCATCTGAACTCTTGGCTTGAACATTGGGGTTTCATGTCTGTAATCAAAGATTGTAGCGTCGTCAATTGTATTGTTTAGATGAGTCTGATGTCTTTCTCAGATTTCAAGGGTTTGTGGACTTCGGCTGTGTTGTTTAAAAGGTGACTGGGAATTGATTTACAATTTATATTCAGGAAAAGAAAAGGAGGAAAAAAAAAAGATGAAAAAGATACTCTCCCCATTATTTTCTGAATTTTCCTTCCCTACAACCTTTTTTTTTTTCCTTTTTCTTTTTTTGAATTATTCTCACCACCTACTTCCGTGTTTGTTATGTAGCTTTTCTGGTTTCTGGTTGAAGATTGGTCCTGATATAATTGGTTCGTAATATTGATTCAGGATGATTATTTGATTAAGGCTCTACTTGATTTACCGATTTATATTAGTTGGTGTTTTGTACTCTATTATGATAATTATACTGAAAAGCTTACAGTGAAGTATGGGCTAGGATGGGGTTTAAAGTTTAATGACGAAATTTATTTAGTACTTTTTTTTTTTGGAGAAACTTATATAGTACTTTTTAGAGTAATACATTAGGCTCCATGAATTTCACATATAGTTGCTGAAGGTACTAAAAAATCAACCCCGCAATTAAGGATATGGCATTAAAAAATAATATACATAATAGAACTCTTATGTGGCATTAATTAAGAAATAATGTACTCGTGTAGATTGCTGAGTTTTGATGTAAAATGCACACGAAATTGTTTGCGTAACGTGTACGTACACGGTTCACCAGACATCCATATGTTCAATTCACCATTGATGCCTTAACAGCACGTATAAAATGTTTGAGTCATTTGAACGTGTGAAAATTTTAGGAAACATTATACATCCGAAGTGTAAAACAATAATTAGCCCAAAATAATTTTTACTTTTTTCCTTGGATATGATGGCCCTTAATTATTGGCCCCAAGTTCTATAGCAATCAAATTCTTCTTCTCGTTTCTCCAAAAAAAAAAAAAAAATTCTTCTTCTTATTCTTTTTTTTTTTTTTAATTTAGAAAAAATGTTTCTCTTGGAAAACTAAATAATCTATTTACTATTTTTAGAGAAAACAATGTTGCATCATGCACGTGTTTGAAAAATATTTTTTTCCCAAGGAATTTTGTTGGTTTTGAGAGTTGAGACAATGTGTTCAATCTGATAAGTATGGTGACCCTTAACTATTGGAGATATTGTTTTATGAGATGATACTCCTCTCTCATGGTATGAGACTATAAGCTAATAAACTCGAAATGTGGCGACCCTAGGGAAAGTTGTCTTATGAGACATGTCATGAGACTCCTCTCTCATGGTATGATTAAAGTCTCACAAGTGAAGATCCCAAGTACTGTACTGTAAGAGTCAATAAATAATCTGCTGAATTTTTTTTTTTAACCAATAATCTACTTAAAATTTTGGCTATGCATGCACCATGTGGGGCTTCCAATATTGGCTGCTGAAGTTGTATAACAATTCTATTAAAAAAAAAAAAATTGTACAGCACCGATTTATAATTTTTCCTTCAGAAACAGTAATGAATTTCCTCTCATTGAAACTATTCTGTCAAAATCATTTTTACTTCTTTTCTGGGACGTGGTGGCCCTCAATTATTGGCTGCCCTAGTTCTGTAGCAACAAATTCTTGTTTTCTTCAACCAAAAAATAAAAATTCTTGCAAAAATCAAATTAACTAGTTACAATTTGTTATTGGTGTGTTTATCTATATTTTTGTGCTTCTAAGAGCATTCACATTGGTTCTTTTATAATACAAAAAGTTACGAAATTTACACAATTTTGCCTCAAAACTACCCACATGTAGTGGGTGTATAAATGTGCATATTTACACATTTGCTATAATAACAGTATAAATATACACGGTTTTGAAGCTATTCATTTTATTTTTTATTCTTTTCTTCTTCCATATGTTCTCTCTCTCTCTCTCTCTTGTTCAGCTGATACACGTTGACCACCACAAGTGAAAAAGATGATGATGTAGGTTCGTCGGTGTGAGGGGAACTCGGAATCATCGCCAAACAGACCTATTGGTGGATCGGGTTGCTTTGGTTTTTGCGGATCTAGTTGTGGAAGGATTTGGGTCGGGTTGATCTGTGCAACATGTTGGTCTATGTAATGGGGTGGATCTGGTTGTGGAGGATGATAGAGAGAGACTTGGGTTTGGAAAGGAAGTAAAGAATGGTTGTGAAAGAGGAAAGAGAGTCTTGGGTTTGGAAAGGAAGAAGAGTCTGGTTGAGGAGGAGGAGAGAGAGAGTCTTAGGTTTAGAAGGAAGAAGAGGCTGGTTATGAAGGAGGAGAGAGTCTTGGGTTTGGGAGGAAGAAAGGGCTGGTTGCGGAGGAGGAGAGAGTGAGTTCAGAGAGTGACAAAAATGTGGTTTTTGTTTTGTTTGAGGAGGAGAGAGATGACTTTGGAAAATAATAAAAAAATTGATTAAAAAAAAAGTATTTTAATGAAATGTAATGTAATATAAATGATCTGATGTTAAGTGTTTTAAAAAGTGAGTATATAAAATGAAAAAAGTAAGTTATTATATTAAAATAGACGTAAAAATTTTACATGAGCTGATGCAAATACTCTAAGCTTTATGAATGTCAACAAGTCAACAGAGATGGCAGGATAAATAAATGCAATTGAACACTACCAATTGGTTTACCTCAAGTAGTTTTTAGCGTCCATGGCCAATATCTCCTCCAAACCGTGCTGGGAAAACCAGAAAAGTATCTATTGCTTAATAAAATTGAAATAGGAAAAAAGAAAAAGAAAAAGCATAAGTTCTCTATTTAGAAGATCGACAATACCTGACTTAGGGACCAAGGGAGACATTGAGCAAAGATTGCATAGAAAATCCATTAACACGAATTATCTTGAGAACCAGAAACAATGGAAACCTTATTTATTAAAACAGTACAAGCACTCATCACTCATCAGAATACACCAAACAAGGCTTTTCATTTTCTTGAGCACCAGAAACTTATGATTACAATTATAAAATCGACTCCAATACTCAAAATAGGCACAAAAATAATGACTTTGAACACTAGGCATGATGGATACAAAAAGATCAAAAAAGAAAAGGGAAAAGAGGTTAAGAAACTATTGTGGCTTCCAAACTAATCCAAAAAACCTCAGATGTTACAAGTGAAAATTATCAACTCATAACCTAGCACTTTAAACTAACCCTTCAAAACGGTTGGCTTACTCTTGTATAGTATATACAAGCTACGTCTCCAGTCTTGAACACTACCAGTGATATGCCAGTCCCCAGTCAACTCACCAGAATCATCTTGATCATTCAATTAAACAAACTGGAACTCCTGCATGGTTATCACCCAAATCCTGACCAAAGCGAAGGTATCTTTTCTTGAGTCTTGACAAAGGATACCAATTTCATAACTACCATCTAACAATGAAAAAGTGTAATTTTCAAAAATGGTAATATAGCATATTTCAAAACCAGCAGGTTGACATTTTCAATTAGTCGGCTCTCAATCTAAGAATCTCCTTTGCAGTCCTCTGCCGAAAATAGGGCATGTGTTCCTATAAGGGAAAGAAACAAAGATTCAATAGTAATCAATAAATGATGTAAGCTAATTGGTGCAAGCTACTGTACAAAATTATACAGGGGCAGGAATTATGCTCACTGGGTTCATGGTTGTAAGGGATCTGTTTTGTATGCTTCATTGCCCAGAAAAAAGAGAGTAACTAATTTTCACTGTAGCACTATCTCTTTTGCAGTTCCCCCCCCCCCCCCCCTTTCTTCTCTCACTCTCTCTCTCTTCAATTGATGCAGTTAAGGACTAAGAATTTTTTATATATAATTACAGTTAAGGACTAAGAAATGATAAACTAATGAATCAAGGGAAACAGACATGCGCAATTATAAAGCTATATCGCCATTCAAGAGAAGCATTTTTCCAATGTGTCTTACCTGGCTGAAACAGAGGCCAAGACCTCTGCTGTAAAAGTCTGCATATTTGATCATAAACATGCCACAGTCAAACCTGTGTATGACAATCATTCAGGGGAAAAAAACAGTTCAATGAGAAGCACTTTCTGCTTATTGTAATAAGTTTATAAAACCTTTACATTGGTGATAATTGAAATACAATGCTTGACTAGCATAAAATATATGAACACCCACCCATTCTTCTGTTCAGGAAGGTCCTCGACAAATTCTTGTTGCCAAGAACTTAAATCGATGTCTTTTCCACTTTTGTCTTTCACTTCATCTACAAAATATCTAGCCTGGACAAGTCAATGATAAACATTAGCTGCAAATCTCAATCAGTTGAACAAACTTTAAAGAGGTGCAACCATCAAGGTGCAAGATACAACTAAAACTATAGAGAAGGGAATAACTGAGAGGGGCACACCTCCGGGAGTTAATTTACAATACAAGTCCTAAAAAATTATATATCTGATTATGCAATAGGCCAAAATTCATAACAACATCAAGCTTCCTTTACCATTAATCAGTCTGTACATGCCCTAGTAAAACCTTTAAGGATGAGACAAAATGTAATATTAGGGATATTTTTTATTATTATTATCATCACCTCTTAGTGTCTCCATCCCCACCCCACCCCCCACAAAAAAAAATGAGGAATTTTTCCTATTAGAAATTCATAAATATTTATTTTTTATTCTTTCAATAGCTTTTTTTTTTTAATAAGTGCATTACTCTTTCAATTGCTACACCATGGTTTTAGTTCAATAATTAAAAACAAAGGGAATGAATATCCCATCATTTGAAATTTCACAATTCAGACAAGTATTATAAGTTCCCATAAATTTCTGGAGTGCCAACAATGACAACAATTTTCAAGTTGGTGTGGCAGTAATCAAGGTGATGATGGTGTGACATGCAGGTGATGATCATGGAGGTAGCAATAGAGATGGCAAGTGTTGGTGGGCAGTGGCAGGATGGTAGTGGTAGACAGTGGCATTGTTGATGCCAGGACAATAATGGTGAACTTGGTGGTACTGTCTCCTTGATTTCACTATATTTTTTATTTTTTTATGAATTAATCAAAATATTTAATAGCCTATTTGATTAGTTGGTAATTTGGCTGGACAGTAGCTTAGTCAAAAGGAATCTCCATAAAGCTATTTCACTGCCCAAAGGGTTGCAGTTAGGAATCAATTTCCAGATGCTGGAATCTATGTAGTCATTGACTAATTTGCATGCAAAATGTATAGCTGAAGAGGTAATGGCCAAAAAGCATACCAGTACTCTCAGCACTTGGGTATCTTTCCCTCCGAGCGAATCAAGATATTGTAACTTCTCGTCTTTCATATTGATAACTGCCAAGCACCAATGTATCTCTTTGTGGATAGGGACAAATATCTGATCACAATAACAAACCAATTTAAAATTCAAAGCAATGGCCAATCAAACAAAAATCATATGGAGGAAAACAAAAGGAGGGTGCACAATCAATTTACTTTGTCACACTCAATGAGGCCATATCCCAATTTTCTTTGGCTAGTCCATCTTCTGACAGATTTATAGTCATAGCCACCCTTTCCACTTATTATCTGAGCAATAACAATCAGATTAAGAAAAACAAAAAGGCATGAATAGTAGCACCAGAGAATGTGAAATGAGCTAAAATTATTCCTAGCAGAATTAGTAACAACATAAAGGGGGAAGGACCTAACTTTACCAAGGTTGAAGAAAAAAGTAGTATTACAAAAACCAACCTTTTTGTAGAAAAAGGTGTTGAAGAAATGGCATTTCAAGAACTTCTGCGGCTCCCGCTTTTCCCTCTCTTTCAGCAACTCAAGGTACACATTTATGACCTGCAAGAGAAGGCGCCTATGTATCAAGACACTACACTTCCAGACATGCTATTGACACAAATGTATAAATGCAATACCAATAATTACCTCATCATTCAACCATGCACCTGGTCTAAGGCACAGTAAAAGTTCTCCTGTGATCTCAATATTTGAGTTATCATGGGTGACTAAGACCTTCCTCCTGTAGCAGGACACCCTATTAATGTTATACTAACAAACACACCCACTTCTATTTACTAATAATATGTGTATTGAATCATACCGATTGGTATTAAATGCACGTTCAACCTCAGCCTTTTCCTCCTTCGAAAGAGGAACAAAAGGTTCTTGTGGTACAGCCTGAAAATATATAAATATAATACAATGATAGAAACCTTTAGAAAAACCATTTGATCAGCATTTTAAAGCACATTCTAACTTTTACACAGCAAACCAACAAAGCTACTGAACAACCAAAAAAGCACCTAAATAACTATTTTCTATAACAATTTCTAGAGTAAGTGAAAAGAATTTCACCTCCACCGGTTTCTTGGCTGGCTGCAACGATTGAAGAAAGCTCCGTTGCTTCTCTTTAAGCTCAATCTGGAAGTTCAGGTTCTTCAATTTCGAACTCCGCCTCTCAGCAGCCTCAAGCAACTTCTTGTATGCAGAAACATTATTCAATTCCACCACCTCTTGATTCAGAGACAAAGAATCCAACATCTTCTCTGCATTGTCCATCCTCAAATTCCCATTTGCCAAGTAGCCCGAAACCTGCGAAGATGAGGAAGGCAAGTGCTGCTGCTGCTGCTGCACCCCACGTTCCATAACCTTATTGGAATTATCCAAATCCAATACTTCCACATTGGTCACAGCCTCAACTTCCTCTATACTCGAATCTTCGGATACTCCAGCCTTCTCATTATCCGAATCCACTTCAATCACTTCATTTCCCTTCTCTTTTCTAAAGTACCGAAACGTTCGCATTGCGCTTTCCTTAGCCTTATTGTAATTGTGACTCAAAATGTTACCCATTTCATCAAACACCTCCAGTTTTTTCAAAATCCCACCGGTCCTCAACTCCGATTTTTTTCGATTCAAACCAGTCGAAACCCCGTAATTCACTATCCTACACGGCGCGTGGACTTCTCTGCCGAACCGTGGAGTCACTGCCGGGTACCGAGAAAGCCTCGCAACACTGCTACTCGACGAAACCACTGGTCGCTCAGGGCTCTGGTGCATAGGCGAGAATCTGAGTCTCTTTGAAACGTGAAAATCGGAAGAATTCTGAGATGGGATTGCGCGATTGAAGCTCAAAAATTCGTCCTCACGCTTACGGTTGCTCGTTCTGGCACCCATTGATGAAACTTAAACCCTAGAAATCGAAAACCCATTTAAGAAAATCCATTTTCGGAGTAACCCATCATCTCAATTTTGAAAAATTTTAGGGTTTTGGTGAGGTGGAAATAGATGAGTGTGTGGTATAGTCAAAGTTAAAACCCTAGAAAACGACGACAATTTTGGGTTCGGAAAATTAGGGTTTTGACGGGAGCTAAAATTGTGGAAGATTCGGAGCAACAGAGCGTGAATTTTGAGAAATTCAAGGGTCAAATTCGGGAATTAAAAAAAAAAAAAAGAAATTTAATCAAATCAGGGCTTGGAAGGAAAATATAAAATCTTCGGGAAGAAAGAAAGAGAGAGAGGGGGAGAGAAGTGGGTTTTCCTTTCTGTCTCGGAAAAGAAAGAAATTTAAGAGAGAAAGGAAAGGCAATGATGGCCTCGTACTCGTACTTTTTCCGATTGATGATGTTGTAAAATAAAAATGGAACTTACTAAAATACTAGAATGGCTTCAGGTTCAGGCGGACAAGGCACGTACCTTCCTTAATTGTTCTTTGAAGCTGCTCAGGTTTTACAGGTGGGTCCCATTTTTTTTCCTAACATATTGGCTTGCTGACTCAGATACACTTTTTAATTCTGTCTCTTTAGTTGCCTTGTGTTGTTCTTTTTTTTCTTCAACTTTCTCTCTTTTTATTTACCAAAAAAAAAAAAAAAAAAAGACTCTCTTTTTAGCCACATACTCACCAACAATTTTTATTTATTTCTTGATTCTAATGTTTATTTTGACTTTTTAAAAAAAAATTAGACAGATTTAAAATTCATAAAAAAATTCCAACTGTTCAAGTTAAGATTTTTAATTTTTAATTTGTTTTTGTTTTGATATCATGAGAATATCAGAATTAGTGTCCGTTTGGATACAACTTATTGTTGCTGAAAGTTGCTGAAAATTGATTGTTGCTGAAAACACTGTAGCAAAATAATTTTTAAATATATGAATAGTGCCGTGAGACCCATTTTTAATATTTTTTATTACATGAACAGTGCACACACGGTCATGAACAGTATTTTTTTTTGTCTCAAAAGTCAAGAAAATCGGCAAAAAAAAAAAAAAAAAAAAAAAAAAACAGAAAACGCAACTTGACTTTAAGTAAAAAGAAGTGCTATCCAAACCTTACCTTAATGATCTTGGCTTTATTTGACATGATTGTCAACTCATCGTGTTATTATATTTTAAGAGAAATGGTTCTCAATTGATCCTATTATCTTTCAGGGTTAGCAATTTTTCATCCTAGTTAGAAAACAATTCTAGTTATTAAATTAGTCTTTATCTTTATTGACCTAATAAAAGATTCAGCACTCCTAGTTAGTTGACAACCTTACTTGAACAGATCTATTCTAGAGCTCGTACCTCTGTGTCCTTCGATCACAAGTACTCTTGGTTGGGAAAGCATAATCTAATTGGTTGAGGTCTTGAGAGAAATGTAAATGTAAATGTTTTTTTTTTTTTTAATGGAAAGAGGGAGGGATATGTAATTGTTGGTTGGTTTTAATTCTGCAAAATATAGTGTTAATTACTTTACAAGAGATTTGCTTCGATCCCATAAAAAAAAGAAAAAAAGAAAAAAGAAGAGAGAATTGCTTCGAATTCTTTTCACAAATTATTATTATCTGATTACTAATCATAATTAATTTCTCCATTCTATTTTTTATTTCTCAAAAGGAAGGTGATGAGTAGTAAGTAACTATGAATTTATGTCATTATGTTGATCTAATTACAACTAGGATTTTTAAAAAAAATTTATGGTTAGTAAGATTTGGAAAAAGTCAATAGTTTTGTATCTCAATTGATTTCTTTGTCAAGGGTTTAAATACTTCCTCAATTCCTCCCTATTGTAACTATCAAATTATTATAAATAAAAAATTTGGAAAAATTTTATTTTATGAGATCGGCTAATAAATCCTCTTCTCATAATATGTGAGTCTCACAAAATTTTGTAGCCCACCAAATATGAGAAGTGCACTTCATAAAACAGTTATTTGAACCCTTTTTTTGTGAAAAAATGTTGGACCTAATTTAGCTTAAACCTGTTCTCTAAAAAAAAAAAAAAAACCTTAAACCTAGTTCTTAACGAAGCAGATCAATGATAGGGAAGAAAAAAAAATGCCCCCATGTCATTCTCTCTCTTTTTAGCAACCAATTTCCAACATTATCAATAATTCCAATTTTACCTATATCATCATAGAGTTTCCACAACACACCAAAATATTAATAATAATAATTCGGGCTTAGAGCGTGTCAAGATTAATTGTTCTTTGTCCAATTTGAAATACAGAAAGATTCCCATTTTTCGTAATATATCCATCTTGATTCTTGAATCACCGTTGCTTTTCTCCCAAGATAAGAATATTGGCAACACTTATTTCCTCATCAGCTTCAAACCACCATTTTCTTTTGCTCCTTATTCATGCAACAATTTAAATGTAGACCATCCAATTAACCATCCAATTTATTGCCATTGACAAATGTTCTGGTTATCAAAGAAGCTGTGTGATTGAAGAAGCAGGAACCAGCAGCAAGAGCCAAGAGCTATGTAGGAAATGCCAATCTCATTTATATGGAAGTTTCTCAAGTTACATTTTTGAATCATCTTATAAGAAAGTTACTTGGTAACCAAATATAGTTTCGGCATGTCCATGATCTAAACCAAATAAGAAACATCAAAAACTTGCATATGGGGAATCTACTAAAATAAACTACTTAAAAAGAACCAGATGTTTGGTCGCAGATTATGGCCTCCAATCTTGGTAGCTTATTGGAAAATTACTATATGGATACAGCAATGAAATGAGTTGTTCATAATCCAGATGATCTGTTGGCATACTCCTGAACCAATGCCCCAAACAGTGAGGGCCTTTCAAGCAAACGAGATGGTTTATCAAATTCCTTTGCTTGTCCTGTCAATGAAGTAAAAATCCACAAAGTTAATCCACAAAAATAAAAAGAGAGGAGGATAGGGGGTTGAATTTGGGAATTAGCCTCTCCAAAAGTTGGGTATAAGGTTGTCTATCAACCACCTTCCTAGACCTTGCAGAAGTGAAAGCCTTGTGCATTGGTTCTATCTTTTGGTTACAATATGAATATATTGATCTGTAGCTAGGCATAGTTACACTATTAGGTCAATGATTTGCTAGGGGCTGAGGCAATGTTTGTGCACTTAAGGAGATACAGAGGAACAATTTTAGCTGAAACGTTCAAGAAGTCTTAAAATCTATTAGACCATTTGCTCAATGTTGATAACTCTTTAGAGCATTCACATTGATGGTTGTAAAACCACTTAATGGCGAAAGCTTTTAGAATCTATGAAATGGTCAATGAAGTAGCACATAATCAATAATGTGAAACACATACCAGCATCTATAACCAACACTCTATCACAGTCCATGACTGTAGGTATCCTGTGAGCAATACTGATGATTGTACAGTCTGCAAAATCCTCCCGGATGATCTTTTGAATTATAGCATCGGTTTGTGAATCAACAGAAGCTGTGGCCTCATCCATGAACAAGATTCGGCTACGCTTCAGCATGATCCTTCCCAAGCAGAGGAGCTGTCTTTGTCCTACACTCCAGTTGTCTCCACTATCAGCCACTAAAAAATACAAAAGGACAAAAACTGTTAGCCAACACGAAACTTTTGTTTAAGTTTGACAGCACGAAGTAGTGGCAAGAGAGAGTGAGTGTGAAAGACCTGAAGCATCTAGTTTATCTGGCTTTGCAGCAACCACATCTTTCAGTTGGCAGCGCTCAAGGCTCTACAGGAATAGAGAATTAAAATTATTAATTTTTACAAACTTTAACAATACAGCTAAAAATTGCTAGAGCTCCATATATGTGCAAATATGCATACTGTTATGTAATTTCTCTATCTTTCACTCTAATTGTTACCTTTAGTCCCATAGCCCATGACTGATTCAAACAAACACAAGTTCAAGTACAGATGATGGAGTATATACCTTCCAAATATCTTCATCTGAATATAAACCAATTGGGTCTATATTGCTTCGAACTGTTCCTTGGAAAAGGACAGGATCTTGAGGAATGATCCCAAACCGAGACCTAAGATCATGAAGACCCAGCATGCAGATATCAATCCCATCAATTATAATTTTTCCACCAGAGGGCTCTACCAGCCTGAAAAACACTTGGATCAGAGTTGACTTCCCACTGCCTGTACGGCCAACAACACCAATCTTTTCTCCTCCTTGAATGCTAAGAGTTATGCCTTTGAGGACTAGAGGAGTATTAGGCCGATATCTAACCTGCTCACCAAGTTTACAAACAACATTTGAATCTAAAAAGGATTATAAGGAAAAGAACAAAAAGAGAAGTTTTTATTACATAACATGAAAGTTCTTTATTAAGTTTTCACTTTTATTTTGAGTGATGAATTCTATTAAGTTATATTTTGTAATTGGTTGGTATTAATAGTGAAGTATATGGTGCTTACTATACAATCATATAACAACTACATGCCTTCTATGTATATCAACAAAAAGTAACCTGCAAGTTCTTCAACTCTATGTTGCCATGGCTGGGCCAATTCTGAGAGGGAAGACAATTTGTGATATGCCATGCAGGTTCTGATGGAATGTTTGTAAACTGCATTATTCTTTCAACTGAAACCATCCGGTTCTCAACAAGGCAACTTATAAATATGGTCCAAAAGAGGACGCCATTCAGTGGCAGGCCATAGGAAAGAGATAGACCAATGTACTCTGTCGCATTAGCAGAACTATATTAGTAGGCTTACCCACCAAAACAACATGATAAAGAAACTACTTGTTAGCTTTTGAAAAGAAAAGGCCACAGGTTCTGACTTGTCAATGATAAGACTTAGAAATTCATCAACCATCATGCAATAAAGTGGCACCTGACAGGTACAATACAAATTAGCCAAGTTCATATATGCTCATACAAAGCACCATGTATAGTGTGAATTGTGTGATCGCCTAAGAACTTAAATTGAGTACTCTGGATTTGTTGCATATCAATGAGAGTGCAGAAATGGGAAGGTGAGACAAGATTTACAAATATTTGAAAACCAAACAAATAAGGAAGTAGCTGATGGTTATAAAGGAAGAAATGAAAATGGACAATACCTGGCTTGATTATATTGCTTGGCAACAAGACCATGAACATGGTGGCAATACAAAGGAAAATGCTTCCAATTAGTTCCAAACGAAAACCCAACCACTCATTTGATCCATTGTTGTGAAAATCCATTCTCAGATTTGCATTGACCCTGTCAATATTTTCCTGACAAAAAATCCCTGGCTTCCTAAAACTGCGGATAGTCATTACGCCAGTGATGGTCTCTGAGAAGTGATGAATAATTGGGGCTTTTGTAATGGAATCAAGGCGTGTCAATTCACGAGAGGATGCAAGGTAAAAACCCTGCATTCCAGAGATAAAGGATTTGTTAAACTGTGCTGACTGTTCTCTTGCTTGTTGTACTGAGTCTGGATTTTCAATGCACCAGAATTCTCTACCACTAGTGTGGAAAATATGTCATATCAATTCTGGAACCAAGTTTATACAATTTGATAGAACTTAGGAAAAATCCTTGGAAGCTGATGTAAACAAAGCCTAGGAACAAACTGTGTGATACTTAATGGATGTATAAATCATTAGGTTTTGGATCTTTAAATTATTGCAATAGAAGATGAAAGTAACAAGTTAAGAGCTATCTTACCCGGTACCAGATATTCAACCAGACCAGTGGAATTATGAGGAAAACTGTTGGCCAAGCATACTGGCATGTAATGACGATAATGCTAAGCAATGTGAAGTACATTACAATTGCCATGCCCAGAAATAACGGAATGAGAAGATCAACATTGGCTTGATCGGTTGATGCCTGAAATTAGAAGCATTGTCAATTAAAAAATTACTAGCCAAAACTTTTTCTTGTTCCTTTTTCTCCGTTGACCAAAATGTTTTCATCAAAGACTAACTATAACAAAGTTAAGGCATCAAAACTCACACGACTAAGAATCCTTCCTGAAGGAGTGGTATCAAAGAATGACATTGGAGCATGCAGAATGCTATGGAGAAGTTGATTGAAGAAGCTCTGAGCTGTTTTCAGACCCAAAAAAGCAAAAACGAATGCTCTGACCATCACCAATACACATGAAACAGCTGCAATGATTGAGTAGACATTAATGAACAGAGAAGGGCTAAAAACGTGATCTTCAGAAGTTTCATATGCAAGCCAGTAGTCACTAGACATCAGAGATGACTGCCACAGTAGAGTCAGAAGTAGTACAGCTGCCACTCCCCACCACCCATATGCTTCAGTGCAATATTGCCTGTACACATCAAAGCTGACACGGCCAGTTTCTCTCTCCTCATCTTCAATGAGCTTTGAAGTACCCTTGGATTGGTCTACAGGGCTGTTTTCACTGTTGGGCTCCTCTTGTCTTGGAGAGTTGTGGGGTGATTTTGGTGTTTCTTGAATATTTTTACCAGATGTGTTACCCTTTACAACAAGATCCATGGAAGTTTCATGGGCAGTTACAAGTGCACTGAAATCCATGCCAGACTCTAGAAGTTCTTCATACATCCCAGATTGCACAATCATCCCATCTCGCATGACCTTGTCATTATGCATAACAAAATTATAGGAAGGCACTACATAAAATTAACATATCTTCTCCAATGAAGGCAGTGACTTGTGTAATAATGCAACTCTAAAGATATTTTAATACAAAATTTAAGCTTCATGGGATCAAAGGCAGGGATGTATGCATGGAAACTTTGAACCATTTTTGTTCATGACTCAAAAAGTTGAGTGTCATTATAAGCCAATCTGGTGTGGATGATTTTATTTGTTTTAACAGTAATGTGAAACAATTAAGAGATTGTGCCATGAACCTTGTTGAATAATAAGAATCTATATTGCTAATGCATGTGCTGAAGGATTGTTAACTGCACCCATGTGAAGTGTATATGAACCTTGATCAATATGTTACAAATAACGGGAAGTTACCATGAAAATTGAAACATTGCATTTTGTATAAGGAACCATGGGAAAGATCATCTACTTACAAATATAAGATTGGCATTATGCAAGAAGTCAACTTGATGGGTTACGAGTAAAATGGTCTTATCTTTGAGAGCTCCATGAACACATTCCTGTAACAAATTGTTGATATTAGGATCCCCGAATTCTTTGCAGTGAAATTCAGAACTTCATTATAAATGTTAACATCATTTTGGAGTGATTTACATAACATTTTGTCTAGTGTTTTATTGGCTGAAGAGCAAGAACTCATGAATACCAAAACAAAATATGTAATGCTTGATAACCTTTTTCCCTGGTTGGATTGATGCTATTTAATTTTAATTAAAAGAACACTTGACTGCTAGTTGTAGTACTAGAAAGAAAAGCCCTCATGAAGAGGGTCAGGAGCACATCGAGAGAGCAGCAGGTGCTACATGCAATTTGACAATAAACAGACATAGAGAGCACCACATGTTTCAAAAATTTATTAAATTTTGTTTCAACCTTAAATATTTCTGAACCAGTCTGAGCATCAACAGCACTAAATATATCGTCAAGAAGATAGATATCACAGTCCTGATAAATGGCTCTAGCAAGTTGTATACGTTGCTTCTGGCCACCACTCAGGTTGATCCCTCGCTCTCCAATCTCAGTCTGGTCTCCAAACTCCATAACTTCCAAGTCCTTCTCCAAGCAACAAACTCTAATCACTTCCTTGTATCTCTCTGTGTTCATTGGCGAACCAAAGAGTATATTTTCTTGGATTGTCCCATTTTGGATCCATGAAGTTTGTGCAACATAGGCTATTGTCCCACAAACTCTGACCTGTAGGAGAAAAATAACAGCAAAAGTACATGTCAACATCAGTATAGATGAAAGAATTTTATGTTACATTGTAGCATCTACAAGTATGTGTATGAATGGGATGACTCATTTCTCAGCATGGCCACATGGAGTAGGAAACGAACTTTTGGACATTTGAGGACATTGAATACCCCATGCTGGTGCTGAAGCGTACTTTCCTGAATACTCTATATGAATGAATTGTGGCTTTGAGTGGCCATTCCTTTTCTAGTGTTTTAGATTTTATGGATAGCTGTACGTTTCTTTAATTTTGCTGACTGCTGGTATACTAGGTGCTTTTGTTGTTTTTATTTCTTTTCATATCAATAAAGCTGACTTACTTATCAAAAAAAAAAAAAAAGCATGGCCACATGGAATATGCGTATACAACTGCAGGATGCTTCATGCTTCCGCAGCATGATGTTTACAAAAGATGGATTACAGGTATATGTGATTATTAGAGCCCCTCATCTGGAGAAGCAGAAAAAACCAAGCATTGCTGTTTAATTCATAAGAATACTAGCAAAAATAGTAGTTGGAATTAGTATATTAGTCATGGTCTATGCATATGTTAATATGGAATAGCCATCATGGGCCCCAAACAACCAATTCTAACTGTAGAAGAGATTTTGCACGTCTTAAGCTCATTTGATATATGGTATGAAAAAGACATACCTTTCCTCTGATTTTGTGCATTTCACCAAGAATTGCAGCCAACAATGAAGACTTCCCGGATCCAACAGTCCCAACAATTGCAGCAAGCTCCCCTTTCTTGATCTCCAGATTCAAATTTTTTAAAACCTCCTCACCACCGTCATCATCCCATGAGAAAACCCCATCTTTTACCTCCACAGCAATGCTACCATCAAAACCTGCCTCTCTCTCCACTGAAGCCTCATCCAGTTCCCTACTTTTCATGAATCCATCCAACCTCCCAAGGGAGATCATTGCTTGTGAAATTGAGATAAGAGACTGTGGGAAGTTGCGAACTGGCTCCTGCAGTATTTTAAAAATAGTTGTAGCTGTGAAAACTGTTCCAGCATCAAGAGGAATGCCCCAAAAAATTGCAACTGCAAATGCAAGAGCTGCTAATACAATTGGAGTACTCCAGAGCACGACCATGTTACAGGAGACTGAGTACATGAATTTGCCAATCCACCCAAACTCTGATTCACGAAAAGATTGTATTCTTTTACCAAAGTACTCCTCCCACGCTTGGAACTTGATCACACGCATATTATTGAGCATCTCATTTGTGGCCTTCATCCTTGAATCACGGTTTCTCATCACATTGTACTGGAAAATGTTGTTCTTTCTAGTGCGCATCAATACAAAAGCCAAAACTACAACAACTCCAATCAATGCTGCAATCATACACACACCAAGATAGCCATAAAGAAGTGCTAAAGCAACACCAAGTTGTAATGGCATCAACCATATGGCATGAAGCTGCATCATCATATCAGATAGCTGTTGAGCATCAACAGCCATGTAATTAACAATCTGGCCAACCCCATGAGCCTGCCGTGAGGAACATGATAATCTGAGCCCCTTCTTGTATAATGAGGTGATGAGGCTGGATCGAATGAGCATTCCTAGTTTCTGAGACTGGAAATTAAATTGGTGGGAACTAAGGACTTCAACTGTTTTTGCTATCAGGAGGATCAATACTAGATAGTATCCTTCATATGGGGAGCTTCTTTTCCCAGAGGTGAAGTCAACAAAACTTTGGATGAGGACGGGGCCAATGTACATGACTGCCAGCCTAACTATTGAAAGAAAACCAGTGAAAGCAATACCTTTCCAGAAGCACCTAAGTAATGTGGTGCGAACTGGATGGTTAGAGTTTTCTTCTGGCTTAGGCCAATTCATTTCAAAGAGCTCCGACATCCTTTCAGCCCGAAGATCGGGTGGAAGTGAAGGTACTTCATCAATTTTAAGAGGGGATTGGTATCCCTTATTTAGTAATGGATTCATCCAAAGCCACGCCCCTCTAGAGAACAAAGAAGCTGAAGCATAGCCACTCACATTGGAACTTGTTGAAATTGATTCATACAAGTGTGTTCCTGAATTCACACCTGATTCTGATGGTCTAATCACACTAATCCCAGATGATCCTCGCAAGGCCACAATAAATAAAAACGTGGATAATGGAAGGCTAACCAAGGAAAATATGTCATCCATTCTCAAAATAGGATCCAAGTTGCCTTTATAAATAGATATGAACCTAGTGATTGCTGAAACAGCTACTAAGCATGTAAGAAAAAAATTTGCCATCCAATAAATTCTAAGGAACATAGGATGCATAATAGCTTCAACTTTCTTCTCATGTGCAAGCAGGATGATAATTGCTACATGGGTTACTGCTTGAGCTAACCGAAACATAATTTCTATAGGCTTCAATGGTGAATGAACACTTTGAGTGAAGGATAAGATAAATAGGACTGTGTCAAGTATTGCAAGCAGAGTTGTAACAAATATAGATAATTTGTACCACAAGGTGATTCTGCAATGAGATTCACTCCCCAGAAGTGGTTTACTAATGGAGGAACTGGAATCTCCATTGGAGCTGAATCTAAAATAGAGCTTTTGGATTGATGCCACCATAAGGGTAAGCAAGAACATGAAATCAATGGATGAAAACAGGACTCTTTGAGGACATGGAGATAAAAAGATGAATGTCAACCATTGAACGAAAACTAAAACAGGAGATGAATCATCTAGGGAACCAACAATGGAACTTGAACATGAAAGGGATGTGAACCTTGCAGCAGAAGACATTTTTCAAAGAAAAAATAATACCCCAAATTTGATGCTCAGTCACTGACCTTCTTCAACCTGCTCTAAGAAGTACATATATAACTTCTGTATTTCTTTACTAACACAGTTCTTGGAAAGTGGAATTCATGAACCCAAATGACACCCGTTGAAATAGAAAGAAATACAAGAAAATAAGCAATAAATGTGAAATTTTTATGAAGGAAATCATGAACAGACAAAATCAGTTTACCCTTTATTGCATGGAGATCTGTGTCTCAACAAACTTGGTTGAAGCACCAAGCAGGTAAAGTGTCGAAGTTGTTTTTATGTGAGATTTGGCAACAGATCAAGAAAGTTACAAATGATTCATGCAAGATGAGATTTAAGTATAGACTGAAAAGTTAATGGCCTTTCCAAGAAGAAAAATAGAAAAAAAAAAGATTTGTAGATTACATTGGTAATGGTTCAAAATCTTATAAGAACATGGAAACACTTACATAAAGATTCTTAAACGTTGTATTTTATATTTTTCAATTCAATTCAATACGTGGTTATATTAAACTATGCAACATGAACTGTGTTATTTTTTTTTCCTAAAAAAAATTTGGGATACCATATGGGGAAGCGGTTTGGCGGCCTTGCCATGTGCAGTTGTTAATTTTTAGCATGGCATATAGTATGAATCATGATGTACATGCAGACAACGTACTAAATGTAGTATAAGAATATTTAGCCAAAAAAAAAAAATGTAGTATAAGAATATTTTATGAAATGCTGATGCAGAGAACTGAGATAGACTTCATTTTTTTTCCTTGATAATATGGTTGACAACAATAAAGAGCAAGAGAACAAAAAAATAACTAAGGGTACTCTTTTTTTTCTTTTTCTTTTTCCAAATTATATTTCTTAGTTCTTCATTATTTCCTGTCAAACATTAAAGAATCTGAAATCCAAGAACACTAAAGATTTAGTTTTACTTTTTTTTTTCTTTTTGATGGAAGGATTTACTTAGATATACACTCATCATTTCACATGTTATTTGACTTATGGCGCTATTGGTAATCTTGAAATTGATTACTATCTAATAAGTCAGAAGCAAACCATGCACTACAAAGTGTCTTCGTCTGCTTTAACTGATGAATTTTTGTCTTAAGGGAATTTGGATGGAAATGGAAGTCAATGAAATTGAGAGGAAGAGGCGGGCTCTCTCTCTCTTAAAATGTCGATTCTACACCGAATACATGAAATAAGAGTACAAAATGAGGACCACAAGGTATCAAAAAAAAGACCACAAAAAAATGAGCATAAGCAAGACCTCAGTGCTTAATAATCAATTTATTGGGTAGTAATATGTAAGGACCACAAATGGAATTTGAGTCTTCACAGTCGAGCTCTGCCATATATGAGTTAATATTTGCTTCGTTCATAAGGTGATTCCACATTGACTTTTCTTGGAACTTGTCATTTAATAACACGAGAAGATAATGATTATTTTTACTAACAAAAAGACACAGTCCTAGAGAGCTTGCACACACTATGACGTGTTCAAGTAACCACAACCGGGATTCTAGAAAGCTGTATGTGTATCTAGAATTGATTTGCATCTGTTGGAGAACGAGCATAGCATTAAACATAACATTTAAATATTTAATGAAATCAGATCCAGCCACAATACCGTAAATCAGCAATCAGATTGTTCAACTTGGGTTGTTTAACTTAATTACTCAAGCTGTAAGTACAACTTTTTAAAACTTCACTTAAGTTTTTACAGTTTTTAAAACTTCACTTAGGTTTTTACAGCGTTTTAAAACTTCACTTTTTTTTTCTAAGTACAATAAAAGTATACACCTGTAATTTTACCAATTTCAGTAACAGAAGGTTAATCTGAACGCGGGCTCAGTATGATACAAGCTTGATATGAATTGTGCTCACATTTCCACCAAATTTATCTACCCACAAATGACTGATCAGATTATAGTTCTTTCACCTTGAGTCTACTTTTTGTTTCCTTCTTTGGTTGAGATTTGAGAACTTGAATAAAAAATATTCAACATTTTTTTTTTTTTGCTGAATAAAATTATTCAACATTAGTTCAGTCACATAGAGCAGTGGCAGTTTTTTAAAGAGTGAGTTTCAGACATATTCCCGGACACAAGGTATCTCTGCAACAATACCAGCTGCTAGCCTGAAACAAATATTAAACTAAGAAATACTATTTTGACTGTTAAAGGATGCTTTGATTATTTGTATTATATCTACAAAATACAAAGTAATATATTGATTTCAACCAGCAGCCTAATTCTATATCGCGGTTAATTATGCCTGTGCTGCCCAAAACTTAAAAATGTAATACACAGATATCTTCTGCCCACTAGAACAACATTTTGCTTAACAAAAAAGTGGTAAAAGTAAACAAATCTAGACTTTTTTTTTTAAAGAACAAAACTAGACATTGAGGATCACTAAACCTGCATAAAATAACATTAGCAAAGTCATTTCCGATTCTTATCCTTGCACAACGAAGAGCCTCATCTAGTTGTGATTTTCATCTGAAACAATTAAAAATACAAAATTAGCAATTTGACCTTGAGTGAAGCATTTACATTATCACAGTTCAGATTAAACTACCCAGGTCATCTACCTTGTTACATTTCAGACAAGCTGCACAACAGCAGCCACACGTAAGGTCCCATTTTGGAGAAGATCAGCAAGCTCATCAAATAAAAGCGCTGTTCGCCAACCCCATCCCTTTGGAGCTTTTGGTAAAAGAGTGCCTGTTTGTTTGATGCTTCCAAACCCCATGACTTCCCGCTTTGATGGACAAATCAACTTAACAATGAAATGCATAAGAAACACAGAATTAGAACATGACAGTCATACAAATTATGTAAGACAAGCAGTGATTAAATTGACGGCAGTTTACTTGGATACCTGATAACGGGCAGTAACCTTTTCACGAGAATCCACATACATATGAACCTGAAAGCAGATGGTTAAAGACTTAGTCTGGAGCTCTGCAAAGCACTAATTAACAACTTCGTTTATGGTCTATATCAATTAAGACACTGACAAAATCTTTGGTGGCATTTGAAATTCACATTACCAATAGAACACAATAACAAAGGCGTGATTTTTTCATTTTCTTTTTTTGAGGAGAAGAAGAAATATTTTTATTATTGCTATAAAAAACCATCTATTGCACTGATAACCAGGAATATGGCTGACCTTTCTATGGGAATCCATTATCTCTGCCTTTCGACGGTGAAGAAATAAACCTATATAGATAATATGAATTGCACTCAGTTAAGGCAACGAAATTTCTTATAACACTGATATTATAATAAAATAAAGAGTATCAAATTTCCATGGTATATCTTTACACAGCTTTAAACATTACCGAGTGTTCGCCGTCCCTGAGGGTCCTCATCATTAAAAGCCTGAACGCTAACCTAAAAACTCAAAGAGGGAAATTCATTCTGTATCAGACCATTGTGAATAGATAAAGCCTCATCATATATCTCAAGCTTATATATATACAAAACAATTAGTAGATATTTTAACACCTTCCATAAAGAACCAGCATAAAAGACTTCAGGAGAGTGCTTGACTTGGCCATCACTGAGCCTGTGAACATCCTCAAATTGCACCCTGTAAATCCAATAGAGAATTAACACAACACATATTTGAGACTTTCTTAAGTTTAGCAGTCAACAATAAGAGGGAGTAGAGGAGGTTGGACAGATATAATTAGTAAGCAAGCTTGTAATGCATATAGAATAGGATTGGGTGTCAACTGATCATAATGACTACCCATCAAAATTAGCAAATATGACACTAAGACTTGAGCAGCATGGACCTGTTACTATTTCCAAAATACATAAGTACAGAACAACCAAGCCACAACCAAAGAGGGATGCAAAAAGAGAAAACTGCTTTTTATTTTTTTATAGGTAAGTTACATACACACACAAGCCCAGTGAGATTTTAACCACACAACCTCACCCCTCCACCTTGCTCTTACAAAGGGAGGAGGTGTCATTAAGCTAAAGCTCATTGCCAAAGAGAAAACTGCTATATATTAGCAGTAGGCCAAACTAACTTAACAATCCAATATGACCAACTTGAGATGGAGACATGAGAGCAAGAAGAATCATGGAACAGCACCCTAAAAGGGATAATAAGACTCTGCTTTGCTGAGTCTAATAAGGCTCAAGTGTGGAGCCTTCCCGTGGACCAAAACTGCTCAAAAGTAGAACACCATCGAAACTTCACCGACTTTATCATAAACTTTGACCTCTCTACGCTAAAAAAGAATCGGGAATAATGGAAATCAGTTCACGTTCCACTTTCAAAGTCAGTCAAAACCAATTAATAGATTGTAGTTAACAAAACTTGATCAGAAAAAGATTCAACAGCAATACCTATTATCCTCAAAATATGAGAATTACATAAAGAAATAGGAGGTGAAAATAAGTTATGCCAGTAACTGTATCCACAAGATCACAATGACTGCAGTATGTAGAAGCCACTCCCTCTGACATCTTTTAAAATATAAAACTACCATACAAAGCACGTCAATAGCAACTGAAAGCAAAATTATGACTTACCCGAAGCGAAAAGGAGGAAAGTGACTTAAAGGTGTTTTCATATCCAAAGATATAGATGAACTGTCTGCATTTTCCCACTCAACCCCGACAGCATTCTCTGGTGACTCAAGCATCTGCATTGGGATACTGCTTGTACTTGGCCCTGCAACGGAAGTTCCAGACATTCTGCTCTGCATATCAATTTCGTACCCCCTCTCTGTTTGATCTTCATGAACATTAGTTACATTACTCCCTCCTTGGCTTAGGCCAACCAAAGCTGTCAACCCATCTCCAGAAAGATCTCCACTGTGGTCAGGTCTTGCCTCTGAATCATCATTAGCAGGAGACTGCTGGCAGTTTCTGTTGCCCATGCCAAAAGGGACACGTGAAAAGACAAAACGTGTTGGAGGCCAAGCAGTTGCAGGCACAAATGTAGTTCCACGTCCAATACCTGCAAGCCCATCAATAGGCCCCCTAACATGCACACGTACTGGTCTAAAGAGGCCATTTGCTTCACCTTGAGCAGATTCAGCAACATATACATTCCCCACGTTTCCAAGAGAAGTATTTTGATCATGCTCTTGCATGTAATATGCTGTGCTAGTGCCTCCATGTGAAAAACCATATGGCTGCCTACAATTGCATGCCATACTTGTGAGGCAGCAACTTCTGCATGTATCAGCACCAATTTCTTGTACCCTTTGGCTTAAAAGCATCTACACAATAGACATATATTAAAGAAAATATAAATTTCTTAAACAAAAGCACAGAAACAATGTGTAATCATAAATGCTTGTATCGGGAAAAGATGTCCAAACTTCCAGTGGTGGGAAATTGCAGAAGGGCACTGTAGCCACTCTGCTAGCTCCCATAGTGATCCTCCTAAACTGAATCAGCCAATGCATACAAATTATGGCATCCTCAATTTCTTTTGAAAATCCCATACATGAGTAAATTACTAGGAGAATCACCATTGTAAAAACCTAGGTCACACCATGTTTGTGTGTCACATCCAAAGGGGCAACACTGTCACAGGAAGCATGGACTCTTCAAATTCCCCAATGTCATAAGCATTTTTATAAGGCGCTGGGTATAGAAAATTAAAGAACAAGACCCAGGATCAGACCTGTAGCCAAAGACCGTCATTTACAGCTTTGCAAGGAAAACCCAATTCTTCAAGTTGCTTTCTCACATTTAAAAGGGCCTCAAAAGACATGTTGCTATATAAAAGAGAACCCCCTTCAAATATATTAACGAATGCATCATATTCCTCCCCACGGACCCCAAAATTTCCTTTAGCATAACCCTTTAGTTGTCTCTTGCCCACAACCCTGCCACCCCATGAAAGAGAAGGCATGCCACATCTTCCCCAATCATTCATCATGAGCCCATTACCAGAAGAGTTCATTGAAGAGCAATGCCTTGATTGGTCCCTGGCATGCCAGCTATTGTTATTCAGATGGTAGCAAGAGCCTTCTTCAGATGGCCCTTCCATAGCCATTCCAGTGGTCCCCAGTCCACCTGCTCTAACACCTGTTGACACTTCGACAAAGGAGCATGAGGCTCTATATCCATCTATATCTGCCAATGAGGGACTCAATGATGAAGGCCCTTCCATGTTGCAGGGGTATCTTGGCTCCATGTTCAAATGAGAGTATGCAGCCTCTTGCACCTGTTGGCTAGAATTGGAAACTCCTGTTTGACAATCAACCACACAATCTGCAAGCTCTACCAGAAGATTATGAGCAGCATCATGGCCTTCAACGTCATCTTTTAAACTCAAGTGTCCTAGTTCAGATTCCAACATTTTATTAGCACAGCTATCCATAAAATTTTTTCCCTGTGCTTGAGGAGAATCAGAGTGACTATCCATTCCAGTCTCAGAACCACAACTTCCTTGTTCAGAATGTTCTGCCTTGCAATGGGCAACTTTGTCAAGGAATGTGCATAATGCCAGTTCGAACCTTGAAAAAAATAAAAAATAAAAAAGCTGTTATCCATCTTTAAAGAAACTCAAGCTGAGAGACACAAACCTCAGAGGTTGTCAATTCCCCTTACCGTTTCTCTTCACTAGGTACCCACAATTCATCTGAGGTTAACAATGCATGCAAGGTTTGTGAAGAAAGTTTAGGAAGCACCTATGCATGACAGGAAAATGCAGATAGTAAGTTCGACTGAACCAAAATCAGAAACACTTACTAAACTATGAAGTTGCAATCCAAATCATATGAATAGATTTTCAATCATGCTTTCAGATGTGGACAAATAAAAAAAAAGTTTTTCTAATAAAATAGGTAGAAAAGAATTCCTGCGGTTCAAACAAACAAAAACAAAAATGAAAGTTGCATAGGAGCAGATAAATGTCCTAGATTCCTCCAAAAAAAAAAATCTTAAAATTAAAAGAGTGTATCACACGATGTGAACACAAGAGATGCATTCTTTATCAAGTTTCAACTTCATGTTTAATGACACTTAATGTCAGCCCAAAAGATTTTTTCAAAGACAAAGTATACTTCCTTGTCTTTCCTTCCCACATCCACCAGTTTCATATTTGTTAATATTGTCATATGTTGTCCCAAGTTAAAAGGAGACAAAAAGGAATAGCTACCCAAAACTCACATGCTGCAACAGCATGATTATCTTTATTTAATACCTCTTTCAACTCCATGGCACCACTTTGACAAAGGTAGCCCCAGCAAGCATTTCTCACCCGCTCTCCATGTATGCCATAGTCTTGGCTCTCTGCAAAAACCTGAATTACAGGTCAATAATGTCAATAATTCAAAGAGTCTGATAGCATATAGTTGCATTAGGTAGTAAAAAGAGGCTGCATGAGCATCTTGAACCTGATATGCTAAGAAGTTGGAAGTCCATAATTCGGATATGATAAAGTCTGTGCATATTGCACACAAATCCTGCATGGAAAAACATCAACTTTTAATCAAAATGCACTGCTTTCAAAAGAAAAGTATTAAAGTAGAATGATCCACCCGGAACGCGGAATCTTTGGTATACAATGAGGATGAAAGATTCAGTACTGCCCATTATAAAGAACATACTACCTGAAGGTCAAGGAAGGAAGCAGCAGCTAGGACTCGAAATGCATTATTATCAGTAAGCTTAGGATGGTGTCCATACAGATATGCCAAAGCCGTTGCAATTGCTTCTCCATTAACATTTTTATCATCTACATGCAAGGTCACAATTGGAGCATTGGCTTCTTTCCAATGACCATGAAGCATATTCCTACCAGAAACATGAGATGTCAGAATATGAAGTCGTCAAGCGTAACTTGTAAGCATTAGCACTTAATAGACCACTATAAATAAAATAAATCAGAAAATTTTCAGTAAGTGAAATTATTTTCCCCTAAATTCTCATCAATATGCAAACTGGTGCATTTTTCCTTTTTACTAAATTCATAAAGGGGAGGGGGATAATGAAATACTGAATTCTTCAAAGGTGTGTGAATACTTCAGTCTTCTACTGGATGCTAATTGCCAGTACAACAAGCCATAATTCCTGGAATCATCCCACTAAATCCATTTCTTTTCTACAACCTATTTATCCTCGGTTCTTCTCTTTCATCTAATTTCCTTTTCCACCATTTCACAAGCATTACATCCAAAAACATAGTCATACTTAGCCTCCAGTACCACGGGTTAATTACAATTTACACACCTACCTAAGGTTTGGGTCAAATTCGATTCACCAACCTATGGTTTAAAAAGTTGCCACTTTCCTACCTAAGTTTTAATTTTGTTTGTTTTTTATACATGAATTTAATGTATTCAGATTGTAATAAGTTGCCAAGAGCCTTGTAGCTCAAGGACATTGCCTGATCTCTCTAATTAGGAGGAATTCGAAATAAAAAAATTGTAATAAGTTTTCTATTTTGTTTTCTAGACCTAATTTTCAAAGAATGTGATTTAAACATGCGACTCTTAGTGATTTTGAGCTAATTTTGCACAGCAATGTGACCTTAGGTAGGTTTAGATATAAATGCAACTTTTTAAACCATAAATTGGCAAATAAAATTTGGCTCGAACTACAAGTAGGTAAAGTGTGATTAGCCATCTACTCAATTGAAAAGCATAGAGAATGCTAAAACTTAATAAATTAATGATTGCAATATCGATTTAGAATGAAAAGCAAACACAATTTGTATGCATTTGCAGTATAGTAACACAGCTTAGATCGTTCGCTTAATTTCTATCTAGCTAGGCTAAAATAATTCTTTTTTAAAGTAATAATTTTATTAGAGCTACGCTAAATTACCATTTACACATCTTCTAAATTGATCCTGTCCCGTTACTATGAAAACTTTCATTTTTAAAGCCACAAGTATTACAACAATATCATCGTAACCTTTTGCCAACATCCATTAGAATTTTACCATCAAACCACACATAAACGACGCCATCTTGGACATAAAAAATTAGAAGAAAAACATCGTTTTTAGGCGGTTTAACAACGAAAATGTGATGGAACATAATAAAATGGGCACATTGTCATCATTACAATAGTTTTTAGCATACGTAAATTGCAAGTTTTGAAAGTCACGGGACCCAATTAGAAGTGACCCCAAACTTAAGGGGTGTAAAGTGCACTTCAACCAAATAGCTAAACTCCCAAAACATTCAATAGCAACAATCCACACACACACATATATCAATAAAAAATTAAAATTGTCTAAAATAAATTGAATAATAGAATTACAATTCAACTCAAATTAACAAAAAATCTAAAAGTTGCACACATTTGTCGCAAATTACCAAAAGGCCAACCAAATTCGCATAAATTACGATCAACATGGTGGAGAGAGTTGGGAACCTAAAAAAGTTTTCACTCACATTTGTCTCTCCAATTTCAAAAAATTTACAAGCACCGAATCGAATTGCCATAAGAAATTGCAAAAATTACAATCAGACCTGAAGTAGGAGCTGCGAGAGAGGATCAGACGGTGGAGGCGGTAGGTGGAGCCCATGGCGTTGACGACGATATCGGAGAACGAGCCGGAGTTGAAGCCCTCCATCTGAATATGGTCGCAGAGGGAGGTGAGGTTGCAATCCAGTGCGCGGAGCTCCACGCTGCTCCGGTCGTTGTCGGAGTGTTGCAGCTGCGACTGCGACTGCGATTGTGAGTGAGAGTGGGAGTGCGAGGGCGGGATCGTCATTTTCATCTGGGGTCCGTAGGACCGGGTTTTCGGGTACTGGGGCTCCATTCGGGTTGGGATTTTGGTTTTGAAGAAGGGGAGGGAGGGAAATGGAAGTGAGTGTTGGTGGTGGTTTTTGGATCAGAGAGTCATCGGTGAAGAAAGAAAAAGTCTATAAACAAGTTGAGAATTTATTGGTTACGTGTGTATGGGGCTGTTAACTTTTTATATGTGTCTGGAAAGCATAAATACATAGCAGATAAACGGTGCGTTTTGATGGGATATTTTTGGATTAAAGTAATGATAGTTTTTGAATTTTTCTGAGTTTTAGATGAAAGAAAAATTATCTTTTAATTTCCTTTATTTAGCTTGGTGTGAGATGAAGTTGTTGTTTTCAATCTTATGCCAAACTAAATAAGAAAAGTCAAATGATAGATTTTCAATCTATTTTAAGGTTGTTATCAAATATGGAATAATTTGATAATTTTTTGCAAAATGTTTTTTTTTAAATATTTATTTTTCATAAATATTAATGTCAAACAAACGAAGACTAACTTATAATTTTTTTTTTGTTTTGCAAAATTATAGACTACACTTTCATATATAAGGCAATTGCCTAAATTCCCAAGTAATTTTGTCTTATAATATATAATCTTTGATGCTACACAGAATCAGTAGGCTGAACACTCTGGCTTCAATGGGCTAATAGTTGTAGCGAAGACCTGCAAGGATGAACACGCTATCAAAGGAGATTGGGGTGGACCGGCCAAACACCCTCCGATGGCTAAGTTAGTTTCTCACAACAATGGAGTTCCAACTTTTTAGGAGTAAAATATCAGAATGCACTTACCTTGATTTGATTCAGACTGGTCCTTATATAGAGAACCTTGGAGCGGTTATAATCTTAATAACTTCCCCAAGATTTGTAGAAATCAGTGAATCCGGACATAACTTCCTCAACGGTTATAGGAGTTTCAACCGCTGGTGGAAGTTAAGGTGATAAATGTGGGTTGGGTAACCGCTACAAGGTTTTGTGACTCGAATCTTCCATACACGAGTGAGTCTATTCTTGAGGATTTTCCCAAGTGTTGTATGGTCGTCCATGTGCTTTGCTCATGGACGACTCTTTTGTTCATAGATTGTGTTAGGTGATCGTCCATGTGTTTTGCCTAGGAGTGTGCACAAACCGACCGGCGCCGACCCAACCGACCGGCGCCGACAATACCGCACCACTGCTGGAGCCGACCGATGGAGCTGAGGCCGGTGAACGGAGAGGAACCCCAGTTCCGACGCTGGTGCGGTACAGAAGTCGGAACGCAAGTCTGAAACCGATTCAAAAAACCGAACCGACCGATAAATCTAATATATATATATATATATATATATATGAACGTCATCATTTCACTTAGTTAAAAAAAAAAAAATGAAAACGGCGACGTTTTGTTCACAATCCTAACCCTAACTCCCAGGTATAAATTCATTATTTTCTCAATCTTCCTCCTTAACTCTCTCAGTCTCTCTTTCGCCTCTGGGCTTTGCTGGGTGATGGCTCTCCTTGAGTCATTGTTTGACATGTCCTCTTATCGCCTCACCAGTCACCGGCTGATCGCCTTGCTGCCACCAGCCACTCCACCGGTAACTCCATGTCTCCATTCTCCATCTCTCACCTTGCCGCTTTAAAGATTCTCTCTCTCACTTTGAGTCCAACTGTCCAAGTCTATGTGAACTATGATCTATCTAACGTTTTTTGTTCTTGGCATTTTTTAGCAATTTTTTGTGGCATCTGTGAACTATACCTTTTACTCATGTTTTCGTTTATTTATTTTATTTTATTTAGTTGTTAAATTAAATCTGGGTCTTTCTTATTGCATTGGCTTTTTCATTGTTGGACCTGATTGCCTAATTGAGTAATGAGTAACTGAGTATAATTTGTATAAGTATGAGTTGGAATATGTTTTTGTGTATGGCAGGTTGTTGTGAAAAATTATTTGTGATGTTTTTAGTTTTTACTTTTGTGTTTGTGTTGTCTGAAAAAAAAAATGTTTCAAACCGACCAAACCGATTAAACCGATCGCAAAAAACCGCACCGCTATATGTCGAAAGTCATAGATTGTGTTAGGTGATCGTCCATGTGTTTTGCCCATGGACGACTCTTTTGCTCACGGCTTATTCAAACATTTGGCTGGCTAACGCTCATGGACGATTCCTATGGACGAACCGGAGATGGTTAATTTTGCTATCCCATCAATCTTGTACTTATATAGTAATTTTAAGTAAACTATTTTTATTTATAAATAATAAAAAAGTAATAAAATAAATGTATTTCTTTTTCTATTTTGATTTCAGTTAAAATAAATACTGTGGATTTTTGTTAAAATAAATGATAAAGTCTCTTATTGTTGAAATTTTAAGCTTCCACGAGACACAAATTTGTCATTAACTGACCTAGTGCTTGAATTTGATGACTTTCAACTTGGATACCTTCAGGTAAGGTCGTTTTGTGAAATCCAAACGTAAGTTAGACAATTCTAAGAGAAATTCTGGTGCCACACCCAAAACTACAACTTTACCCACAACTCGTTCATGTGGCGAGTTGTGGTTAGTAGAGGGGTGATGGTGGGTCTATGTGGAGACACTTTTCCACCAACTACAACTCACCACGTAGACAAGTTGTGGATAAAGTTATGGTTTTGGATGTGACACCATAATTTTTCCAATTCTAGACTAATAAGATACCTAAAATATTGGAATAAAATTAAAACGTTTAGCAAATAGCAGATGTTTTGCACAGGAGAAAAATACATAGGGGAATGGAACTGAAACATTTTCAAAAACTCATGTTTTCAATTGATTTTAAAAAAAAAAGTAATACTAAATTTGAAACCACACCCAAAAAAAAAAGTTTTAGATAATTAAAAGCCTAAGCCCAATGTTTTGCACTGGAGAAAAATACACAAGGGAATGGAACTGAAACATTTTCAAAAATTCATGTTTTCAATTGATTTTTTAAAAAAGTAATATTAAATTTGAAACCACACCAAAAAAAAAAAAAGTTTTAGATAATTAGAAAAATACACAAGGGAATGGAACTGAAACATTTTCAAAAACTCATGTTTTCAATTGATTTTTTTTTTAAAAGTAATATTAAATTTGAAACCACACCCCAAAAAAAAAGTTTTAGATAATTAAATACCTAAGCCCAATGTTTTGCACAGGAAAAAAAATACACAAGGGAATAGAACTGAAACATTTTCAAAAATTCATGTTTTAAATTGATTTTAAAAGAAGTAATATTAAATTTGAAACCACATAAAAAAAAAAAGTTTTAGATAATTAAAAGTCTAAACCCAAACAAGCTTAGGCCTTTTGGGAATTTATGTTATATAAATTACTAATTTTTTTCATTATTATTCAATGTGAGACTTCTTACCCAAGTATTAAAGTCAAGTATAGCATTGCTAAGTTAGGTTACTTAAGTGTTGGCTTCCTTTTCTAAGTTTCTTCACGCAAACTTTTATTTTTTATTTTTTAGCTTAAAGAATGTTTGCATATATGACTTTTGGGGTTTTTTTTTTCTTCAAAATAACACTGATTTTTAAACAATTTTATTAGTGATCACATTTCCAAAACAGTTTCATTCCAGCACGTTTTCAAAATTATTTAGGAAATTAAAAATATCGAGTGCAATAAACTCGAAACGAGTCCGTAGAAATCGATTGCTTTTAAATTGAAATTGAGCCTTACAAACTCGATTTCAATACTCACTCAGTGAAAACATCTCTTATTCTTCAACCATCAAACACAACAACCAGAGACCCACAATCAATCAACAAACACAAGCAAACCCAAAGACCCACAACGAAATCAACAAACCCAAGCACCTGATCAATGCCGCGATTGCGGCTCGGATGTTGACTCGGAACTCAGAGTCGGACTCGGCGGGCCTTGGCAGTATTGTGTTCGGAACGGCGTGGTGCTTCCTTGTCCTCTTCGCTGGAGCTCGCAGTGCGGGTTTGGGTGGGTTGAAGCTTCAGTGACGAAGAAGAAGCTCGGACCTTGCAGTGTGGAAACAGATTTGTGGGGGGAATGGGCAGACTAGCAGTGTGAAGGGCATCTATGTAGTAAGTTAGGCAACGTTTCAAAGTTTTAAGAAAAATAGCATCTTGAGTTTTAGAAACTCGAGATCCATATTAAAACTCGAGTCCCAAAGACTCGCTTTGCGAGTATTTTGCTGGATGACTTGGACTGAAAATGCCACATAGATCTCGAGTTTTAGAAACTCGAGTTCCTTGCAAAAAAAAATTTAGTGTGATCACCCCTATAGTGGCGTTTTTAAGTCCTATAGTGACGTTTTAAAGCCCTATAGCGGCGTTTTACTGCAAATTATTTTTTATAAGTGTGATCACCCCATACCAGGTTCAGGGAGCCCTATAGTGGCGTTTTAAAGCCTATAGTGACGTTTAAGTTCAAGGAGCTGTATAGTGGCGTTTTTAAGCCCTATAGTGACGTTTTAAAACCCTATAGCGGCGTTTTCTTGCAATTTATGGAACTCGAGTCTTTAAAAGTCGAGTTCCACGTGGATTTATTTCCACATCAGACCCATCCGCTTATAAATCGAAACTTAAAAACTCGAGTTTTAGACACTCGAGATGCTAGTTTTTAGCATTATTTTGAAACGTGACAATTAACTAAATATTATGATATTTATTGTTATTTGGAAAGGGTGTTCCAGATTTGTGTGGGTTGAGGTTTTGGTGATTTCGGTGAGGAATGCTAACTAACGAATATGTTTCAAAAATGGTGTCATATGGAAATTTTGCCCGGGTTTTGATTTTAAAGGGCCGTGGTTTATCTTGGCCCAAAAAAGAGCCCATGATATAACGAGTTGAAACGGCGTCGTTGGCCTGTGAAGTGAAAATTTTACAGGTTTCCAGTTCCAGTTGTTCAGTCTCAAGTCTCACCGTTCGGACTTTGGTCTTGGCTCTACTCTCTCTCTCTCTGTCGCAGAGTTCCGAGTAAACCCTAACTTTCCGGCTCTTCTCTAATGCATCTCCAAAGTTTTCCTGGTATGTAATATCTGAAAATTAACTCTATCATTTCACTGTATATTTAATCCAACATTTTCGATTTCTAAGATCAAATTTTTGAATCGAAACTATTCCCAATTTCGTGTAGTGAATAATAATATTATCTAATAAATTTAACTATCTAATGCCCGAGTGAAATTGTTAACGCCTTGTTTGGTTGCTGGGAAAAAAACCGTATCAACTGTTAAGCTCTTTAAAAAGGATTTCTGCATTTGGAATATAGTATTTATTTTATTAAATGAAATTGAAGTTCTTTACTCTCAAAGTTGTCCTAAGTTTGATCAATGTATGCTAGAAATTGTAGAGGAAGCTCCTTTATAGGCTATTCTATGTGCTATGCAATTTTAATGGCTTTTTATTTAGAAAAAGTTCTCATTTTGATGAATAAAATGACTAGATTTTATTAGCCTTTGTATGTCTTTAAATTTTTTTTTTTTTAAGATATGGAAATCTTGCTTAATCATTTAACACACACACACACACACACAGATATATATATATATATATATATATATATATATATTGTTGGCTTGAGATTGAGCTCTAGCTCAGATGGCATCTCATCTCACTGTAAGAACAAGGTGAAGGGTGAGGTCATGGGTGCAATACCCAATAGGTGTGTGTGTGTAGTTATCAATCAGGAAAAACAAATTTATAAGTAATTTTTATAGGGATTCACTTATTGTGTGTGCTCTTCTTGGTATCTCTATATGAAATGACCTTTTTTTTTTTCAAATATAGATTTGTACTAATAAAGGGTATCACAGAGAGCGAGACATGCAGACATGAAGATGCTCTTAAGGAACCGAGGTAATTTTTTTTTTTTTTTTGTGTGTGTAGGGTTCGCTATCTAGTAGTTGGGTTTTTTAAGGGATTCTCTTGATATGTTTTTTCAAAGTTTGTTGTCTGCTATAAGCATGTTCATTTGTTTCTTTCAATTACTACTTTATCAATTGCGCAGTGGGCTGAATGGTTAAAAAATATCTTAGCAGTCAAGTTTCAAACTTAGGTAAACAAGGTGGAGATTATAGCTATTTGGGCATCTTGTAGGTGGTGTTGGTTATAATAGGACGGGGGAATTAGATATCATGACATATAATGGGTCAAATTTTGCATCAGCTAACTAACCATAGAGTGCTTCCTAATGGTTGTTTTTACCCCTGCATGTCCAATCTGGGATCTAGAGCAAAATTATACATAGGGGAGACATTGTGTTTCAGTTTCCCATTTATCATATTCTTTTTCAATTTTTTTTCCTCCCATCTTCATATGACTTTACAATTAGCTTTGTTTTTTGGTGGTGCAGGATTAATCTATCAAATTGATTTGAAGTGCAGTCACATTTACACCTCTTTTAAAAAGTTCTCATCATTGTATAATGGGCCTTCTGAGGTGGATGGGAAAGTTGTTCCCTTTCTGGATGGGGCTAATAGAGAAAGTTCAAGAAAAGTTGAGGGTGTGAGACAGGTACTGGATAATGTGTGCCATATATTGGAAAGTGGACCATGGGGACCAGCCCTTGAGGATGCTCTATCTTTGTTAGACGAAAAACCAAAACCAGAACTAGTTATTGGAGTCTTAAGAAGGCTGAAGGATGTCAATGTAGCAGTAAATTATTTTCGGTGGGCTGAGAGAAAAACCGACCAAGCACATTCTCCTGAAGCATACAATTCACTTCTCATGGTTATGGCTAGGGGTAGAAAGTTTGATTGCTTGGAAGAGATTCTTGAAGAAATGAGTATTGCAGGATTTGGTCCATCTAATAACGTGTGTATAGAGTTAGTTGTAAGCTGTGTCAAGTCTCAAAATCTTAGAGAAGCTTTCGATCTAATACAAACCATGAGGAAGTTTAAATTCCGCCCTGCATTTTCGGCTTATACAACTCTGATTGGTGCTTTATCTGCAGTTCATGAATCCCAACTTATGCTCACTCTTTTTCACCAAATGCAGGAGCTAGGTTATGAAGTAAGTGTGCATTTATTTACAACTCTTATTCGTGTATTTGCCAGGGAGGGCCGGGTTGATGCTGCTCTTTCCCTGCTGGATGAGATGAAGAGCAACTCTTTTGATGCTGACATTGTTCTGTATAATGTTTGCATAGATTCTTTTGGTAAGATTGGGAAGGTGGATATGGCCTGGAAATTCTTTCATGAGATGAAATCTCATGGCTTGATGCCTGATGATGTGACATATACTAGCATGATAGGGGTTCTCTGCAAAGCTGATAGACTGGATGAAGCTGTGGAGCTATTCGAACAGCTGGATAGCAGCAGGAAAGTCCCTTGTGTATATGCTTATAACACCATGATCATGGGTTATGGCTCAGCTGGAAAGTTTGATGAAGCGTATAGTTTACTTGAGAGGCAAAAACGAAAGGGGTGCATTCCGAATGTGATTGCATATAATTGTATTCTCACTTGCCTTGGAAAGAAGGGGAGAGTGGAAGAGGCATTACGGATCTTTGAGGAGATGAAGAAAGATGCAGTGCCAAACCTTCCAACCTATAATATTCTAATAGACATGCTTTGCAGGGCAGGGAAACTTGAGGCTGCTTTGGGTGTTCGGGATGCCATGCAAGAAGCTGGCTTGTTTCCTAATGTTATGACTGTCAACATAATGATAGATCGACTCTGCAAAGCTCAAAAACTGGATGGGGCTTGTTCTATATTTGAAGGAATGGATCACAAAGTTTGCACCCCAGATGCTGTTACATTTTGTTCTCTTATAGAAGGCCTGGGCAGACATGGTAGAGTGGACGATGCCTATAGACTATATGAAAAGATGCTAGATTCTAATCAGATTCCAAATGCTGTCGTTTATACATCACTTATCAGTAACTTTTTCAAGTGTGGCAGGAAGGAGGATGGTCACAAGATATACAAAGAAATGATTCATCGGGGCTGTTCTCCTGACCTGATGCTTCTTAATACCTACATGGATTGTATTTTTAAAGCTGGTGAGACTGAGAAAGGCAGGGCTTTGTTCAAGGAAATAAAGGCTCAAGGATTCATTCCAGATGTTCGGAGCTATTCAATCCTAATTCACGGCCTTGTCAAAGCAGGTTTTGCAAATGAAACATATGAGTTATTCTACTCAATGAAGGATCAAGGCTGCATTCTGGACACCCGCGCTTACAACACTGTTATTGATGGATTCTGCAAGTCTGGTAAGGTTAACAAAGCTTATCAACTGTTGGAGGAAATGAAGACAAAGGGTCACCAACCCACTGTTGTTACCTATGGCTCTGTCATCGATGGGCTTGCTAAGATTGACAGGCTTGATGAAGCATACATGCTCTTTGAAGAAGCAAAGTCTAAAGGAATAGAGTTAAATGTGGTGATATATAGTAGTCTTATTGATGGGTTTGGGAAGGTGGGTAGAATTGATGAAGCATATCTAATCATGGAAGAGTTGATGCAGAAAGGTTTGACCCCTAATGTATACACTTGGAATTGCTTGCTTGATGCACTAGTGAAAGCAGAGGAAATTAATGAAGCTCTTGTCTGCTTTCAGTCACTGAAAGACTTGAAATGTACCCCGAACCAAGTAACTTACAGCATTCTCATAAATGGTCTCTGTAGGGTTAGAAAATTTAATAAGGCCTTTGTGTTCTGGCAAGAGATGCAGAAGCAAGGGTTGAAGCCCAACACAATCACGTACACAACCATGATCTCAGGACTTGCAAAGGCTGGAAACATAGTAGACGCTAGTGGGCTTTTTGAGAGGTTTAAGGCAAGTGGTGGTATACCAGATTCTGCTAGTTATAATGCTATGATAGAAGGGCTAAGCAATTGTAATAGAGCAATGGATGCATATGTACTTTTTGAGGAAACTCGGTTGAAAGGTTGTAATATTCATACCAAAACTTGTGTCGTTCTTCTAGATGCATTGCATAAGGCTGACTGCCTTGAGCAAGCAGCAATTGTGGGTGCAGTGTTGAGGGAAACAGCAAAGTCTCAACATGCTTCAAGATCTTGGTAATGTCAGGTTGTAGATTTTGTAACTTACTGGAGGTTTCAGTTTATGTGGTTCGCTCAGTAAGAAGGTATGCCATAATTTTTTCTTTCTCATCTTGTTGATGAAGAAATTTGTGGAAAAGAGAGAGTCCTGCTCATGAATACTCTTCCTTACATCAATTCCTTTATTGGGCTGAAGTTTCTACCTTAATCCCTTATTTGATCAGTAGCTATCGAAATTATAAGATGTAAAAAACAAATCTTTGTTTGCAACAAGGCTTACACAGGCAGCAGGGTGGCCTTTCCATAAGTCCAAATTCATATTTGATTCAAATACAATGCCTTTACTGGTTGAAGTTTTCAGGTGTTCAAAACATAGGATGGTAAAATGGTATTCAAGTTAGAAGTAGCAAGGTATGTTTAACTTGGTTAACTCCATTTAGATTTCTTATTTGTAATGATGTTCACATGTTTTTTATTTTGCTATCTTCTATCCAGCAACAAGGGACATGTTTTGGTTTTGTGGAATTTGAATCTGCCAGTTTGATGCATAGTGCTATTGAGGTATTGACTTTTCTGTTTTATATTCTTCGCCACCTTATTTGTTGTTATCTTGTATATTGGGGATTAACCTTTTAATCAACAATAACTTACCTGTCTAAACTACCATTGTACAGTCTAAGCTTCATTCTCACATTTTTCACCAAGCAAGGACACACAAAACTTCATCCTCTGTTTTTTGTATGGCTGTCATGATTAACTTTTCGTACTTTGTGGATATGTGTGGTACGCATGTTAACTTAATGTTGTGAAGTAACTTATGTGTTTTTGTCTCATGGATTCGATTATTTTATGTGATGAGAGTCTGGAGTCTTTGAGTGCCTGCTGGATGGGCCATGGCTACCTTTGTGCTGTTTTTTTCATATGGTTGGAATTCATGGTCTGCTGTTTCTTGCAGCTAATAATGGCGGAGGGAGGTTTACAAGACGGGCTGGTTATTGAAATGATAGCTTTAGGGGCCGTGGAAACTTCAGTGGTGGGAATTTTAGCGGAGGCCGGGGCTATGGGAGAAATGACTTTGAGAGGCGAGGTGATTTCTCAAATCGAACTCATGGTAATGCTCAACGGAATGAAGAAACTGGCCATAGGGTCTACCAAAATGGTGGATGGAAAAGCCACACGCCAAGCCAATCAAGGCAGCATGAGCTAGGCTATGACTGCTCCTTTTGCTCCAGTTTTGTTGAGAATAGTACCTTTGTCTTTTGATTACATAGGAAGTTTAGTCAAACAGCGGCATTCTAGGGTTTTTTTTTTTCCTGGCTCAAGAGTTTTTAACTTTTTGGTAGTTTTATTTTTATTTTAGTTTCTCAGTTAAATTGGAAAATTTGTAACTACATTATTTTTGGAATAATTTTTTTGAAAGGTTAATTAGTGATATGCTTAATATAGTTGTGCTTGTCTCCTTGTTTTGATCAATTGCTTATTGCACAAAATTCTGTGCACTAGCTAATTACATATTTTCTCTGCACAGCTTTCTATAACAAAAGAAGTTTACAAGATGATTTACAAGTTTCAGCTAAAGCTCAAAGAAGTGGTACTATAAGTAGATTAACCTTTTTAACCATTGGTGATATCTCAGTATAATTTATCATAGTATCCCTTAAACGATCATGATCAATGTATATTCATTATTTTGAACTTGTATAAGTAGATTCAACATTTTTAACCATTTGCCTATCTCTATGTATTTTTTGGAAGTTAATAAAAAAATGTTTTAAATTTTTACCCTATATTTTTTTTTTTTATACGTTGTGCTAAACACTGAAAAATATTTTACACAACATTTTCATGTACACTGCCAAACATTGTAAAATAAAAATATTTTACATGTAAAATATTTTATATCGAAACAAATAGAACATTAGTATGCACATGGATAGACAGTGAAGCCCCTTTTATTCAACGTTGTTTGGCATAGGAGAGACATGCAATATGCAATAATGAACCTCAGCCGCAAAAGTCAAAATGCCTGATCGTTAAGTCTTACATTCTTATCTACTTTCTGATGTGAGCCCACCCTCTAATGGTTTCTCAAGTATGCTCTAAATTCGTGTATCAATACTGTCAGAAGGAACTTATGATTGAATTGTGCAGGGTCTGTTACCTTGTCGCTATTTCTCCAAGATTCTTAATGGCCTTTGAATTGATGCTTTATGTCTTCAGGCGTGAGAGTTGTGTATCAAACATGGGTTAGTATGCCTACTAATGATCATCAGGACCTGCAGATTGCTTATACTGCTTCATGATTTATGTGGACCTTGCGCGGTCTGACAATGCTTCAATTCGTTTAGTGTTCTGGTAACTAAGCAAGACGCACAATTCATTTATGGATTGCATGGGAGCGCAACTCTGAATCTCCTTCTTGGATACCCTGGAGCCTCTTTCGATGGATGCATACACAAATGTTTTCATTAAATTCTCTTCAGTCCCCTTGACCTTCTTGGGGTAATCTCGTGTTGTATGCTTTTTTGACCAAGTATAATTGATGTTTTGGCCATTTACTGGTCTAACTATTCACACTACCTATCCATACGCATTGTGGAAAGTAAAAGCCACAGGAAATTGTTTAAGTTTGTTTTACATCATATTGTTGGCATGTGATGTAGTGCTCTCTTCTCTAACCAACATGGGAGGCCTGGTTATTTTTTGGGCTGTCCTACAAACTGACTTAAATTTCAACTGTCATACCAGCACATGTAGTCCTTCACATAGTTCTCTTTCAACCATGTCATTCATGGATTATCTTATAGAACAGGAAACAACTACCTGTGATTAAGTTCAGGTTTTAGTTCAGTTCCTTCTTGCTCAATCTTTGAGCGGCTGTTGTGGAAATCCAAGTCCTCTTTTCCCATAACATCCTGGACAAAGCATCCATTGCGGGATTCAAGTTTTAGCTTTGGGCTAGGAGGCCTTAACTCGAGTCAAAGGCAGTCATGTTATTTTTCTTAGTGACTTGGGTGATAAGATGGTCATGCTAAGGCAGTCATGCTTTCGAAGAAAAGGTAACCAGCAACCTCGAAGAAAAGTTTTGGGGTTCAAAGTGGTTCACATTTCTTTTACTGGGCTTAAATCCCGGTTAATATTTGATTTTTGTTTTTTTAATTTTTAATTTTGTTTTAGAAGGGCCTTAGTACAAGTGTCTTCCACCAAAAATGACAAGTTGTGGGTTTGAGTATAAGAATTTTCCTTAAAGTTACCATAACTTTTAAGTAGAGTTTTGTAGTGCAACTTTGTATTAAAACATCTTTCCCTCTCCCTTGTGTGTGTGTTTGTTTCTATAAAAAAAAAAAAAAAAAAAAAAAAAGTGAGTTTTGTGCATTAAGGCTGCGTTTGAATCGGGTGAAAAGCATTTCCGGAAATGCTTTCCGTAGACCAATGGTCAAGGCTGAAAATCAATTCCCCTTCCATTTTCACTTCAAATCCAATTTTCCGGAAAAGAGAAACAGAGCACGGAGAGAGAGAGAGAGAGAGAGAGAGAGAGAGGAAGGAAGAAACGGAGAGCCCAGATCGAAGAGAGAGAGCCCAGCTCGCCGGTGCGAGTTCGCCGGCGAACCCATCTTCACGATCGCCACGACCCACCGATCTTCGAACCAGAGCCGGCGACCCACGAACCCAAAGCCCAAACCGTTCGACCCAGACCCAGGCGTTCGACCCAGACGTTCGATCCATCGCCTTCGACCTTCGACCGACGACCCAGACCTTCGACCCACACCTTCGACGACCCACACCTTCGACCCAGATGTCGTCGTCGACCCATCGCCGAGACCTAGACCCAGACCCATCTCAGTTTTGTTTTTTAAAGTTTGATTGTTGTTGTTGTTGTTGCCGGAATCAATTTGTTGTTGTTGTTGTGTTGTTGTTGTCGCCGGAATCAATTTTTTGTTGTTGTTGTCGTTGTGTTCTTGTTGCCGGAAAATAACATTTTCCTAATAGAACCAAACACATGAAAATATTTTCCACAACAATTTTCATAATACAACCAAACACTTGAAAATATTTTCCTTTTCCGGAAATTAGCATTTCCGGAAAATAGGTATTTTCCGGAAAATATTTTACGGGAACCAAACGGACCCTAAGTACAACTTTTTTCATATTCAACACAAAAAAAAAAAAAAAAAAAAATGTAAACAATTTCATTCATGTCAATTAAAAATGGTTAGTACTTAATACATATAGCTATTTTTACCCCAAAAAAATAATAAGTCATGCATTAAAGACAAAATTAAATAAAATAAATAAAAATAAAACTATTAGTAAATTATCTTAAGGTTGATAAGAGCAATTCAAAAAAAAAAAAAAAAAGTAGATAACAAGTAAGTTTTTTGATACAACCACAGCTTCTAAAACACCAATTTTATTATATAGTATAAGTATACGATTTGGGGTTCATGTTGTTCAAGAGCACCACTAAAGACAAGCCAAACTAATAAAAGAAAGCAAATTTCATACAATGTTTTAGGCTTTTACAATTTAAAACCCAAAATATTGTGTTTTAAATCTTTCTGTATAATTTATTTTGGTTAAAATTTAAATAACTTATACATTGGATGATGCTTATAGATATTAGTATATTACTCCCAAATCCAGATTTTATTTTTAGACCTTAAAGCTTCTTTTTTTTTTCTTTTTCTTTTTTCATTTTGATCTTTTTTTTATTTTTTATACATCAATAACTGGGAGTGGGGATTTGAACCAAAAATATCTCTCTTGGAAACATCAAGAGATAATAGTTGAGCTATAAGACTTTTAGTCATATTTAATTTCTTTTTTATTCTGGCCATATTAATTTTTGTTAGTAATTTAACCTATTTCTATACCCTTAATTACACTTTATATCTTTTTTTTACTACGATTACACTTTATATCTTAAACTTTGATTTTCCATCTAAAATAATGGCAAAATTGATAACAATGTGCAAATGGTAACATTAGTACTTAGGATGATAAAATATAATTTTTCAAAAATAAAAATACGCCGGAACATCAAAACCAACCGCATACCTTAGTCCTCTGCCCAAAAAAATAGAGAGGGAGATATTGGATGAGATTGAGATTTGAGAATAAGATAAAGATCGAGACCGACCAAAAAGAACATGGGCCCTTGATCCTCTTATAATAAAAAGGCCCTTGATTGTTCCTGCACCCCCACCGTATTCAATATCATCAAGCCACGCGTCCTTAAAAAAATTCAAATGTAGCAACCGCAAAATTTGTTTTCGCATACTATTCCCTCCTTTTGAAAATGTTGCCGTTACCGAAAGAGCCCAACGTCTCTTTTCAACTTTTTCAAAATTTAAATTTTAAAACGAGAAAAGTAAGATCCTTTATACTACAACCAGTTTGGTAACTTGAAAGGCAGAATTAACATACTTTCCCTGTCAAGAATCAGAACCCCACTCCGCCCAGCCCTTCAAATCAAATTTCTTCATTCTCCTCTCTCTCTCTCTCTCTCTCTCAATGGCGTTGAGACCCATTGATAATGCTCTTCCAACAACACCAGAAAGGCCCAAAAAGCAAGCAAAAGTTGTGGTTCCAATCCAAAAACAATCTGATTCTATTGTCAATGACGAGAACAAGGCACCCTCTGCTGCTGATGCCACCGTTGAATATATTTTGTCTGAAAATCTCAAGGCCATACCAAATCCTGAGTCCAAGATCCAAGTACGTCTTTGTTTAAAGAGGGGTTATTTGATCATGTTATATGTAGAATTATTTACCAAGATTGTGTTTTTGAGGAAACCCATTTGTTATTTTGGTCTAATTTTGGTTTCTTACTTTTGATTGGTCGGAACTTGGAAATGCAGAGCTTGATTGAAGGGTTAGAGTCAACGGATTGGATAAAAGTTTGTGAGTTACTGAATGATGTTAGGCGATTTGCGTTGTATCATTCTACTCTATTGCTTCCGCTCTTGTAAGAGATTCCTCCGTCTTTTTTCTTAAATGTTGCTATATACTATCAGTGAAAAAGAAAATGCATTATTAGTATATATTTTTTCTTCTGTGGGAGTGATGGGATTTTCTAACACAGGGAAAAAGTAGTGTTGGTTTTGGTGAAGGCCATGAAAAATCCAAGAAGTGCTTTGTGCAAGACCTCTATTATGGCTTCATCTGATATTTTCCATGCCTATGGTGACAAGTTCCTCGACTCCTTCCCATCTGATGCATTTGACCAATTGGTATGGACTCAATTTTATATTTTAGTTTATTTTTAGATCTCATGTGATGGGACTCACATTGGTGTGTTTGGATTAGCTTTTTGTTGAAACCAATTTGCTTATTTTGTAGTCCTTGGCAAAAATGACAGTTTTTTGTTTGGGGGGCTGAATTTGGCCAAAGGATAATTGTACTTGAAAAATGTGAAACTTTAACAAATTGTACATAAGAAAATAAGTTAAAAGGCTAAAAGAAGAAAGCAATCTAAACTTTTATTATGATGTGTCATGATTAATGGTTTGAATTTGTGTGGTGGGTTCACAGCTGCTGCAGCTACTACTGAAAGCGTCCCAAGACAAGCGATTTGTATGTGAAGAAGCAGACAAGGCACTAAACACAATGGTGGGGTCGATGACTCCCTTGCCTCTGCTTAGTAAGCTTCGGGTGTATGTTAGCCATGCCAACTTTAGAGTCAGAGCCAAGGCTGCCATCTCCATCTCAAATTGTGTTTCTAAGATGGTAAGTTTAGCAATCTACAATTCTTTCTTGTCTGGAAACTTGTGCTGCCTTCAAGATGTAAATATGAAACAAGATGCTAATTGTGTGTGGTCTAATTTACAGGGGCTAGAAGGAATGAAAGAGTTTGGGTTAGTAGAATTGGTTCAAATGTCTGCAGATTTATTGAAAGATAGACTGCCTGAGGCAAGAGAAGCTGCAAGAAGTGTTGTGATTTCAATATATGAGGCTTTTACAGAGAGTGAAGAGCAGAAGCAGGAGGCATGGCAAAGCTTTTGCCAGTCTAATTTATCACCCATTCATGCTCAGTCCCTGTTCAAGATTATCCCTTCTTTATAGAACTTAGGGTAGTAGTGTGAGGGTGGCAGCAGTATAACTTGTCTAGGCATAATGAACTTGTCACGGCAAGAGGCCCTGTATTTGTTTCATGTAAATGCTGGTTTTTACATGAAATCTACGTGTGGAAAAATGTTGAGATTTTTTTTATTTGCTTGCTGTAATTTTATTTCATTTAATTTTATTTGATACTAGGTTTTTGGATTTTACCTGGTAATGTATGAAAATAAAATTTTGGTTTTTACCTGATAATTCAACTTCTGGAGAAATGCTGAAAAAGTTTGGTCAGCCTAACTTCTATTTTAACTAAAGATTTTTCTTGATGAAAATCACTATTGTATTTCCAAAACTGAACTTAAAGCAGAGTTACAGTTCCTCTTCCTTCAGCCACCTAGAGAGTAAATATAGATGTGAAAATGTTACAAGTTACATGAAAAAATTGTATTAGCTGGACCAACAATATTGTTTCCAGTTGTAATAACAGCATGCTGCTTTGTCCCGCTTAATTTTGATGCATAATTGCCATTCATCAGCTCTTTACATATCCCACAACCACCAGGAAATAATGCATTGAGGGAAAAGGTTGTTTTCACCAACCAAGGACCCCTTCTTGAAAAAATGAGATCGAAGAGACCTGGACCCACCAGTTGGATGGAAAAAGATGATAAACAATGTCAGTATTCTATCTTGAATTTGCTGTAGAGGCACTTTGATCTCCTTCAACCAAAGAGTGCAAAGCCGTCTCGACATCAGCAAATGGTTGGCCAGCATAGAGTTGAAGTTGCCTCTTCTTCACAACAATTACCTTCATGCCATCTGATACTGCTTCATGAAGTTCCTGCAATAATTTTTCTCTCATGTTAAAACTACTATCTCATGGCATCTAGGGATAATCATGACCTACTCTAGAACGTGACAGGGACACTTGCAAGGGTGACACACCCAAATAATTGTGTGTTGGACATGTGACTTTAAAGGGGTGACTTGAGTGCACCCCTTTGAACAGTGAGTTTCCATAATTTATTCTCATATGCTTGGTTCATCCTCAAAAACATTATCTTGCATGTGTGGGTTTTGAATGCAATATGAGAAGTAATATCAAACATTTAAGTGTAATCAAGTAAGGGTATTTACCCTTGAATAAAATTTCCTTTACTTATTAAAAAAAAAAAAGTAAGGGTATTTACCTTTACTGGTAAAGGAACAACTTCAGCACTAAAATCGCCCAGATCTTCAAAAAATGATTCCAGTAGAAAACAGAAATTACTGGCATCAACACGATCCTCAAAAGCAACAGTATAGCAGTTGCGCTGTTCCTGTGCTTCAGGGGCAATCTTTAGGGTGTATAGTCCCCCCTGTCCTTCATGGTCAGAACCTCTACGCATAAGTATAACCTGGAATTGGATAAACTGACAGTTAATTGGAGACAACGAAAAATACTCATAATTAGTTAAAGCAATCTAAATGAAATTTCATAATAGGATTTACAAATTGTCAATTTTCTTAAAAGTTTAAGCTATTAAAAAATAGTGAATTTAATCATTTCACCATTATTCATTTATTCTAAGATTCCCCCTTATGTGTGGGCCCAGCCTCCGCTTAATAATTGAGGCCCAACAAATGAGAGTCTTAGGGGATATTTAGTACATGTACTTAAAAACTGAAAATTGTTGTTTGAAAATATGTGTGGAAATACATGTGGGTGAAAAAAGTGTGTGGAAATACATGTAATGTTGTTTAAAAACTGAAAATTGTTGTTTGAAAACATGTACCAAACACCTCCTTAACTTTTTTAAATGGGAGGTAGAATACAGGGATTTGAACTAATGACTACTTGCTCTAATACCATGATAAATTACTTGTCCCAAAGGCTTAAGGTGTTAGAAAATATAAAATTAATCATTTAACTATTATTCTAACAATGACAAATTAAAATCATATAGAATATATTTAATAGAGCATTAACTAACATCTAAGCAAATGAAGAAGAAACGAATAAGACTCATGTCATAATAGAATTACTTCAAGGGTCAACAACATTGAGCCTATATTTACATTCTGGTGGATTAACCAACTGAACAAAATTAAATTAAAAAGAAGAAGGTCCTAGAACCTATGTCGTCTATGTTGTCCGTGAATAGTATTATTTTAATTTAAAAGACTACAATTAGGCTTAATCTTATGGGAAGAAAAATCAACGGATACCTAGGGTCCAAACTTTTACAAAAAACTATGTACAGAAAATATGAAATGAAGTGCTAACAAACATAGGAATGCAAATGACATGAAACTTAATTGTGCAGTAAAAAAATAACCCAAAATAGCCTTACGCCCATCTTGTGCCCATCCACAACAGAAAGATGATTGAAGAGGATTACATTCTAGTGTTGAGAAACTATCAACTTTCGTATTAAAAAAGGAAAAAAAGTTGATTATAAGGCTAGTATGCCGCATGGAATTATAAGTTAGGCAATCCTTATAAAATGAGCTCAACTAACATGATGATTTTGAATGAATGGCAGTAATTCAGCTATTAATGAGAAGAAATTGGCCAATGGTTTAGTCAAGTTGGTATAGTCCAAACGCTAAACAATAAGCCACAGATTGGAATAGTAAAATAGATTCAATTTACAAATAATATAAAGGTCTCAGTGTCTCACATTGGCAATGATACTGAAATCATGAATAACATTACGTTATTTAGAGAAATACAGTAAAGATACAAAGTTTCAGTTTCATACCAGAACATGAGGAAGCCTCAACCACCAAAAATCAGATTCAGTGTTTGGTTGCTTTTCTCTGAATTTGTTAGCCAACGGTTCATCTCCAACTTCTCTGTGTTTTGAATTGCTATTCATACTAAACACAGCATGATTATCAGATGTGGAGGCAGTTCCCTCTTTCCCATTTGTGAATCTGTGAGAATGTTGAGTCTCAAACTTTACTGACTGTTGCGAATTTACTACTTCAACTGAAGACCTTTCTGAATCAGTCTTCTGGACAACGCGGCCTAAACAATTTAAAAATTAATTAAAGAACATACAAACATAACATAGACTTGCTTTTCGTTACACAGTAGAAATTTGTAACAAAACATTTAAACCAAACTACTTATGATCATAGCTTTGGTATATTGAATGTTTTACCTCACTACCAATTAGTAAAAAGAACTGAAAAACAAAAGTACAAGACTTCCATTCACTAATCCGCTACCTAAATTAACAAAAATTTAAACCAACAATCAATATTCAAGCAAAACCATCTAATCAATGCAATCACTACACAATTTAAGCAAAACCCACTAAGCAACATTACCATTTCTCTGTTGAGCATTTCCCAAATCCGACAATGACTCTTGCCCACGCAATTTTCTTCTGTCACCTTCTACACTCGTCGAACCACTCTTCTTCCCAGTATCCACATTACGAATCCGATCCTTGGTACCTCTAAATCCCTTGGAACCATTTCTCACCTTCATTGGAGGGCTCTTAAATTTGAGCTTTTTCTTAAACATCAATGTCCCATTCGCGTCCTTAGAATCCGAATTACCCCTCTTAACCTTATCTTCAACCTTATTAGCCAAATTCGAATTCAACCGCTTTTGCAACTTACTCAATTTTGCACCAATCTCTTTCTCAATTCCAATTCTACGCTTTGAAATCACACTTTCTTTGCCAAATTCATCATCCTCGCCGCCTTCCTTACCGGAATTCTTCTCACTCCTCCGAGCTTCCCTTGCCATTGCTCGAATTTCTTCGATTTTCATTTCCAATTCAGAATCAGAACCAGAACCAAACAAAACTTTCTCTTTATTACTACTACTATTCTTCTTTCTATTATTATCAGAGCTATCCAAGTTCCCGTCTTTTACTGAATCGGAATTGGCTTTTCCCAGTATCCAAACAGAACAAATAGTCTGAAACACAAAGAGACCAACCAAATACGCACCGTATTTTAGGACAGACCTGGCCGATAATTTACCAACTATGCCATCGGCTGCAGTGGCCGGTGTCTCGGAGCTCCGAAACTCTTCTACTTCAACTGTTTCTCCGATATCGGCGGCGCGATTCTCGGTAGATGTTTCGTCTGTTGGAGACTCGAAATCGGGGCTTTCGGTTTCGGGGGACACGATGGGAATTACTGGGTTTGAAGGGGGTTTAGTTAGGGTTTTGAGAATTTTCGGTCGGAGATAGTTTTTTCGCTGTGTGGGTTTTGGAAGTGGGAGAGGAAGCGAAGCTGATGCACGCGCTTTTGGTCGCGTGACGGTGGGGTTTATGGGAGGTGTGAGGAGAGACAAGGTGGTGGTGGCGCAGTGCGCACCCGCCATTGTTGGGGGCTGGGGAGGGTGAGAAATTGAAGTGGTAAGGTGGTTTCGCGCTTTTCACTTATAGCTGAGAATTGAGTGGAGCTACTGCCTTGTGCTAACGTGCACTGAGTGCGAAAGTTTGTGATCAGAGGATCTTTGACATTTGAGCCCAAGTGCTTTTAGATAATTAGATGTTGAGCCCGGCCCATTTTGGTGAATTTGTAATAAAAATGATTATCTTATAAAGTTATTTAGATTTAGAAGCTCACACAATATTTAGGGCTGTTTGGTAAAAATATTTAAATATAGTTTTTTGTTTTGCAATTTATAAAATGATGGGTCTCATATTTAAATTTATTGTTAAACTAATATTTTTTAAATACAGTTTTTAAAAAAACTGGTTTAGAACAGGATTTTGAAAACAGCTAAGGGGTGTTTTTAGGATTCAGATATAAATAAATTAAAAACAATAGACTCCACATATTTGTCCAAAATCTTTTATCTCTTAAATTAAGAAACTAATCTTTATCATAAAAAGAATTCTCACACTTCAAATTTGAAACTTATCATTAAAAAAAAAAAATACATGATGATTTCTATTCTCTTATCATTATCCACAAAAAAAAAAAGTAATTTACAGATTCTACACATTACTTTTTGTAAATATTTTTTTTTTTATAGAAAAATCTCAAAAATAGAAATGGACTCCCAAACAATTATTTTTTGTTTCTAGCATTTTGAAAATTGTTCTTAAAAATAGGAGCCAAACACATATAATATAAAAATTATTATCTAAAAACTAGTTTCAAGTTCAATTTTAAAAAAATTGTTTTTATCCTATTTTGAAAACAAAAACAGAAATCTTCTTACCAATCAAGCCCTTAATATAGTTTTTAAGTCTATATAACTATATTTTAAATATATACATATATCTATCTATCTATCTATATCTATACTATATGTGGGAACACAATCTATTTGTCCACTTTGGGGGGCAGGCTTGGGCATGCTTAGAGCGCAACGTCCCAAGCTTCTATCCCCTCACGGCTCTGTCCTCAAGCGACGTGGTGGTGCACTTATGCCTTGAGCTCATGCTTATAAGCTTGAGCTCATGCTTATAAGGTGCTACACTTATGCCTTGAGCTCATGCTTATAAGGCATAGGTGGGGCGCTTCTCTTGCCGATGTGAGACTCTTGCACATAAGTATGCCCACGTCGCTTGAGGACAAAGCCGTGAGGGAAAAGAAGCTCGGGACATTGCGCTCTAAGCATGCCCAAGCCTGGCCCCCAAAGCGGACAAATAGATTGTGTTCCCACACTATATATAAGAGGATTCTCTCTTTCAACTGGACTTTTATGTGGTTCAAAAATACCATCATTAATAAAGGGTAACTTCATTTAGAAATATGGTCATAAATGTCAAATAACAAATTTCACTTTGAATTCAAAAAAAGAATTTCTAAAATTTAGGATTTTTTTCCCCTCACGTTCAAAAAAGAAATTACATTTACTGCTTATTTCTAGAGTTTATCATTTTTATTAGTTTGAAAAATAAAATATATATATATATATTTCTAAATTATAACAAACGCAAATTATTAACCTTTACCCAAAAAAATAGAAGAGCCTCTGAGCTTGCGCATGAGCATATGCTCAGAGACTAGTCTATATCTATACTATATATAAGAGGATTCCATTTTTCAACTAAATCTTTATGTGGTTCAAAAATACCCTCATTAATGAATGGTAACTTCATTTAGAAATAGGGTCATAAATGTCAAATAACAAATTTCATTTTAAATTTAAAAAGAGAATTTCTAAAATTTAAGATTTTTTTTCCCTTCATGTTCAAAAAAGAAATTACAATTATTGCTTATCACTAAAGTTTATCATTTTTATTAGTTTGAAAATCTATACTCTATACTATATATAAGAAGATTCCCTCTTTCAATTTGACTTTTATATAGTTCAAAAATACCCTCATTAATGAAGGATAATTTCTGTAGGGTCCGGATTTGAGCACTTCTGTTATTGAGAGAATGGACTCAAGCCCAGTTAGCCCGGTACAATGAATTTGTAGAGAGTAGGTTAAAGAACTAGGCCCTAACAAGCGGGCAACGTCCAGTCGTTCCGTTTGGCGGAGCCGGAGGCTGGTTCACCAAGATTGTGCTACGAAGTCTGTCCTCGGCACCTGTCCGAGGAGTTTTGCGATGGCCTTTCTCCTGGGGATCCATCTGCCCCTTTCTACTCTTTTTTCCCTTCTTACATATAGTCCTCTCCCTTAACCTCTATCTTCCACCTGTTGATCATCCATGCTTCTTCCTTCTGACTACCCGTCCCGTCAGTCACTTTCCCAATACCCCTGTGAGTTACGGCAATCAAGGCAACCCTGTCCAGAAGTCACATCTCCATTAATGCGGCTAGGGGGTTAGGTGAGCGCATTTAGTGTGGAGGTGACAGGTTACCCTGGACGTGTTCCCTCGCCATGTTGCTATGGCTGACGTGTTGGTCTCGGCAGGATCGTCCTCGGCAGGGTCCCTGGCCATTAAGGCCTTCACACTCCTTCCTCGGACTTTTCTTCCTCCTCGGCATGGGCCTTGGGCCGAATATAAGATGCGCCGGGGTTGCCAGATTATCAGGCCTCATAATAGCCCTTCGAAATCCTGCTGCCTGGCTCCTCGGGCGGGGAGGAGGATTTTGATGTCCTCGGGCCTTCGTCATAACTCGCCCCATAGTGGCCTACATCAGCGCTGGAATCTTTCCGCCTGCCCAATGCACGTTTCTGGCGCCTCGATATACGGCGCGCACCAGCATTAAATGCCCACATTAAATTCTGGCAGCTCCATACTCCCCACGTTCAACAGTGTGATGCTAATCGGTCGGTGGGGATTTCCTGCCTTGATGAGCGGGAAACTCCGCCTGATTATCTTTAATTGAGAGTATAAATACTTGTTTGAACCGATTTGCCTCATTATTTATGTACTCAAGAACCCTGGCGCACATACTCTGAATCTGGTCAAACTTCCACATCAACCGACGCTCCTTTTCAGCATAAAAAGCCTGTCCGAGGAGCCTTTCCTCATTTCTGTAAGTTTTCATCTCTCTGTAGCGCAAATTTTTCTCTGAGTCCTTCCTTTCCTTCGCTTTTTCTCGAGTCTTTTAGTTGTTGTAAGGGATGGGTAAATTTAAGAAGTTAGTCGAGTCCGAAGAGATGATGGAGAAGTTCATCGCTGATTACGGGATACCCCACAATGTGGGCTTGAGGTACTGCGAGGAAGGGGATTGGTACATTAGGAGGAACGAGGGCGAAGTTGTGATCCCCATAATAGCCTTCTTAGAGGGAGGCATGAGAATCCCTATGGGGCCGGTGATGAGCGGCTACCTTAGGCACTTTTGGCTAACTCCCACCCAGTGCGCTGTCAATATGTTTAGGATACTAGGGTGCGTAGATGCCTTGAATGAGAAGATGGGGTTGAGGTTAACCCATCATGACGTAAATTGGTGCTATAACCTCCAACACCTGAAGGGTAAAACATACTAGATGAAGACGAGGGACGATAGGGTTCGGCTTATCCAGTGTCTCCCCGATTCTAGCAAGGGGCTGAATCTTGACTTTTTCATTGTGTCGGGGGAGTGGCACGATGGTCTTTATTGCCCGACAGTAGAGGGAGGGCCAGGTAGGGTACTTGGAGTAGGAGAGGGTCTAGCCTTTCTTCTCTTTTTTTTTTTTTTTTTGTGAATCTGCTCTGTTCGGCTGATGACAGGAGTTTGTTTTTCTTTCTGCAGATCCGCACGCCTTTGGGCGCCATTTTAACCTAGTCAACAAGGAGGATCTGCAATTTGTGCTTAGGTCGGAGGTTTTCGTGAACGAGGGCGACAATCAAGTCAGGGTTGCTTACAAGATCCTCGGGTGCGATCCGGCCCAGAAGGTGTTTCCGGTCCCGAAGCATGTGATCAGGGCTCGTGACCCTCAGCTTAGGCAAATCATTGTGGTGGAGCACTAGTTTTCGTTTTCTGAGGGATCGTCCATTCCAGAGGGCATCCCATTGGCTGGTTCCTCCTCGTCCCATCAAGCTGCAGAGGCCGAGGGAGAGGGTTCGAAAAAAGAGGGAGAAGTAGTGGATCTGGGTTCGTTTGAGGACAAATTTGCTGCATTCGATCAAGCCTATCTGTCCGAGGATTCCTCCGGTGACTTGGGGGACCCCCAACTATCTGAAGCCGATCTTCTGCCTTCGAGGGCTGGTACTCAGACCGAAATGAGTTCCAGGAGACAACCCCAAACCAACCTATTTGACTTGCTTGAGGGCAAGACGGGGAAAAGCACGCCGAGGGAGTCACAACCCAAGCCTCCTTCATCCACACCCAAGCTTCCTCCTGCCCTGCCTAAGCCTTTACCTGCACAGATTAGGTCCTCTACCATTCTGCCTATCTCGGACCCTTAGCTCGAGTCCTCTGATCCGAAGAGGAAGAGGTCTTCCAAAGACAAAGACCCAGTGGATGGGGGGAAATCTCGTCCCTCCCAAGAAGAAGGTGAAGCCCGCCGACCCTCTAAACAGCTGAGGATTGGTGGTCAGGACAAAGGGAAGGAGGTTATCCAGGTGTTCGAGCCCCAGGCCTGGCTTCCCGCTGCCATGCTTCATGGGAGGCCTCTGATGGACGACACCACCCTCAGGGACTTCCGAGGGGGCGAGGGGGCTCGCGTAGCCGACGCCCTGGAGAGGTCCCTCCTCCTCCCCGTCGACATGGCTGAGCTGGGGGGCATGAGGAGGAAAGAAGTGGCTTGCAACCTCAAGAGGTACCTGGGCATGGTAAGACTTCTGATACTTGTTCCACCGTTCGAATTTTATTGCTTAGTACTTATTTTATGGTGCTTTTGTTTCGGTTTGCAGGTTATCCAGGCAGCCTTTAGGTTGGACGAGGAGGCCGACAACCAAGGTAAGGCTCTGGATAAGGAGCGCCATAAGTACTTGACTGCCGCGAGTACTCTCAAGAGATCTGAGGCGGATCTCAAGAAGGCAGTGGAGAGTTTGGAGGAAATGATGAGGGCTAGAGACAAGGCGGCATCCGACCTGGCCGGGGCCACGAAGTATGCCGAGGACCGGACAAGGCGCTTGCGAGATGTCGAGGGTCAGCTGCAGGCTGCCCAAGGGGGTATTGCCGACCTGAAGAAAGAGCTGGCCAAGGCCATGGCGGCAAGAGGCATTGCTGAGTACGCCAAGGACGAGGTCGTGTTTGCGAGAGAAGATGCCGAGCGCTCCGTAGAGCAAGCGAAGGAAGAGGCCTTTGCTGAGAGGGTGGCTAAGACTGAAGCTGCCCTCAAGGCTCAAATCCCTGAAGTGTGCATGCGTTTCTGCTCCGAGACTTGGGAAGAGGCTCTCAACCAAGCGGGGGTCGAGGCCTCGTCTGACCTTAAGAGGGCCGAGAGGGTGTATTACCCTTCTGCTATCCGAGAGGTCGCCTCCGTTGATCCCGAGGCTGGCTCCGCCTTACAAGCGACAGATGAGGGCCAGACCAATGCCGCCGAGAATTCTACTCCAGCTGATAAGCCTGTTGAGGGGGCTGAGCGCCATGGAGCATTGGAGGGGGCAAGAGCTGGTAGTCAAGAGGTACCCCAGGATGTGGTAAAGCCTCCTGCTGACTCCCAAGCCACACTCGTCACCCCCCAGATTCCTCCTGTTGAGGAAGGGTCCTCAGAAGTAGCCCCACCAAGCCAGAGTCCCGAGGTACCAGTAGAAGCCCTCCAGCAGACTCCTCAGGACAAGCTATTTACCGAGTTGGGGGAGTAGGCCACCTTGTCAGGCTATTCCATTCCGATGGTCTGGGCCACTCTAATTTTGTTGTTGTTGTTGTTTTTTTTTTTTTTTTTTTTTTTTTTTATTGTTGTTCTTCCCTTTTCTTTTTTTTTTCGCCTTCTATCTTGGCGACATTGTAACGAAACTATATATTTTCTTTTTATAATATATTCAGTTGTTTGTTTTTAGCTCCTCGGACGATGTTTCCTTTCATTTGTTATACTTTAATGTTTTGCTCGATACCTTAGTTGCGTCTGGGACTTAGTCTCGTGAAGTAGTTGGCTTTCCCACAAGTTTGAGTCTGAGGGCCATGCCCCGCCTTGGTTCTATCTGACGCTTTTGTTCTTCTGTAAGTAGCTAGTTTCCCCGTAGGCTTGAGTCCGAGGACCATGCAAGGCCTTGGTTCAGTCTAGTACCCAGGTACTCCATGCAGTGGTTAGTTTTCCCATAGGCTTGAGTCCGAGGACCATGCAAGGTCTTGGTTCAGTCTGACGCTTGTATTCTTCTGCAAGTAACTAGTTTTCCCATAGGTTTGGGTTCTTGGACTATGCAAGACTTTGGTTCTGTCTAGTACCCAGGTACTCCTTGTTGTGGTTAGTTTTCTCAGAGGCTTGAGTCCGAGGATCATGCAAGGCCTTAGTTCAGTCTAACGCTCGTGTTCTTCTGTAAGTAACTAGTTTCCCCATAGGTTTGAGTCCTTGGACCATACAAGACCTTGGTTCTATCTAGTACCCAGGTACTCTTTGCTGTGGTTAGTTTTCCCAGAGGCTTGAGTCCGAGGACCATGCAAGGCCTTGGTTCAGTCTAACGCTTGTGTTCTTCTGTAAGTAACTAGTTTTCCCATAGGTTTGAGTCCTTGGACCATGCAAGACCTTGGTTCTGTCTAGTACCCAGGTACTCTTTGCTGTGGTTAGTTTTCCCAGAGGCTTAAGTCCGAGGACCATGCAAGGCCTTGGTTCAGTCTAACGCTTGTGTTCTTCTGTAAGTAACTAGTTTCCCCATAGGTTTGAGTCCTTGAACCATGCAAGACCTTGGTTCTGTCTAGTACCCAGGTACTCCTTGCTGTGGTTAGTTTTCCCAGAGGCTTGAGTCTGAGGACCATCCAAGGCCTTGGTTCAGTCTAACGCTTGTGTTCTTCTATAAGTAGCTAGTTTTCCCATAGGTTTGAGTCCTTGGACCATGCAAGACCTTGGTTCTATCTAGTACCCAGGTGTTCTTTTGTGAGTAACTAGTTTCGCCGCAGGTTTGAGTCCGAGGATCGCGGGAGACCCTGGCTCAGTCTAGTACCCAGGTACTCCTTGCTTAGAGTGAAGGGATTTGCCCTCATCGTCGGGGGGTTTGTTTTTTGTGTGGTGGCAGCCTCGGCCTTGCTTCACAGAGGATGGGCTATTCGTCAGACTGGATTCTTGACCCCGCGCTGCCCCGGGCAAGGGTGGCTCGGGTTTCTATCCTCACGCGTGGCAGCAGCCCCCTCTTCGCTCCAACCTTCTGCCTTCTTCGATTACGAGGCGTTCCCTGACTGTTCGCGTTCTGCGCTTGACGCTTCGGTGTGCGAGGCGCGCCCTCATTAATATCCTCGTGGATTAATGCAGATCCAGCGGCTGTAGGCTTCCTTGGAATTCGGTCAGGATTAATGTCGTTGATGACTCTTTCTTTGAGTTCTGGTTGGACCAATTTCCACCAGCCTTCGCCCTCTAAATAAGGCCTTCTGGGGGAATCATCCTTCCACACTTCACGAATCCTCCAGTCAAACAGGGAACATGACTCTCCCACCCCCTAAGCCCCTTCGATGACCTTGTCGGGGTTGCGATCAGAGCTTGGCGAAATGGGACGGCCCTGGACGAGGGCGGAGGCAAGCAAGATCAGGGTCCTCCTCCCTCAGTTGAGAACCGCTGCAGTTGTGGTTCGCGTCAGACTTTCGGTGCGGAAAGGTTTGGGCGTCATCCTGGTTGTATCGTGCCTGGCGGTTAGGAGGGAGGTCCATGAAGTACATAACGTCCTTCTCCAGTGCGCGTCCATGCCTGCCCTTCAAGCTGGTGGTGCTTCGCTCCCAGCTTATCTGCCGATGGAGGCTTGCGAGATTACGTCACGCTTGGTGCCCGAGTGTTACCGCCTCCAATGTTCAAGCATTGTGCGGCTGGGGGAGCATCGAGAGAACACCATGGGGCGGGGTCATCCGGCGCCTTTGCATCTGCTCCTCTCTTCTCACCGGTGCCATCCATACCAACCAGGGGGTGGTTGGTAGCTTTGAAGCAAGCCTGCCTCAGCCCCTTCTCTTTTAGGGTTAGCTCTAGGACAAGTCTGTCTGGGCCTCTGTTTGTATAGTTAGCTTTAAAACAAGCCTGTCTGAGCCTCTGTTTGTATCTTGTATTTACTTTTCGTTTAATAAAATGTTGTGACGTTTGTTCTCTTTTCGTTTTCTTTGAATCTTCTGCTTTTCTGCAATCGTTTTTTTTTTGGTGCAAACGCATCATTGTTAACCTTCCGCAAATTAGCCATCTAGGAACTGTCTGTTGCGCCTGCTAGTGCACAAGTTCTTCCCACAGATGGCGCCAATTGTAGGGTCCGGGTTTGAGCACTTCTGCTATTGAGAGAGTGGACTCAAGCCCAGTTAGCCTGGTACAATGAATTTGTAGAGAGTGGGTTAAAGAACTAGGCCTTAACAAGCGGGCAACGTCCAGTCGTTTCGTTTGGCAGAGCCGGAGGCTGGTTCACCAAGATTGTGCTCCGAAGTCTGTCCGAGGAGCTTTGCGATGACCTTTCTCCTGGGGATCCATCCCCCCCCCCCTTCTGATCTTTTTCCCTTCTTATATATAGTCCTCTCCCTTAACCTCTATCTTCCACCTGTTGATCATCCATGCTTCTTCCTTCTGACTGCCCGTCCCATCAGCCACTTTCCCAGTACCCCTGTGAGTTGCGGCAACCAAGGCAACCCTGTCCAAAAGTCACATCTCCATTAATGCGGCTAGGGGGTTAGGTGAGCGCATTTAGTGTGGAGGTGACAGGTTACCCTGGACGTGTTCCCCCGCCATGCTGCTATGGCTGACGTGTTGGTCTCGATAGGATCGTCCTCGGCAGAGTCCCTGGCCATTAAGGCCTTCACACTCCTTCCTCGGACTTTTCTTTCTCCTCGGCATAGGCCTTGGGCCGAATATAAGATGGGCCGGGGTTGCCAGATTATCAGGCTCCACAATTTCATTTAGAAATAGGGTCATAAATGTCAAATAACAAATTTCATTTTGAATTCAAAAAAAGAATTTCTAAAATTTAGGATTTTTTTTCCCTTTACGTTCAAAAAAGGAATTACAGTTATTGCTTATTTCTAAAGTTTATACTTTTTATTAGTTTGAAAAATAAAAAATATATATTTCTAAATTATAATAGATGAAAATTATTAACCCTTACTCAAAAAAATAGAAGAGCATTTGAGCTCGCACATGAGCTCGTACTCAGAGACTAGTATATATATAATATTTTATATACTTAAATAATGAATACATTAAATGATTTTGTTTGAATTCAACTTGTTTAGATGTCAAGTTTACATTAAAACTTGAGTTTAATTCACTTGCTAAATAAATGAACATAAACAATTTTTTTTCAACTCAATCTTAAACAACTCAGTTCATTTACAACCTTAATTAGAGAGAACCAAGAATCCATTGGGAGCTAAACTTAACTTGGTTACGAAAATGTGGTTCTAAATTCCACCTTTTGAAAGCACAAATTTTTTAAATTTTAATTTTTGTTTTGAACAACTTTTTCAAACGACCACTTTATTATTGAAAAATATAAAAAACGCACACTTTATTATTATGTGTGCGGAATCAGCTTTTTGATGATCACATGTTGATAAAAGTACAACTAAGAGAAAGTGCAATTTTAAAAACTTATTCATAAGCAAATGAACCAAAAAGCAAAACCTAAAATTGGTGTCAAAGGGATGCTTTTTTGGCACGTATTAATAAACTAAGAGTTCCCATGGTTATTTAATGGGTTACAAAGCTCTAAAGTCCAAATCACGGCACTATTAAAATAAGCATAATTAGAGTTGGTTTACTATCATTTTTCCCCTTTTATTTTAAATGTCCATGTCATGACAAAGTCTAATCTCTTTCATTTTACAACGAAATAAATTAGATTTTAAAATTTTCAAGATAGCATCTTATTCCCATTTATCCTAAGTAGAAACATTTCTCAAGTACATTAAGAAAAATAAAAACTACTGAGAACTTAAACAAATTCATAGAGTTCTAACCCTTTTTTTTATAGGTGGATAGTGAGGAAAAGGAGAGGTGGGAGCGAATTACAGACTTGAGACACCACAAAAAAATAAAAATAAATAAAAAATAAAAATTTATTATTACCACCGAATTCTCACTAGAATCTGGTAGAGTTCCAACTTGTCAAAGCAACGAATCTTCAATTATACCGAGCTCAACTAAAATGCTTCATCCACGCACCTCGGAAAAAAATTATGTAGCTTTTCACTTTCACAACTCTTATTTTGTGTCAAAAATGATTGACCTCCTAATTGGAAGACTACCACTTCTTCAACTCTCCTTTTTTTTCTTTTTCTTTTTTTTCTTTTTTTTTTAATTTTTGTTAATATTTTTTTGGGTAAAATTCTATTGAAATTAACCAAGCATAAGCAATAGTAACAAAATTCAGAGGACAAAACTTCTCATAATACATATCAACGCTATCATAAAAGATAAGCATGCATAAGTTCATAAGGGGACTATAAAAAATAACTAAGTTATGATTTGCTCTCTAGCATTCTTTTTTTTTTTTTTTGAGAAAGCTCTCTAGCATTCTTAACCCATGCATCCACATAGTTTTTGCTTCACGAAAGCTAAGATGGTTCATTTTCACTTAAAATATTCGACTGATGAGAGTCCTGCAATACATAATAAGAAATGTATAATATGAATTACACCTATAATCTTCTATAACCCAACCAATCACAACTCTAGCATCAACTTCTATTTTTACTGCCAAGAGATTCTAGCTAATACATAGCATTAAGCCATCCTTAGAGTTAGAGCCCAAAGCTCAGGATCAACAATGGTGGCCACTCCTATAGCTATAGTTCGGGGCCTTCGGGCAATCATGATATATAATAAAAGTTGGTTTATGTGCACCTATTAATTTTTTTTTTTTGAGAAACAAGACCATGATTCTTAAAGATCAACAGAAACTTCTGTCAGTGACTACAAGATTTTGGACATCACAGTGGATGCCATCAGACCAGTAGCAAGGACAAAGGGAATATTTGGCTAATTTTGCCAATTTATCAGCAACTGCATTCCCCTATCTTTTTACATGTGAAAAACAAAAAGAGACAAAATTCAAAGCTAGAGCTCTAATGTCTTCTATAATGTGACCGAAAGTGCTGACACAGTTTGAATCTGCGTTGAGAGCCTGTATAATTGTTTCAGAGTCACCTTCAAGTACCACTTTCTCTACGCCAAGCTCCAAAGCAAAGGAAATTGCTTTTCTGCAAGCTAAAGCCTCAACGTCATCCACTGTTGCAGGGAGGTTGATTCTATCTGAGAGTGCACCAATGACTTGACCACCTGAGTTTCTTATCACCACCCCAATGCCCGCCATTTTCCGGTCCTGGAATATAGCACCATCGAAGTTAATTTTGCAATAAGGACTCCGAGGTGGCTTCCAGTGAATGGGTTCTGAGTTTGAGGTTGAACCATTGAATCTTGGCTCACTACCTTTGTTGAGTCTTGAGCTGAACGATACTCCTTGAAACGGTCCAGCATGTCGTCATAGATTTTATTATATGGAATGCAGGTAGTCTTCAATCTAGTAGCATTACGATTGTGCCATATACTCCATGTAACATATGCAAACCGTTCAGCTAAGAAATGATCATTGTTGTTTATAATCCCAATCCATAAGTCCCTAAAATCCACGAACTGCACAGCCAACTGATTCCTGAGACATGGTTCTTCCCACCAAACTTCTTTTAGAGCCTGACAGCCCCACAACGCGTGAATAACATCCTCAACACCATCATGGCAAAGATCACAGGTAGCATTTCGAGTGACTTTCTTGGTGAACTGATTTTTCTTTGTAGGGAGAGATTCGCAGCATGCTCGCCAAATAAAATGTTTAATTTCATTTGGAACTTCCAATTCCCAAATATGATTCCAGGAACTACTGTGAGCCGAGGGGTTTGATGGTCCAACGGTCGGAGATCCAGAGAGCAATTTATATGCACTCTTTGTCGTATACTTCCCGGATTTAGTGCCTGCCCAAATAAGTGTGTCAGGGACTTAGCGTGAACTGAGAGGAATCCCCAGAATGACTTGAGCTTCATGGGGGGAGAATTCGGCAAGCACTCGTTCTTCATCCCAGCAATGACCATCTTCATCAATGATTGCACAGACCCGAGCATTGTTGGGCAGATTTTTCTGTGAAGATAGCACTCTGCTTGAAAACTTGTCAGGTAGCCACTTATCACCACGAATACGAACCTGCCGCCCATCTCCAGTACGCCAAATTGAACCTCTTTTGACAATGTCCCTAGCCTTAAGGATGCTTTGCCAGGCATAGGACCCAGAAAGCTTCACAACAGAGTCTAATATGGAGCAGTTAGGAAAGAATTTAGCTTTGAACACTTTATGTAGCAGAGAGTCAGTGTTGTGAAGGAGACGCCAAACCTGTTTACCTAATAAAGCCAGGTTGAAATTTTCAATGTGAGCGTTTGGATTGAGATTAATGCTGCGGCGCGTTTTCATTTCACGTTTTGCAACTTTTTTTTTTTTTTTTTTTTTTCTTCAGGCGTGTGAGGGTGTAATACGGTACTGTGCCGTTACTGTGCGGCTACTGTTCATATGAACAGTAGCCGCACTTGTTGACTTTTGCCATGAACAGTGCACTTGTGCACTGTTCATGAACCCACAAATTTCATTTTTTATCAATTTTTTATTAAAAATGGGTCCCACAGCACTATTCACACATTTAAAAATTATTTTGCTACAGTGTTTTCAGTTTTCAGTTTTCAGTTTTCAGCAACAATAAGTTCAATCCAAACGGACTCAAATGTCTCTAAACCCTAAACCTCCTTGAGACTTTGGTAAGAGTACCCACAGTAGATGTGGGATATGTGCCAAATGCTAAATATTTGACACATATCCCACACCAAACACAAAAAATAGCTCCCATCAGTTGTGGCATATTTGCCAAAATTATACTACATTTGTTCGTACTGTTGCAAATTTGCAACGGTGCGGACAAATGTGGTAAACCAAAATAATATTTTTTATTTGGCTTTCTCTCTCCTCTCATTCGGTCTTAATTTTCTCTCTCTCTTCTCACATCAGACCCAGCTCCTCCCTCTCTCCAGTTTATTCTTTTCTCTTCTCTCTCACCTCTATTCTCTCTCACCGATTTCCTCCATCTCCACTCTCCCATCACCGATCAAGCCGCCGACCTCAGACCTCACCGATCAAGCCGCCGCCATCGCTTCTCGTTTGAAGACTCCATCGCCGCCGATCTGAAGACGCCATCGTTCTACATCTCTGTCTAGCATTCTCATCGCCCTCTAGCCACGCCGATCTCGCCATCGCTGATCTCCCTGCCTCCCTGCCTTCCTCCACTCTCGTCGACCCATCTCCCTTGCCACTCGCCACCGACCCATGAGATGCAGTGCAGACCTATAAAATTTGCCCATCTGCCGACCCATCGAAGCTTTGTACTCAGTTAAGGTGGACAGAAAAATGCCGCCGTGATCAACAACGGCGGGAATTTTTCTTGGTTCATAGGTTTTGGATTGTTGGGTTTATGGTTTCCGATATGTTGTTGAGAAGGTGGTTTTTTTTTTAATGTTGCCGTGGGTTTTATTTTTATGGTTGTGGGTTGATTTTCTTGAGTAGTTGTGGGCTAATTTTAATGTTTATGGGTTTGTGCCGGTGGTGGATTTGTGCCGATCTCTCTGTTGTGTGTGTATGTGTTTTTTTTTTTTTTTTTTTTGAGGTGGCGTTGGTGGATGTGGGTTTGTGCCTGTGGTGGGTTTGGGATGTGGGTTTGTGCCGATCTCTCTGGTTGTGTGTGTGTGTGTGTTATTTATTTATTTTTTTTTTTTAGGTGGCATTGGTGGATATCAGTTTGTGCCGATGGTGGCTGTCGGTGTTGTTGCGGCAGTGATTGTTGGTGGCTGTTGTTGCGGCAATGGTGGTTGTGCCGTTGTTGTTGACGATGAGGATGAGGATGGGGATGAGGATGACAAAGAGTAATTAATATATCATTTTAATGTATAGTAAATATTATTTTAATGTATAGAATTGAAATATAGAACATCTGATAAATTGTATGTTGTAAAATGATGTGGTAAAATAATAAAGTAGGCTTTTAGTGTGGCAAAATGACATAATTTTTGCCACGGCTGCTACGGATGCTCTAAGCAAAGCTTGTTCCATGCCACCCAGTGGATTTTTCTAGCCTCCCCCTTATATCCCCACCAAAACTTATGGATCAATGGTTCAATATCCTTACAAAGGCTCTTAGGGAGTTTGAAACACCCCATAGTGAATGTTGGCATTGCTTGTAGGACTGATTTGATGAGGACTTCACGACCAGCTTGGGACAAAAGTTTTTATTTCCACCCTTTGATTTTACTCCAAACTCTCTCCCTGATGTAACTAAAACTTTGCTTTTTTGCTCTCCCAACAAAGGATGGAAGACCCAAGTATTTTTCATATTGGGAAACCGTCGGAATTCCAAGTAAATCTGAAATTTTGTTGCGGATGTGCTGCTCTGTGTTTGTGCTAAAAAACAATTGAGTTTTACCCCGGTTGATCTGTTGTCCCGAGGCTTATTCATATGTGTCAAGAATGTCCAACACCGTTTGGCATTCATTGTTGTTTGCTTGGCAAAATAGCAAACTATCATCGACGAAGAACAAATGTGACACCTTCGGCCCCTCTCTACACAAGGACACTCCATGAAGTTTCCCACTGATTTCCGCTTGGTGAATTAAAGCATGGAGCCCTTCATGGTATTCATCTTGTTCCTAGTTCAATTTGATTATTCTGTTTCATTGCCTGAAAAGTGAAAATCACACAAGGACTTGTGAGCATTATAAAAGGCTAGAAGCCTAGATGTCAGCTTGATCACGTGGGCCTTTTGCTTTCGATAGTGATGAAAAGTTTCAGCTGGTGCAGACTGACAGTGCAGTAAAACGGCAAATCTAGACGCTTACACGTCTCGAGAGCACTGACGCGAAAGTTAATAAATTAATAACCGGGTCCCACACTGTAGAAAGAGAGCAGTGAGGAGTGAAGGTTTACATATAAGAAGAGAGCCCAGACACTTATCAAAGCATACCTTTCTCGGCCTTTAGGCTAAGATCAAGTGTAGTATCTGTTCTTATCAGTTTAATATCTGATATATGGCCCAATGGGTCATATATCATGTGACCCAACCCATTGGGTCACATGATATTAAATAAATTTTTTATGGGGGAAGGCCCGTAATGGTAGCTTGCTACTGGGGTATTCAAGCGTAGCCCATGCGTTGCACTTTTGCACGGGTCTATTGCACCCAACCAAATCAAGTATAAACTTTTTAATTAATTACTCATACCTTGACTCTTATACTTAATCAAGTATAAAATTTTTGCACGGATCTTTATTATTTTTGTTCTCTCCCCAAATATCAGCATCCATCCTCAATTTCAACATTTCACAAATTGTGTTCGAAAAAAATAAACTAGAAAGAAAGTGTGTGTTACTATGTTCACAAAATCGGAGATAAAAATCTCAAATTTTCACATAAAGACACAAGCGTTGACCTTCACCATTTCACAAATTTTAACAAAAATCACAAAAAATTTCCTCATCATCAAAGACAAAAAATCCTTCTCCGATAGAGTAATAAAAACAGTTACTGCCGCCTTCTTCACTTCATCTCATGAGCTCATTTTCAACTTGATTCTAGTGATCATGCTAAGGTTAAATTGACAATAGACAAACAAAGCCTCAAATGGCCAGTTTGAAACCCAAGCTTTTGCTTTATCAAAAGCATCCCAACTTGAACGAAGAACTTAGAAGTCAATTCCAGGTTCAACCTTCTTGAGAGAGAGAGACTAATAATTATCTCATGTATTATATACAAGTATATTATAGCTTACTCTGTATGTGTGTTATACAACTGTGCAAAACTTATATGCAATAAGAGCATCCACATCAGTTTATCTAAAATTTTCTGTCTATTTTACACTAAAAACTTACTTTTTCTATTTTACACCGTTGCTTTTACAAAACAACCACATTAGTCTATCTATTTTACACTCTATTTTAATTATATAATCATTTTTTTTTACCTTTAATTTCTCCGGTTCTCTCTCATTAGCCTGTCTTGTTTTCTCCGTTCTCTGTATTCTCTACTTCCCTCAACCCATAAAAGAATACATGTGGTTGTCTCCTTCCCTCACCCTATTCATTGTTTTCTCCGTTCTCTCCATTCATCGCCATCATCGTCCTTCCTCTCTCTCAATTTGAACCACCCTCACCCCGCCACTAATCTTTACTTTTTTTTCTCAAATTGACCTAGCCAAAACCCCAAAGCTTCTCTCTTTCAATTTGATTGGCAACAAGATGGAATCACTGGTTTTTTGGGTTAAAAGCTCGCTTGATCTCACCCATGACTTGAACATGGGTTTTTTTGGGTTGAGGTGAAATGGGTCGAGATGAAGTTGGGTTAAGGTGAAACGGGTTTTCTGGGGTGAGGCAAAGATTGTATTGTGATTTTCCTTTGAATTTGGTTTGCATTTTTGTTTATTTGGGGTTGATTTTAGTTTAATTTTTTGTTGATTTTTGGGTCAATTTTGTGTTAAATTATAAGGTGTTGTGATTGGTTGCAATGGTGATGGTGGGTGGTGCTAGGTTGCAGTGGTGGGTGGTGCTGTTCCAGTGGTGGTTGGACAATGGTCGGTGGTCGATCAGTTTTGTCCGGTTTAGAGGAAGAGGGAGAGAGAGAAGTCAGATGGAGAAAGAAGAGAGGTGAGAGAAAAATATATATATAATATAATGATATGCACAATTACAATAACTATGTATATTTGCACGGTTACTATAGCTATTGTGCAAATTTACACAACTTTAGACAAGTTAATGCAGAAGAATTTTGAGGAATTTTGGGGTTAAATATGCAAAGTTGGACACTTTTTGTATTTTGCATTCACTGGTGTGAATGCTCTAAGAGGGAGGATGCACATACATAAGATGCATCATTCTTCATGACACTATTCCAAATCTTTTGAACTCAAATTTTGAGACATAATCCCAATGATCATGCTCAATGAAGAGCCACTAACCCTAAGTAAGATTAGTATTTATGTTTACATATACACAACACATACAATTGAGAAAGATTTGGCTCTTTTCTATATATGATCAAGTTTTATGTTTACCTATATTACTGTTGAGGATATTACACAAAGTAATAATAGAAGAACAAGGTTAACACAAAAGACAAATAGAAAATAGATAACTTGGAGGCACAATATTGTTTTTATTAGACAATATTTGCCCTCCACACTATTGTTGCTAAAGGGTTATCGCAAATTTGTCCTTAGGACACAACCAAAATGTTGGGTTCTATAGATAGCAATTCTGGAGAATGAGCCTCTATTTATACCCATAGAGTTACATTTCATCAAAAGACACGTATGGAGAGTTAAAACGTTTCATAAAACTGTTAATAAGGCTTGAAACCCCTTAATCATTTCTGAACAGTCACCAAAAAATTCTACAGAAAATCCCATTTCATGATTTTCGATCGGTCGAAAATTACTTTCGATCAATTGAGCGCTCTTTTCGATCAGTCGAACAAGAATCAAACAGTGATTGAGACATCCAGAGACTTCAAGATTATTTTCTTACTGTGGGGCTTGATAATCTAGCAACCCCGGCCCATCTTATATTCGGCCCAAGGCCCATGCCGAGAATGAAGAAAAGTCCGAGGAAGGAGTGTGAAGGCCTAAATGGCAAGGGACCTTGCCGAAGACGATCCTGCCGAGACCAACACGTCAGCCATAGCAGCATGGCGGGGGAACACGTCCAGGGTAACCTGTCACCTCCACACTAAATGCGCTCACCTAACCCCCTAACCGCATTAATGGAGATGTGACTTTTGGACAGGGTTGCCTTGGTTGCCGCAACTCACAGGGGTACTGGGAAAGTGGCTGACGGGATGGGCAGGAGGCTTCACCACATCCTGGGGCACCTCTTGACTACCAGCTCCTGCCCCCTCCAATGCTCCATGGTGCTCAGCCCCCTCAACAGGCTTATCAGCTGGAGTAGAATCCTCGGCGGCATTGGTCTGGCCCTCATCTGTCGCTTGTAAGGCGGAGCCAGCCTCGGGAGCAATGAAGGCGACCTCTCGGATAGCAGAAGGGTAATACACCCTCTCGGCCCTCCTAAGGTCAGACGAGGCCTCGACCCTCGCCTGGTTGAGAGCCTCTTCCCAAGTCTCGGAGCAGAAACACCTGCACACTTTAGGGATTTGAGCCTTGAGGGCAGCCTCAGTCTTAGCCACCCTCTCAGCAAAGGCCTCTTCCTTCGTTTGCTCTACAGAGCGCTCGGCATCTTCTTTTGCAAACACGGCCTCGTCTTTAGCCCTCACGGCCTGGTCCCTGGCGTACTCGGCAATGCCTCTTGCTGCCACAGCCTTGGCTAGCTCCTTCTTCAGGTCGGCAATACCCCCTTGGGTAGCCTGCAGCTGACCCTCGACATCCCGCAGGCGCCCTGTCTGGTCCTCGACATGCTTCATGGCGCCGGCCAGGTCGGATGCCGCCTTGTCTTTAGCCCTCGTCATCTCCTCTAGACTCTCCACTGCCTTCTTGAGATCCGCCTCAGATCTCTTGAGAGTACTCGTGGCAGTCAAGTACTTATGACGCTCCTTATCCAGAGTCTTACCCTAGTTGTTGGCCTCCTCGTCTAGCCTAAAGACTGCCTGGATAGCCTGCAAACCGAAACAAAAGCACCATAAAATAAGTACTAAGCAATAAAATTCAAACGGTGGAACAAGTATCAGAAGTCTTACCATGCCCAGGTACCTCTTGAGGTTGCGAGCCACATCTTACCTCCTTATGCCCCCCAGCTCAGCCATGTCGACGGGGAGGAGGAGGGACCTCTCCAGGGCGTCGGCTACGCGAGCCCCCTCGCCCCTTCGGAAGTCCCTGAGGGTGGCGTCGTCCATCAGAGGCCTCCCGTGAAGCATGACAGCGGGAAGCCAGGCTTGGGGCTCGGACACCTGGATAACCTCCTTCCCTTTGTCCTGACCACCAATCCTCAGCTGTTTAGAGGGTCGACGGGCTTCACCTTCTTCTTGGGAGGGACGAGATTTCCCCCCATCCATTGGGTCTTTGTCTTTGAAAGACCTCTTTCTCTTCGGATCAGAGGACTCGAGCCGAGGGTCCGAGATAGGCGGAATGGTAGACGACCTGGTCTGTGCAGGTAAAGGCTTAGGCAGGGCAGGAGGAAGCTTGGGTGTGGACGAAGGAGGCTTGGGTTGTGACTCCCTCGGCGTGCTTTTCCCCGTCTTGCCCTCAAGCAAGTCAAATAGGTTGGTTTGGGGTTGTCTCCTGGAACCCATTTCGGCCTGAGTACCAGCCCTCGGAGGCAGAAGATCGGCTTCAGACAGTTGAGGGTCCCCCAAGTCACCGGAGGGATCCTTAGACAGATAGGCTTGATGGAATGCCGCAAATTCATCCTCGGATGAACCTAGATCCACTACTTTTCCCTCTTTTTCCGAACCCTCTCCCTCGGCCTCCGCAGCTTGATGGGACGAGTAGGAACCAGCCAATGGGATGCCCCCTAGAATGGACGATCCCTCAGAAAACAAAAACCCATGGTCCACCATAATGATTTGCCTAAGCCGAGGGTCACGAGCCCTGATCACGTGCTTCGGGACCGGAAACACCTTCTGGGCCGGGTCGCACCCGAGGATCTTGTGAGCAGCCCTGACTTGATTGTCGCCCTCGTTCACGAAAACCTCCGACCTAAGCACAAATTGCAGATCCTCCTTGTTGACCAGGTTAAAATGGCGCGTGAAGGCATGCGGATATGCAGAAAGAAAAACAAACTCCTGTCATCAGCTGAACAAAGCAGATTCACAAAAAAAAAAAAAAAGAAGAAGAAGAAAGGCTAGACCCTCTCCTACTCCAAGTACCCTGCCTGGCTCTCCCTCTACTGTCGGGCAATGAAGACCATCGTGCCACTCCCCCGACACAATGAGAAAGTTAAGATTCAGCCCCTTGCTAGAATTGGGGAGACACTGGATAAGCCGAACCCTATCGTCACTCGTCTTCATATAGTATGTCTTACCCTTCAAGTGTTGGAGGTTATAGCACCAGTTTACGTCATGATAGGTTAACCTCAACCCCATATTCTCATTCAAGGCGTCTATGCACCCTAGTATCCTAAACATATTGACAGCGCACTGGGTGGGAGTTAGCCGAAAGTGCCTAAGGTAGCCGCTCGTCACCGACCCCATAGGGATTCTCATGCCTCCCTCTAAGAAGGCTATTATGGGGATCACAACTTCGCCCTCGTTCCTCCTAATGTACCAATCCCCTTCCTGGCAGTACCTCAAGCCCACATTGTGGGGTATCCCGTAATTAGCGATGAACTTCTCCATCATCTCTTCGGACTCGACTAACTTCTTAAATTTATTCATCCCTTACAACAACTAAAAGACTCGAGAAAAAGCGAAGGAAAAAAAGGACTCAGAGAAAAATTTGCGCTACAGAGAGAAGAAAACTTACAGAAATGAGGAAAGGCTTCTCGGACAGGCTTTTTATGCTGAAAATGAGCGCCGGTTGATGTGGAAGTTTGACCGGATTCAGAGTATGTGCACCAGGGTTCTCGAGTACACAAATAAGGAGGCAAATCGGTTCAAACAAGTATTTATACTCTCAATTAAAGATAATCAGGCGGAGTTTCCCACTCATCAAGGCAGGAAATCCCCACCGACCGATTAGCATCACACCGTTGAACGTGGGGAGTATGGAGCCGCCAGAATTTAATGCGGGCGTTTAATGCTGGTGCGCGCCGTATATCGAGGCGCCAGAAACGTGCATTGGGCAGGCGGAAAGACTTCAGCGCTGACGTAGGCCACTATAGGGCGAGTTATGACGAAGGCCCAAGGACATCAAAATCCAACTCCTCGCCCGAGGAGCCGGGCAGCAGGATTTCGAGGGGCTATTGTGGGGCCTGATAATCTGGCAACCCCGGCCCATCTTATATTCGGCCCAAGGCCCATGCCGAGGAGGAAGAAAAGTCCGAGGAAGGAGTGTGAAGGCCTTAATGGCTAGGGACCCTGCCGAGGACGATCCTGCCGAGACCAACACGTCAGCCATAGCAGCATGGCGGGGGAACACGTCCAGGGTAACCTGTTATCTCCACACTAAATGCGCTCACCTAACCCCCCAGCCGCATTAATGGAGATGTGACTTTTGGACAGGGTTGCCTTGGTTGCTGCAACTCACAAGGGTACTGGGAAAGTGGCTGACGGGACGGGCAGTCAAAAGGAAGAAGCATAGATGATCAACAGGTGGAAGACAGAGGTTAAGGGAAAGGACTATATATAAGAAGGGAAAAAGATCAGAAAGGGAGGGATGGATGCCCGGGAGAAAGGCCATCGCAAAGCTCCTCGAACAGGTGCCGAGGACAGACTTCAGAGCACAATCTTGGTGAACCAGCCTCCGGCTCCGCCAAACGGAACGACTGGACGTTAGTCGCTTGTTAGGGCCTAGTTCTTTAACCCACTCTCTATAAATTTATTGTACCGGGCTAACTGGGCTTGAGTCCACTCTCTCAATAGCAGAAGTGCTCAAACTCGGACCCTACACTTACTATTTTTGATCGATCGAGCCAAAGTTTCGACCGATCGAAAATGCTGTATTTCGAATTTTCACATAGAAAATTTCAGAACTTGAATTTTCACTTTATGAAATAATATTTTCCAAATTCAAACATCATTATTATAACCTATCTTTGTATATACCTATATATACAAAGCTAAAAGTATTTTATTTGGAAGGAAATTAATGAACATTTTCAATAAGAAATAATAAATACGATTACAACACTAAATAACCTTTGATCTTTGCACGTGAACGATTTATATTACATAATTTATTTATGTAGCATGAAATATATAAATTATAAAAGGTGTGATTTAAGGATATTTTGCAATATAAACTTTATAAATTGGTGTGTGAAAAGGTTTTTTTTTTTTTTAAGTACAAAATTTATTTATAAAAAATATATTTATATAATCTAATTTACAAGAAATTATTCTCCCATATTAGAAAAATACATATAATTTTTATATTGGCCAAAATTAACCTAAGAGCCTACAAAGAGAATGTAAATGTCAAAACACCCTTTTTTTTTTTTTTTTTTGAAACAAGTCAAAACAACCTGATATTTTAAACAATATGTTTTAGAGGTTAAGTGTATTGGATTATTTATTAATACCAAATATTTTGGTCAGTTTGGTCAATGTAGACAATATTAATAAATTGATATTTTTCACATTATTAATAATTTAATGTATATCAAAATAATTCAAGTGAATATATATTTTAAATGTTGATGTCAAGGCAAAATCTAATTTCATTCATTTTATTATTAATAAAATAGATTTAAAAATGTTTGAGATAGCCTTTCACTCCCATTTGTTCCAAACAAAAACATCTCTCAAGTACATCAAGAAAAATAACTACCACTACAAAGTACAAACTTAAGTAGATTCACAGTCTTAACATTTTTTTAGATAAGTGAATGGTGAAGGAGAGGCGAAAATGGACCCAAACTACGTACATGATACACCACAAAAGGTATCATTGTCATTGAATTACCCCTTGAAATTAATAGAGTTCTAATATGTCCAACAAAAAATCTTCAATTATACCAATCATAATTAAAATGTTTTATCCACATACTTGAAGAAAACGAGTTTACGCGACCTTTTACATTCACGACTCTTATTTTATGTAACAAATGACTGACCAGCCCTAATTGGAATTTGGAAGACCACCGTTTCATAAATTCTCCCAGGTTTTTTGGTTAACCATGATTATATTATAAAAGTTGCTTCGTGTGCACCTGCTAATTGGTTTGCTAGCTGAACACTTTTTTTTATTGATTAATATTCCCCAAAGCAAAACGGTTTGAATTTGATGCCCCAAAAACCGTGTTGGCTACTTTCAGTTGGTACACGTATTGATAGCACTGACGCGAAAGTTAATAAATTAATGATAGGGTCCCACACCGAAGAATGAGAGCAGCGCGGAGTGAAGGCTGAGATATAAGGTGAGAACCGAAGCACAAAATAAAGCATACCTTTCTCGGCCTTTTGGCTAAGATCAAGTGTAGTATCTGTTCTTATCAGTTTAATATCTGGTATGTGGCCCACTGGGTCACATTTATTAAACAATTTTTTTAAGGGGGAAGGCCCATTATGGTAGCTTGCTACTGAGGCCTTTAAGCGTCGCCCATGCGTTGCACTACTGCTTGGGCTTGGCGTTCCCCACTCAAACCTAGTCTAAATTTTGTTATCATGAAGTTCTATTGGTCCCCAGACATTCTCTTCGGAGGCAATAGTAAACATTATCGGCTTCAGTCAGCGATACTCGTGCTTTCATTATGTTGAGCCACTAATCCTTTCTCTTAATTTGATTAAAGCTCTAAGCTAGTGCGTAAAAAATAGATTACACTTAAAACCATAAAAATGCATAACCAATGAAAATTAAAAATAAATAACACTATTCACTAAAAATGCACAAAACAGTGAAATATCTGTTTTAGAATTAGATAAAAAATTATTTTTTTATGCAAATACATGCCTAGAAGTTAGGAAAAGACTAAAATTTAGGATTTGAAATTGAGTAAATTGATGTGTTTAGTGTGTGCTAATTTTAGATATATTTAAATAAAGCATACTAATTTTTAGGAAAAAAAATTTATCTATTAGTTTTTTTTTTTTTTGAATAACAATTTTAACCCTGTTTTTTAAGAATAAGGATTATCTAATTAGATTAGGAGTATGTTTTTTTTTTTATATACATTTTTTGAAATTATAACTAACTTTCTGAATTCTCTTTATATTTTTTGAAGCTACATCTTTTTTTTTTTTTTTTTTAAATATTCTGTATGATACATCAAGTTTTTCCGTCTAATGGATAATGGCAATAACTAAATTAACACGACATTAAAAATCTTATGGTAATTTAATGGCGGCGTTCTTAAATTTTAAATATTGAATCAAGTTTGAGAAAATTTTGATTTGATTTGAAAATGAAATATTTTGGTATTGATCAGTACCAACATACCATTTTAAAATTATTGCTTAATTTAACTTATCATATTTATATGTAAGTATATTTTAAAGATTTCAAATTAACTTTGTGGGGGGTTTGAGGACAGCCATCCCTACAAGACCTTGCCTGAGGAGTGTATGAGCCCAGCAAGCTGATCTTGTGAAGGAAAACCTAGTGCAACTTGAAAAAAAGGGTTTAAACGAGGGCCCTTAAACAGCCCAAGGAAGGTCTTCTACCTCAGATGTGACTGTCCCAAAATAAGCAAGAGGGATCCTGCCCTTAGCCCGGAGGTATGATTCGAGGGAGGCAAACGTGGCCAACATGGAAGGAAAGAGAAGGGAAAACTTGTCAAGAAAGCACCCATCACTATCGCATTGAATGCACTACACCAACCAAGCCAGCTGCATTAAAAACTGAATGACACCTAAATTATGTCAAGACAGCTAGTAACTTACTCAGCACTTCCTCCAAAGGTGGGATGGGGCAAGTATCTAAGGGAGATCAACCACCCTCCATGTGGAGGGTTAGGATGAGAAGGGAACCACTATAAAAGGGGAGGACATCCCAGTGAACAAAGATCTGAGGAGAGATCACTCAAACTTGTATATCCCAAAGTGTTACAAGTTCACTTGACTGACCAAGGAGGCATCTATAGACTCTTTTACTTTCCTTTCACTTGCTATTTCGTGTTTCTTTTTGTCTGGATCTTTTTCTCCTACTCCAGCCCTTTGGACTGGGAGCTCGCATATTGGTCCACTGCACTCATTTCTATAAATTAATTGTAGTGGGCTTACTCCCAAAGCCCATCCTTCGCTTGGTAGGCCTTGATGCCTATTTTTTGCCCCATACAAATTCCATTTAACTCATTAGGTATTCTCCTGTATTAAAAAATTAAAAAATACGTATAATTTTGTATTAGCCAAAATAACCTTTGAGAGCCTAAAAAAAACTGTAAAGGTCAAAAGAACCTGGTATTTTAAACAGCACATTTTAAGAGGTTAAGTGTATTGGTTTATTGATTGATACCAAATATTTTGGCTGGTTTTGTTAATGTAGTTTAAAATTAATAAATTGATATTTTTCACATTATTAATAATTTAATTTATATCAAAAGAGTACAAGTAAATATATATTTTAAATGTTGATGTCATGACAATAACCTTTTTCTTTCCTATGTTAACCTTTTCTTAGGTAAGTGGCTGACGAGAGAGACGAAAAGGGTTGGAAACCACATATATAAGACACTACAAAAAATATCATTGTCATTAAGTTAGGGTTTGGCTTACCTTCAATACTTTTTTAATAGGAAGTCTCATTTTGTTTTAGATATATAATGACAAGTGGTAGTAGGTTTTAATCTCCATATATTATTTAGTTAGTGGGTGATGTAACAGTTTCTCATTAAAACAAAAGGTGATTCAAGTTTAAAAAGTACTGAAAATAAGCTAAACCCATTAAATTATTATTAGAAAATGGTAAAGTTCTAACTTGTTAAAGAAAAGATAGTAACTTATACCAAGATCAATTAATACCTCAATAAAACGAGTTTATGCAACTTTTCACATTCAACTCTGATTTTATGTCACAAATGATTGATCAGTCCTAATTGGAAGACTACATTTTCATAAATTCTCCAAAGTTTTTTTTTTGTTAATCATGATACATTATAAAAGTGCACCTGCTGATTGGTTTGCTAGCTGAAATAATTTTTTATTAATTATTTTAGTTCCCCCTAGCAAAACGGTTTGAATTTGATACCCCAAAAACCTTGTTTGCTTTGTTGTTCCGATGCCAACTTGATCGTGTTGACAGAGGATTTTGCTACGATATTGATGAAAAGTTTCAATTGGTACAGCGATTAATCTAGACTCTTTTATACGTCTCGATAGCACTTATGCGAAAGTTAATAAATTAATAATAGGGTCCCACACCGAAGAATGAGAGCAGTGAGGAGTGAAGGCTTAGATATAAGATGAGAACCGAACCACTGTAGAAAGCATACCTTTCTCGGCCTTTTGGCTAAGATCAAGTGTAGTATCTGTTCTTATCAGTTTAATATCTGATCATGACCCAATGGGTCATGTATCTTGTGACCCAACCCATTGGGTCAGGGTCACATGATATTAAATAAATTTTTTATGGGGGAAGGCCCGTAATGGTAGCTTGCTACTGGGGCCTTTAAGCGTCGCCCATGCTTCGCACTGCTGCTTGGGCCTGGCGCACCCCACCCAAATCAACTACAAAATTTATGGTTCAATTAAATAATTGCGAATCTGCTCACTTAGCAATACTATGAAATTTTTACATCTTGGACCTTGTTAAACCAACAAGAAAAAGGCCCAAATAACAACCCAACAAAAAAAAAATTTAAATTAGAGATGGTGGGTCTTCTCTAACCTAATTTAATTATATTTGTGTGTGATGATGAGTGGTGGATCTACTAAATAGAAACATAAAAAATTGTTCAAGAATAAATCACTAGACTATTACTAGAGTCGATAATGAGTGGATACAAAGGGACCACTTGAGCGAAAGACTAGATAACCCAGCAAAACTCTTCAATTGACAACTTATTAAATTTCACCAGGGTTAAATGGAATTTAGGTACTTCTATATATGGTGAATATAAATCATTTTCCTACTTTTTGTGTTGTACTTTATGTTTCATTAATCACAACTTGTCATGTATTTGATTTTTTTTTTTTTTTCCATTTTAAACTTTGTTTATTTTATAAGAAAAGTTAAACAAATACATGACAAATTATAATTTGTGAAATATAAAATGGAATACATGGGACAGAACAGGGGTAGCTCCATGTTATGGTAGGGTGTTCAAATGAACACCTTGACCTGGAATTTTGTTATTATTATTATTATTATTGACCATCCTAAAAAATTTGTTCACCCTTTTATTTAAGCCCAACAAAACTAAACTCGGTCCCCTTAAATATATCCTTGGCCCTCTAAAAAAACTAGGAACAACAATCTCTTAAAAAAATTAACAAAGAAGCCCATTTGGCACAACTCATTCACTCAATCCTCACTCCCTTGCTCAAATTAAAATAAAAAAATTAGCACAGCATAATCAAATTATTAAAAAAGTAGAAGAAGCAAATCTAAGAGTTTTAGAGAGAGAACATTTGCCTCATTCCCCCGACTTGTCAGTCTAGATAAGCCATCACTTTGCTCATCTCTCTCTCTCTCTCTGCGTGCATGTTTTGTTGAATTGTTTTGAGTGTCTAACTCCATGGATTGTGATAGACTAGCGTAAATTTATAATTTATAATAGTGCATAGTCTTATAAGTGTTTGACATCTTTATGACAATGTTTAATGGTATGAATTATGGGTAGTAAAAAGCTAAAGGGTAAAGACAAATATAAGTAAATAGACTATAGTTTACACTTTAACAAATAGTAAATAACACTTTGTGAGGAAGTGGGCCAAGTGGTAGTGGGGATTCGGGTGTGGGACAATGAGTAGTGACAAATTTTTTTGTTTGGATTGTTGAATTGAATTATTAATAAACTAATGTTATGGACACAATGAAAGTTCTTCATAGTACAATTACAAAGACCACTAAGTTGAGTTGAATTATTAAATAGAAGAATTGTATATGTTTTTTTATTGAATTGTTAAATTGAATTCTTAATAGAGTGCAGGAAAAAAAAAATCTTAATACAATTACAACAGAGAATAAGTTGAGTTGAATTGTTGAATAAAAAAAATTGCAATCGAATGAGAGATTAGTGGATGAATGATTTCTTAATTGTTTACATTGAAATAGAGGTTGTTTGTAACATTAATAATGAGACTATCATGTAATAATTTCAAAATATAAAAACTCAAAAGGAAATTACAAAAATTTTGTATTTTCATTTTTTTCACGGTCAATATATGAGGTTTTCTTTTTTCATGACACTCATATTGTCTTAATTCCAAAAAATAAGGAACCACAGAGAATAACTGATTATCGTCCTATTAGTTTATGTAGTGTGGTTTATAAACTTGCCTCTAAAGCTATTGCCAATAGACTTAAAAAAGTTTTACCTTCCATTATTAGTGATTCACAGAGTGCTTTTGTACAAGGTAGATTAATCACTGATAATGTATTGGTTGCTTTTGAGACTATGCAAAATATAAATCAGAAGAAAGTGGGAAAGAAAGGTGAGATGACGCTAAAATTAGATATGAGCAAAGCATATGATAGGGTTGAATGAAGGTGTCTTGAAAAAATCATGGAAAAGTTGGGGTTTGATCAGAAAGTCCGAGATCTTTTAATGAAGTGTGTTTCATCAGTCAAATACTCTATTAGGCTTAATGGAAAGCCATGTGGTAACATTGTTCCAACTCGTGGTTTGTGTCAGGGAGATCCTCTATCACCATATCTTTTCCTGTTATGTGCTGAAGGTTTGTCAGCAATGTTAAAGAAGGCTACGGTGGTGGGTGATTTACATGGAGTAGTTGTGTGTAGAAGAGGACCGAAGCTCTCACATTTATTCTTTGCAGACGATAGCTTAATTTTCTATGAAGCATCTCTAAAGGAATGTGACTCTTTGCAGCGAATATTTCAAGTTTATGAGGCAGCTTTGGGTTAGCAACTGAATAGAACAAAGACATCATTGTTTTTTAGCTCTAATACGGACACAAGTGTGAAGGAAGAAATCAAAAATCGATTTGGAGCACAAGTGATTAGAAATCATGAGAAATATCTTGGTCTTCCGTCGTTGGTTGGAAGAAATAAACGAAACTCATTTAATTCAATTAAGGAGAAACTTGCTAAGAAATTGTCGGGTTGGAAGGAGAAGTTGCTATCAAAGGCGGGGAAAGAAATTCTTATCAAGGCGGTGGCCCAAGCTATTCCGACTTATACGATGAGTTGTTTAAAGCTTCCGGATACTCTATGTGATGAATTGACAAGTCTGATTAGAAATTTCTAGTGGGGGTAGAAGCAAAATGAAAGGAAGATAGCTTGGTTGAGTTGGGAAAAGCTATGTATGCCTAAGTCTTCTGGGGGATTAGGATTTAAATTGCTCAAACCGTTTAATTTGGCGCTTCTTGCAAAACAGGGGTGGCATTTGTAGGTTGGAAAACACTCTTTGGTCTTCAAAGTTTTTAAAGCAAAATATTTTCCTGATTGTGATTTTGTGAATGCTTCCATGGGGAATAATCCTTCTTATATTTGGCGAAGTTTAATGGCTGCACAAAGGGTGGTTAAACAGGGGATGAGATGGCAGGTTGGTAATGGGACCAATATTAGAGTGCAGGGTGATAAATGGCTTCCAAATTCATCTTCTCATATGGTAATTTCTCCTCGGGTTAACGTTTCTCCAGATTTTCGAGTTTCTGAGTTGATTGACTCTAATAATTCTTGCTGGAATTCGGGCTTAATTGAACAACTCCTTTTACCTTGTGAAGTGGATACTGTTAAGTGTATATTATTGACCATGCGCCTACCTGTAGATAATTTGATTTGGGCAGAAACTAACAATGGGTTGTTTACTGTCAAAAGTGCTTATAAGGTGGTAGTTGATATCTTGGCTGCTTCTCCTTTGGGTTCTTCAGGTTCTAGTTCAGATGAGAGTAATATGAAAAGGTTTTGGAAGTGTGTTTGGAAATTAGATGTGCCTCATAAGATTCGACATTTTGTGTGGAGGGCATGTTGGGACATATTACCTACAAAGAGGATTTTGAAACACCGACAGATTCTAGTTGAGGATATCTGTACTAAGTGTAACTTGGAGTCAGAAACCATGGGACATGTGTTTTGGTCTTGTCCTAGAGCTCAAAATATTTGGAAATGCTCTGGAATTTTCCAACCTGGTTTTATTGGTTTATTCCCTTCTTTTCTTGACTTGTTATGGAAGATGATGATGCTGGATGATTGTGAGGAACATATTTTAGCATTAGTGGTTACAATTGCTTGGAGTATTTAGACTAATTGTAATAAAGTTCGTAATGGAGGAAAAAAGAAAGGGGAATTAGAGCTACTACAATGGTCATGTCAGTATTTGCAGGAGTATGTTGGTGCCATAAAGCTTTCAATTAAGGCTGTTCAGGATTAGATTGAGCATTGGTGTCCACCTCTAGAGAATATGTATAAAGTGAATGTTGATGGGGTTGTTTTTTCGGCAAAGAAGGAAGCTGGGATTGGAATTGTTGTTCGGGATTGTCATGGATTGGTGATGGCTGCAATGTCCATGAAAGTGAGTGCTCCATTGGGTCCTTTGGAAGTTGAGGCAAAAGCCTTTGAGGCTAGTCTGCAGTTTGCAAAAGATCTTGGAATACAGGACTGCATTTTAGAAGGGGATTCACTTAATGTGTACAGGGCTCTAGCTGGTCTTTCTCATGCAGCTGCCGTGGTTGCTCCTATAATATATGGGATCCTTGATTCTTATCATGATATTCGTAATGTTAGATTTTCTCATGTAAAGCGCAAGGAAATACGTCTGCGCATCTTTTAGCTAAACATGCTTGTGGCATTGTTGATTATCTAGTTTGGATGGAAGAGAATCCTTGTTTCTTAGAACAAGCTCTCCATCATGATGTAATTTCCTTTTAAGTAATGAAAGTTTCTAGTTTCCAATAAAAAAAAAAAAAGTTTTATATAATTTTCAACACCTCTTGTTGGTTGTCTATCAGCAAGTGATTTCTCTAAATTTCTTATTCACTACCCTGAAAAAAAAAATTTATGGAATTGAGGATTTGTAGTCACCTTCTCATTGAATTAGCAACATCTTGCCATCTTCACCCAAAACAAAAAAAATAAATAAATGAGAAAAAAAAAAGCCATGTCAGATGATTTCCACTAAATTAGGCAATAAGAATAATAACCATTCACCATTCTGGTTCAAAGCAGCTGTTGTAAAATTAGGATATTACCTAAGGTTCAAGGCTGTGAAAGGCAGCAAGCAAAGCTGATGTAACGAATTTGATGCCCAAAGGAACCAAATGATTTCAAGCAAAGTGTAACTGTGTTCTAACCTGGGAGAGGAGATTCGTATATATTCTACTTTTCGTTTGAGAGAATCTTTTTACGTCCCACATGGAATTAAAGTTTGAAAAGAGCGAAGCATAGACTAGTTATAAAAGTAGAAGTACGCAACCGTACAAATCATACCTTTCTCGGCCTTTTGGCTAAGATCAAGTGTAGTATCTGTTCTTATCAGTTTAATATCTGATATGTGGCCCACTGGGTCACATTTATTAAACAAATTTTTTAAGGGGGAAGTCCCATTATGGTAGCTTGCTACTGGGCCTTTAAGCGTCGCCCATGTGTTGCACTACTGCATGGGCCTGGCGCAACCCAACCAACGCAAGTTTTAAATTTTTTGTATGAAACCAAAGGAATAAATGCGTCAATATATAATTTTTCAGTATAAACCATTGGAAATATATAAAGTTATGAATTTCGGTCTAAATAAAAGTACTGAAAGTTTAAAAGCTCAAGCTTCTTCACCCAACTTGAACAACCAGATTGGGGGAGAGAGATTGAGCGATGATTGAGGAAAATACTAAAAAAACAAAGTTCAAAGCTTCTTCACCCAACTTGAACAACCAGATTGAATATTGAGCTATGGTTGAGGAAAATACTAAAAAATTGAATTTGAGCTATGAAAAATCAATAGAGATATTAAATACTAAAAAAAAAAAAAAACATTTTTGTAGGTTTTTGAGTGAGGAGTTATTTACTATTTATTTGATTTTCACAAACAATTTTTTGATATATATCACGAACAATATTGTTAAATTTTGTTAAGTAGCCGAGTGTCTGAGATTATTTTTTGTTTTTAAGTTCCTAGAAACTCTTAAGTAGCCGAGTGTTTGAGATTCGTTTATAATAGGATTTTTGCACCAATTTCTATTATTATTAAATGATTTATTCAAGATAATCCATTAAATGATTGCCCGAATATAATCAATTATGTATATAGTATAGCTATGTTTGGTTTATGTTGAGGTTCCTCTCAAAAAAGAAAAAAAAGGTTATGTTGAGGTTATTTCATCAAATAATTAGCCACCTAATTTCCACCTGCTCTTATTTAAAATAAAAATTCAACATACTCCATCTTGTTAGTTGGGTTCATGAGCAAAGATCATAATAAAGTCACCAACCTGCTCTTATCTAAAATAAAAATTCAACATGTTCCATCTTGTTTGTTGGGTTCATGAGCAAAGATTAATAAAGTCACTTGTGACATATACTTATTTCATGCATTATATCTATACTCACTAATTGTGCGTTGGTTATACAATTGTGTGAAACTTACATGTTATGAGAGGGAGGATGGATATACATAAGATACATTATCTTTTGCCGCCCACTAGTACTCCAAATATTTCGAATCCGAATTCCAGGACTTGGAACCCAATGATCATGCTTAGTGAAGAGACACTAGCTCTCCTTTTGACTGTGTTTATGTTTAATATATGTACAATCGAAAAAAAGTCAGCATTTTTCTATTCAATCGTGATTTTATGTTTCCCTATATTAAAGAAAATACAAACTTATTGTACATATAGAGATAAAAGTTTTTATTTGGTAGGGAAGTAACCAAAAAAAAAAAGATAAATGAACTTAGGCTCAAAAAGTCCAATACAATGAATTTGTAGAGAGTGGGTTGGAAAACTGGGATTTAATGAATCAGACAACCAGTAAAGTGGATTTAGATGACAAGAAAATGAAGATAGCCGGTTTATTCTAAATAAAATCGTCCTCGGCATAGTTCGAGAAGATTAGTTTATCTTTCTCTAGTTAGATTACAGGTTTAATTCTTGATTGCTACAGTGTTTTTCTCTTAGTTTCTCGATCCCTTTTTCTCAGAGTCTCTCTTCTATTTTATACTATCTTCACCCTTCATCTCCACCTTCTACGTGCAGATCAAATTGTTGGTGTTGATCCTTATCCCATCAGCACCTTCCTAAAGTCTTTAGGTAGCAGCTGTAAGGCTGAAAGTTACTATTCAGGTATCACTTCCTCATCAATGCGGTTAGAGAGTTAGCTGTAAAGCATTTAATGCGGTGGTAGCAGCTTTCCCTTGAGATATTTCACGACTTTCCTCTGGCTTGTTCCTTCCTGATACTTATCCTCATCCATAGAATGATCCAGAACGTTACTCTTAATGGCAGACCACACTCTCTGACCTTGGCTTTGCTCAGCCGAGGAGGGATTCTTCCTCAGACCACCCTTCTGGATGGCTTTAATCGGATTTCATTTCTTCACTTACTAACACGGATCCTTATGAAAGTATTTACCCATCCTTAGATTGTTTAACATTCTCGGATTGGGCCCCTGGCCCAATATATACATAAATATGGACTCCTGGGTCTATCACCCCTACGCAAAATATATATGAAATATATTTATTATATTTCTAATGTGCCACCAATTACTGATGCATTAATTTGTAATTTCTTATAATAATAGTGATAATAGCTTTATAATTTTTCATATACTAAGAAAAAATTAATTTAAGTGTGAAAATAATGGAAATCACATATTGACAACGCCATCCTACAATATTGTCAAGTCATATGAATACTAGTTAAGTAAGTGCTCGTTTGGATTCAATGTTTTGCGTCTGCGTTTTGTTTTCAACGTGTTTTGTTTTTTTTGTTTTTTTTTTTCCAGGCGTGTGAGGAAGTAACGCCTGCACTGTGCGGCTACTGTTCAATGAACAGTAGCCGCATTTGTTGACTTTTTGTCCATGAACAGTGCATCTGTGCACTGTTCACGGACCCACAAATACCACTTTTCAGCAACTTTTTCATTAAAAATAGGTTCCACGGTACTATTTACACATTTAAAAATTATTTTGCTACAGTGTTTTTAGTTTTTAATTTTCAGTTTTCAGCTGTATCCAAACGGACCCTAAGTATATGTTCAGCGTTATCTACTCCAAGCAGCCACAAGGACACAATGATTGACTCCACTAATGTATGGCTCTCCACCATTTTTCAGGTTGTAAACAAGTTGAGTTGAGTATTAAAATTTCAAAATTGTTAATTTAATTTAATTTTGAACACAAATTGAGCTTGAGCTTTGTATCAAACTAAATTACACGTTCAACTTTGGCTTTTTTTTTTTTTTGAATAAGCTGAAGTTTGTTAACGAACAACTTAATTAACTTATTTCTTACCCATATATAGTAAAAACTACATCTATTTTTTTTACTCATTCACAAATATATGCCTTTAATTAATAACTAAATTATAGTTGCAATTATATTATAATCTTATAAAAATTAGATTCACAAACCTTGTACTCTTAAGAGTTATATATAGTTTTTACTATGAAATAGACTATTTATATTATCAATAAATTAAATTAAAAAATTATCAATAAATTGTGAATATAATTTGATATCTTATGTTCTTATTTATCAACTTGCACAATTCAATATTCAAGTCTATATGAATATATTTTTATACATGTATATATATAAATAAAACATACAATATTATATATATATGCTAAAATCAAGTTTCATATCTATAACTTGTTTATAAATACATTATTATATTTGAGTTTAATTCGTTTAATAGTCAAACTTAAACATGAACTTGAGCATAATTTATTTGCTAACTAACGAATATAAATAAACTTTTTATTGAGTTAAACCGAAACCCAAGCATTTTATAAACAACTCGATTAACTTAGAACTTTAGCATTGATGTGACAAGTATAATACTAATTCACACGTCAATTTGAAAGTTTTTTTTTATAATAAAATCGATAATAACTTTGAATCCTGTACATTGGAATAACTTAAACATTTTTCATATTATTTTTATGAAGATAAAACAAAAACATGAAAAATAAGACGTGTAATCCTACAATATTGCCAAACCATATGAATTTCCAACCAAGAAAGTTTCAGCCTTATCTGTCCTACGCAAGGCCATATGGTCCACGCCGGTCATGTGTGGCTCAAATCTCCACACCAAATCTAACCCCAACCGAACAGTCCAACTCAAGTTCTCAACCCCACTTCCAAGTTCTAGTCTAGCACCAAAAAAAAAACCCTAAAAGACAAAAAAGTTATATTGTTTGAACTTCTGTTGCTTTGGCTTCTGTGTGTGTGTGTTCCTTTTTGGGTTATGGAAAACAGAACCGCTGGGAACTGAAAAACTCATCAAAAGCTATGGACTCAAAGGTTTATGTCCCTCTCTCTACAACACAAGCGGTCCCAGTACCACGTAATCGTGCCTTTTCCAGCTCATCTTCACTTTCAACAGGTTCTCAATCTCTCCCTATCCGAGCACCCCCTACCCTTGATTCTGATTCTGAATCCATTGGTCCCAACAAAACTTCAAGTCTCAGTAGTAGTATTAGTAGTACTAGTAGTGGTGGTTACAATGGGTATGAGTCTGAGGAGCAATTTTTAACTGGGGAGGAGTTTGAGTCTGCTTCAGAGAGGCCATCGGTGGCAGACCCAGATGAGGAAACTCTAGAAAAGAGTGAAAGTTTTGATTTTTCTGGACCTCTTGTGAGAGACTCTGATGGGAAAAGCTTAGAAAATAGTATAGAATATGAGGGAGAGAGTGATGAAATTGTTGAGCCAGTTTTGGTTGATAACCGGGTTATGCCTAAAGCCAGGTTGTCTATGGATGATGATGATGATGATATTAATGTTGAGGAGGAGGAGGAGATGGTGAGCGCAGTCGATGAAGATGGTGGGGTTTCAGGTCCAGTGAGGGTTCCAAGTATTGAGGAATTAGAGAAGTTTGATAGTGCACTTAGAATTAAGGCATTGGCTGTTGAAGAGGATGAGTTGGTGGAGTGGAGGGATTCTTTTACTTCTAAACAATCTGAGCCTGCCATAGAGGTGAAGGTTGTGGAAGGTGCGGGTTTGGATGGATTTGTTGGGGTGCAAAATGGGGTTCTTGGTGTTGGAGAAGAGAAGGCATTGGTTGTGGAGGAGCCTGGTGAGGCTTCTGTATTGGCTGAAGTGATTGAAGATAAGGGTCCTGGTGTCACCGAGGTGGCTTATGTTGAAACTTTGATGCTGAATGGGGAAGATGTTATGGAGAAAAATCTGAGGCTGGATGAGGATTTTAAGTTTTATGGTGAAGAAATGGCGAATGGGGAAGATGTTATGGAGAAAAATCTGAGGTTGGATGAGGATGTTAAGTATTATGGTGAAGAAAAAGGAGTAGACAATGAAGGTCTTGAATTAAATGGCGCAGATGGAGGGGAGCAAGAAATTGTGGGACTGAGTGAGAATGGTGCTGAAGAATCCAGTGGAATGGTGGAAAAAACTTCTATTACGGTTAATGAAACTGACATAGTAAGCTCAGATACTGAAGATTGTATTGATTCCACACAGTTAGAGAAACAGATAGCTGTAACAAACGGTTTTGCTGAGACCAAGGAATGTAATCTCCTAGAGTCAAATTTTTCTGAGAGGGAAGTTGATGCCAGTGGAAGTTTTACTCTGTATGAAGGAAGTGACAATGAGAATGGAATGGACTTGGATGAAGAAGTGGATTCAGATAGGGAGGGTGAAAGAAATCAACTAATTAATTCTGCTGCATTGGAGGCTCTTCTGAAAGCAGTGTCTGGTGCTGGCTCAGAGGAGAGTCCTGCTGGTTTAGGGTCATTCCATTCTCTACGACCTGCTCCAAATCCAAATCGCCTCAATGTTTTTTCTTCTGACCTTCGAGTTGAGGATGAATCTGAGGACAGCCTAAGTGAAGAGGAAAAGAAAAAAATTGAGAAGATACAACTCGTAAGAGTGAAATTCTTGAGGCTTGTACGAAGGCTAGGCATTTCTCCTGAAGATACCGGAGTTTCAAAAGTTTTATATAGGTTGGCCTCTGTTGCAGGCAGGCACTTTAGTCAGACTTTCAGCCTTGAATTAGCAGCGAAGAGGTTGGCTATGCAACTTGAAGCAGAGGGGAAAGATGATCTAGACTTCTCATTAAATATTTTGGTTCTTGGCAAAACTGGTGTGGGGAAAAGTGCAACTATTAATTCCATTTTTGGTATGGAAAAGGCAATGATTGGTGCGTTTGAACCTGTCACAACAACTGTGAAAGAGATTGTTGGAACAATAGGTGGTGTCAAGATAAGATTCCTTGACACACCGGGGCTTAGGTCTTCTGTGATGGAACAATCTATCAACCGGAAAATATTAGCATCTGTAAAGAAGTTTTTGAAGAAGTTCCCTCCAGATATTGTCCTCTACGTTGATCGTTTAGACACTCGAACTGAAAATCTCAATGATTTGCCATTGTTAAGGTTGATAACTGGTTCTCTCAGTGCATCAATATGGGTAAATGCTGTTATCGCTTTGACCCATGCTGCTTCTGCTCCCCCAGAGGGACCAATGGGATCACCTCTAAGCTATGACAATTTTGTCTCTCGCCGATCCTATGTTATTCAGCAGTGTATCAGTGAAGCAGTTGGTGATATGCGCCTGATGCAACCAAGTCTCATGCATCCAGTGTCCCTAGTTGAGAACCATCCATTGTGTCAAACAAACAACTATGGAGAAAGAGTGCTTCCCAGTGGACTTGCTTGGAGACCCCACTTATTACTTATGTTTTACTCAATAAAGATCTTATCTCAAGCAATTCCTTTATTAACACCTCAGAAATATGTTGACAACAGAAAGCTTTTTGGGTTTGGGGTACGGTCCCCACCTCTAACCTACTTCTTGGCTTCTCTCCTGCAGTCACACGCCCATCCAAAACTCTCTGGTGATCAAGGAGGTGGTAGTGATACTGTTGACTCAGATATTGGGAATTTATCAGATTCTGAGGAAGAAGAAGAGGATGAGTATGACCAACTTCCACCATTTAGACCTCTGAAGAAATCTCAGATTGCCAAACTCAGCAAGGAGCAAAGAAAAGCTTATTTTGAGGAGTATGATTATCGTGTGAAGCTCCTTCAAAAGAAACAGTTGAAAAGGATGAGAGAGATGAAGAAGAAAGGCAAAGATGGTGGCAATGATTATGCTCGCATGGAGGAAGACGCGGACCAGGAGGATACAAGTCCAGCGGATGTGCCAGTTCCTTTACCTGACATGGCCCTCCCACATTCCTTTGACGGAGATAATCCTACATTCAGATATCGTCATTTGGAGCCCACATCTCAGTTTCTTGTGAGGGCAATTCCAGGCACTCATGGCTGGGACCATGATTTTGGGTATGATGCTTTAATGCTTGAAAGGAGTCTTGCTATTTCTGGTAGATTTCCTGCTGATTTTGAAGTTCAAATAATGAAGGATAAAAAACAGTTTAGCATGTACTTAAATTCCTTAGTTGCCATGAAGCATGGGGAGAATGGATCAACCATGGCAGGGTTCAATATTCAAAACGTTGGAGGGCAGCTTGCTTACATCCTAAGAGGAGAAACCAAAGTAAAAAATTCCAATATAAATAAAGCAACTGCTGGAGTAACTCTTACTTTCTTAGATGGAAATGTGGCCACTGGACTCAAGATTGAGGATCAGATTGCTATTGGAAAGCGCTTGGTTTTGGCAGGAAGTACTGGAGTTGTCAGATCTCAAGGTGAAACAGCTTATGGAGCAAACTTGGAAGTGCGCCTCAAGGAGGCGGATTTCCCTATAGGGCAGGACCAATCCACCTTAGGTCTTTCTCTCGTGAGATGGAGAGGTGACATGTCTCTCATGGCCAATCTACAGTCCCAGTTTTTCATCGGACGGAGTTCTCAAATGGCTATACACGTTGGATTGAATGACAAGCGAAGCGGGCAGATCACTGTCAGGATAAGCAGCTCAGAGCAACTCCAAATTGCACTCTTTGGCATCCTTCCAATTGCAGTCTCCATCTTTAGGAGCATTTGTCCTGGGTTTGGTGCAAAAAACTCATCATAGTACTAGATGTTGTTTTCCTTTTATTGTGGGTTATTTGATGGGGTAAAGTTATAGGCAAGCCATCAACTTATCTTTATGATAATGTTCAATATGCTGTTCTTTTAGCTTATTTTGGCAGGTCTTATGAACTATAACATTAATGACATGAAACATACACAATGATGTTCTCTGAGTTGGTTCTTTTTCTTACTTATATCCCTTTTCATGATCTCAGTTTGTTAAAAGAGCTTCAACTAGTGGAGAGAGACAAACAAGAAAAGTTTCAAGAGCTATAATCTTTTATTGGGCTCTGTATTTGGAAAAAAAGTTCTATGAATTGGGTAGCCACCTTGATTCTGTTCTCATCTTTACCATGCTACATACAACATATTAGTTTTGATGCTGTAATATTGCAAATTTTGAGGTACCCTTTAATCTTACTAGTAAGATTCTACTAGTGTCAATAATTGCTTTTCTCCCCAACTAATTCCTTCAGGTTGTTTTAAATGTTTTAACAAATTTCAAAGTAGTTACAATTAAAGAAAAAGAAAGCTCAATAAATTTGTAAACAGGCGTCTACCTTACCAGGTTGGTTCGGTTTGGTTGAAGATATAATTGAAAGTAGCTAGCCAAAGTCAATGATTTGATGACTGAAAAGCCATCCTTTAGCTTTTAGTGAGGTGATTTGAGTATAAATTGCAACATATTAAACATTGTTGGCCTGTTTGAACTTTCTTGAGATTGACCAAGTAAAGAATAGTTGGATCACTTGGAGCCAAGAGTTCAAAAATATGATTCTAGAGTCCTTTTGCAATCCTGTTATCACCTTATACACATTTGCCTGAGTTTTTATTCCTCCAATCTGGATGTTTGAGTAGCCAAAAAATAGTCATGTAACAGATCTGATCGTCTAATGCTATCTTTAAATAACATACAACCCACAGAAGAATGTCCTTTTACCATCATCAATATCCTTGTGACGCATCAATTGCTTGATGAAATGCAACAGAGAGACTCTGGCAAAGCAAGGAGATGGCAAATCCTTTCACATGGTTGATCTGCCAATGACAACATTTGGCATGAGAGGGAACTCATTGGTCGAGGAGCCTGAAATTCAGAAAATATGGGATGACAATGACAATGAGGTCTTTAAGAGGTTGTTGAAAGAAATAATGGGATGAGTTTATATAATTCTGAGAATGTATTAGCTGACTTTAGTTATTTTGTCTGGGAAATTTTATTCTTCATGATGGCTCTCCAAATGCCAATGGGGCATGCTCTAATTAAGACTTTGAAGGGTATAATTAGTCGTTATAAGGTACTTTTTTCTCTATATTGAACATCCGATATGTTCCCTTATATTTATTTTATATTCACTTTGAAAACATTAATTCTAGACATGCACAAACACATTGAAAGCCTCTACTTATATATGATAATGCACTTGCATTATCACAACTCACAACAACAACAACAATAATAGCGAAAGAAGAAAAGAAAAGGAACTAAATCTTACAACAACTTGAACCATACAGATTATGCAGGCCAAAATATGCTGGGGTTTGGGTTTTGACAAAGCTCCCTTGCTAAGAAAAATTGGGGGCTAGTTGCTTAGCCTAGTTGTCACATGAGCATAGTTCCTATTTTAAACATTGCACTCCTTTGAGTGTAGAGTACCAATAGGTCTTCTTAGGCTTGGGGCGTATCCTCTGGTGTATAGAGAATCAGGGAAACAGTTTAACACAGGCAAGTGGAGACTTGGAGATGGTACTAACATTCCAATTGACCACTTTGTTTGGCCTAGTTTCAGAGCTGAGAACAGGGGTATAGAGGCTAAGCAGCTCACTCTTGTGGCTGGTCTGATGGACAAAACCTCTGGTAGATGGAATCAGCGGCTAGTCTTGTCCTTATATGACAACTCGTGGCAAACTCTATTCCGCCGCAGCCTTTCTCAATGTTTGGACAGTAGAATTGAATTATCTGGTCTTACACTTAAGTCAGGTTCTTATGAAGTTAGGACGGGTTTTAGGCTGCTTACTAACAATCAGCTCATTTATGATTCGGCCTCAGGGCATCATGAGTTAGATTCCATTGTTTGGGATAGATTGTGGAAGCTCAAAATCTGGTACAAGATTATAGTTTTACTTTGGATAATCTTGGTCAATGCATTGCCTGTGAGAACTGAGCTCACCAGGAGGGGCACTGCTGTTACTCACAGCTGTCCTCAGTGCATGACTGGTGAGGATACTCTCTTATCATGTTTTCATCACATATCCTTTGGCTCAGGCTGTAGCTTGGTCCTGAATTAACAACCCAAATAAATAATTTCAATTTGGTTACTAAACTCATTCTAGCAATCTGCTGAAAGGTAATGCGTTGATGATTTTGTTTTTTAATCTTTATAGCAACCATCTGGAAGCCATGGAAGGTGATATGGTTTTAGCAACTAATGTTCTAATGTAAAGTCTAATGACTCATTATATGCCATCTTTTTGTAGGCAGGGGATTGTTGCAGCAACTGAGGCTCAACCTCCAAAATCCAAATAAGCTTGTTTACAATAGGCTCTCACTTTAAAGACTGTTGGGTGGCAGATGCTTATACAAGTGGATGCATGTAAAATTGTTGAGTGGTACTCGGAAAGGGTCCAGTTCTGTTGGCAAAGACGGTGCAGGCAGAAATATCCTAGCTGGTTGCTGACTCTAAGATTGGCATTATTCTTGATTTTTAGGGAAGCATTAATTTAGGCTGGGAAGGCTCTGACTCTGTGCTCCTGTTGACTAATTGTACTAAGGGATGCAACTGCTATGTGGGATTAGAAGGTGTAGCTGGATGTTAGAACCAGTGTTGGCTGACATTAGTAGAGTCCTGCAAACACAGTCCTGTTAACAATGCTGGTTTAGATCCATCAATAATACATTGAAAGCGAGGGGTACCCCCTAACAATGAACAGAAGGCTGAGAGTTTTTGTTTCAAATATCCACATGATATTTCACCCTCTTCAAAGTTATATATTGTTGGTAATAGGAAGAGTAAAACGTTAAAATTGTTTGAAATATTCACTACATGTATTATGGCCATTAAATCCAACATCTTGCTTATGTATGGAAATATTTTTTTATTATTCTATTTTCACATATTCAAAACAATCTGATGTTACTGAAGTGAGAAAATCTAGTACTACAACTTATCTCTCAACTTTTTTGCCACAACTGTTATGTAGTAGAGTGTGAGTGGTAAGAGGAAAAATGGTGGGTCTATGTGTAAATAATAGACAACCACGCACAGTCTGTCACATTAGAGTTGTGACAAAAAATTGTGGAATAATGTGTGGTCTTATTGAAGTAGTCATGATAGAAATTATTAGTTGATAATACTATGCTTCCTTGACAATGTTCGACCAAGTAAATATTTAAAATAGCTGATAAAACAGATATGCATTTTAAGAATCACTCATAATTTATTTATTAATGATGATGAGCTTTTAGATAGGTAAACAAGATTTATCAGAATGAATTTATATTGTCCATGAGCAAAGTGGTATGTATGACCTTATATATGCACAAATGGGTTTGGTTCAAAAAGTCCATCTTGAGTTCTCTTGGTCCCTTTCTCCAAAGAAAAGAAAAAGAAAAAAAAAAAAAATCTCTTGGTCCATATTGGTTATAATTTTTCATCTCAATTGATACACTTCAGCAGAACGTATATCTACAGACAATAATTCTATCCCTATATCTTTGTAATTTATGTTTATTGTTTTCAATTTCTAAAATGTGCTTAATGTTATTTTAAAAACCTGATGAAGCCGGAATAAGATTATCAAAATACTCATAGTTAACCCATCCCAATTTTCAAACCTCCCAAAGAGGCAAAAACCCAGGATATTATTTCATGTATGACATGTGGTTATATTTAAGAGATTCTCCCAAATTTTTTTGTTGAAAATTTAGAGGTCTCAATAAATTTCAGATGTTCACCTTGAAATTGAGCTTTCCACTTCAAATCAAGAGGTTTCTGTCTGCATCTTATACAAGTATGAGAAGAGCATTACATATGTATGATACTTGCCCTTCGATTATATGATAAAAAAGTTCAGAAATGAAATCTGAAATCTTAATATTTATTCTAATCTAGAATGATTATATGATCAAAAAGTTTTGATTCACAAAAACAAATTCCACAATGTGAACGTATTTTTTACTTTTTGGGGCTAATTAAAAAAGTTAAATGGAAAAGCATACATGAGTTCAGTTGAAATAGGTTGAAGGTTTTTTCAATCTAACTTGGCCTTGTTGGATTGAGAGATTCACACCAACTTTATACAACTCATCATATGTGTAGGAATCAACTCAACCCAACCCACATGAGTTGGGTTTTATTGGGTTGAATTGGTGAGTTAAACATTTGTGCTTCCATCTTTTCTAAAAATATTGGATTTTCATAAACTATTTAATATATATATTATTTTCAATAAATTATTATAATTCAAATTATATGTTCCGCGACACTAACTGCCGCATGCAGTTTTGGTGTTGGTGTGTGAGTATATTCTCTTATCTCATCCCCTTCTTCTATATATATATATATATATATGTGTGTGTGTGTGTGTGTTTCTCAAAAAAAAAAAAAAATTATATATTTAAATTATATTTCAAATTTCCAACTTAACCCAAGGTGTCGGGTTGGTTTTGCATGATCGGGTTGGATGTCTATTAAATGCATGTGGTTCGGGCTAAGTAACGGCTCGGGCCGAAAATTGCCGCCCTTTAAAATAGCGAAAACAAAAATAAAATAAAGGCCAAGTGTGACAGCGAGTATAATAAGAGCGTGGGAGTGAGGTTTTTGGTTCATAAAAATTCATTTTATCTATCTGTTAACACAAAATGGAGAAGCTGAAGCTGAAGCTGAAATGAAGTTGAACCAATGCAAGCCAAGGCAACAACAACAACAACAACAACAACAACAATAAAGATGTACTTGTAGTTGTTCAAAATTCAAATTCTTCTCCACTCACTAACTCAATCACAGTGAAGAGAAGCCACAATGGCTTTCGTCCAAACCTCTCCGTATAAGGTATCTCTATCTATATATATATATATATATATTCTCTCTCTCTCGCACACACGCTTTGTCTGAGACTTGAAAGAAAATGAAAACTCAAAAAAGGTTAGGGTTGGAGTGTGTAAGAAATTAAGCTTGCGTGCTTTCCTTTCTGTTTTATTTTCCTACGGTTTCTCTGCAGGCAAACAGACAGACGGAGAATTTTAAGTGTTTTTGTTAAGTGTCGATATGATTGCGATTTTCATAGTTAGGTTTTTTTTTTGAATTGGTTTTATATGGTTGCTATGAGAGTGCATGTTGTGAAATGAAATCAAATGGTTGAGGGAATTTTGATAATGCGGTGAGTTTGGGCTACGTGTTTGTATTCCGAGATTGTTAATGGAATGAATGAATGTTAATTGCGTTTCAATGTTATTCAAATTGATTTTGTAAATTCTGTTCTGGATTTTCTAATGTGCTAAATAGTCTTTTGCTTGTGGTGCACGTGAATTGTTCGTTGAAATGTAACAGAGAGACTTGGATAGTATTTGCTTTGTTTAGAGTTTTAGTGTTTCATATTTATTTATTATTTGGTTTGTGTATCGAATTCTTAAGAGTTGAATATAATAGAATAAAGTAACCGATTTTAACTACTTTGTTTTGGAATTTTACTTAGCCAAGGATTTGATTTGCTAGCTGACTTTGATGTTTGTTAACTCAGCTGACATATACACATATTATATATATAAAATTTTTATTGCTTTGCTTTATATAAGAGAGCTCTGCCGCTAGTTATTTGGGTTACTCTCTAATTGTGCCACAACAATTGGTATTTGCTTTGTTTGTACCGGAACCTTTGGATTTGTGTTGGTGCTGTAAATTTGTTTCGTAGTTCTCTCCTTCGTTTGTGCTTTGCAGAAATTTGTATTCTAAACCTTTGGTTCATTGGTTTGGTTAGAGATTGTATTTGGCATTTGTGAACCTGTAGAGAAATCCATTTGAGAGTTTTGTGCAAAGTGCAGCACCTAATCTTTGTATTTGTGAGACTGCTTCTACACATATTGCTATTCTACAAAATTGTTAGTGAAATTTCTTCGTCAGCTGTGGAAGTAAGCTATTGCTGAACCACACAATTCTTGGTGTGTTTGTGTCTATTTTTATTTGTTCCTAATATTTATTTGGAGATCTTTTTAAAGTCCAAAATATTTTCACAATCAATCTTGGTAATTTGAGCTTCCGCTATTTTTCAACAGAATTTAGTTAAATCTTCACTGGCCTTTCAAAATGTTCATTCCCTGCTTTTGCTTGTCAACAATACCCATATTTAAATAAAGTAAACTGCAATTAATAAAATAGCAGGAACAATTTTTTCAAACCCTAAGGGGTAGTATAATTGGTTGGGCCAAAACTCATCAAAGAAATAAAGGGAAATATTTTCATTTAATCTAAGTTTTTTAATTGCTCAATGTCTACTCATTGGGTTTCTATTACACTTAAATCAATTTCCTATGAGGATAGTATTTTCTAAGTTGCAACTGATAAACTCTGTTGTATGTGTTCAGGTTTTATCGCAAAGAACTTGCTCATCTTTTAGGAAAAGCACTTCCATTAAGTTGTTTTATTTCAGAGGAAGCCCTTCGGCCAAAGCGTTCTCTCTCTTAAACCTGACACACTATACTACTGGTTCTGGTGAATTTTGTTCTTCCTCAAAGCGAAGATCTAGAGGACCTGTAATGGCAGCAAAGAAAACTTCTGAAGGTGTATAATGCATTGATGATATTAGTGAAAATATGCTATATGTCATGCAACTTCTATAAGGAGTTTCTTAATATGCTATTTTTTATTTTCTTTTGAAGGCCAAACATGCAATGCCATTTTCTGATTGTTTTGTTTGGTAAGTATAGGGGCAAAGCAAGAAGATGGCAAATACAAGCACACAGTTGATTTGCCCAAGACAACGTTTGGCATGAGAGCAAACTCATTGGTCAGGGAGCCTGAAATTCAGAAAATATGGGATGACAATCAGGTCTACAAGAGAGTTGTTGAAAGAAATAATAGGGTGAGTTTTGTAGGCCACCTTGGGTTTATATAGTTCTGAGGATGTATTAACTGACTTTTAGCTACTGTCAGGGAAATTTTATTCTTCATGATGGTCCTCCATATGCCAATGGCGATCTTCACATGGGGCACGCGTTAAATAAGATTTTGAAGGATATAATCAATCGTTATAAGGTACTTCTCTCTCTATATTAAACATCCAATATGTGACCCTTAAATTTAGTTGATATTCACTTTGATAACATTAATTCTAGACATGCACAAACACATAGAGAGTCTATTCTTTTCTATGATAATGCACTTGCATTATCTTTTTTTTTTTCTTATAAGAAAAAATTTATTAAAAGAAAGGACTACTTCATTCAAAAAGGAAGAAGTAGCCTAAAAGATATGTACAGAAAAGAAAGGACTACTTGCATTATCACAACAACAACAATATTAAAAGAAGAAAAGAGAAGAAACTCAATTTCACAACTTGAACTGTACAAATTGTATAACTATTTATCTCTTCTCAGTGTTGGTAAAAGCATCAAGGGGTGCAAAGCAGAAGTGCGTTCCTGATTGAAGTAAAGTAAAACACACATTTTTCAAATATAATATACGTAGCATATAAAAAAAAAATAATAAAGTCAAAAAATTAATGCATTTTTACTAATTAGCTTAAATGGATGGTGCAATTGCACAATTACTAAGTTCAAATTTTATATAAGTTATTTCAATTTCTTAAAATTTTTATAGAATAAAATTAAGAATAATTATTAATGGACAACAATTTGATAATAATCCATTAATAATTATTCTTAATTTTATTCTAAAAATTTTAAGAAATTGAAATAACTTATATAAAATTTGAACTTAGTAATTGTTCAAATTTTATATAAGTTATTTCAATTTCTTAAAATTTTTATAGAATAATAATCCTATCAAAAAAACAATTTGATAATAATCTACCATAGAATGTTTAAACATACCGATCAAAAAAATAGTTAAACATAACATTTTGTATAATTCTCTTGTTCTTTATAAAAAAACATAAATGGGTTTAGCTGTGATCAAGTGAAGTATATGGTTCAATGAAAATAAATCCAAAAGGTAGAGATGAAAAACCACAAAAATAATAAATTATCCTTGTTTATGTCTTTTGATATGTAAACAAAAGATTGTTTCTGTACTACAACAGCTTAAGAACAATGTTTGTGTGATAAATCAATGTCCATGTCATCTTCTTGAAGACCAAGGAGTTAATTTTAATGATTCATATATATTTTAGCAAAAAAAATAAAAAACTGCACCTAAGCAAGCTTTTTTTCTTCTTCAAAAAGTGCTAGAAAAGTGTGCCTGAGGTGTGCTTCATTAAATGAGCTTTGCTTTGACCAAGCGAAGTGCTTAGACCTTGGTGCTTTGAGCTTTGAGCATTAAGTGCGCTTTTAACAACACCGTCTCTTCTCCTCCCCTCCCCTCCCCTTAAGTGCTTACGTGATAAGCTACTCTTAGCATGGCTTATCCAAAACAGGTTAGGACCACCTGGTGGATTGCTTTGATTGGAAAGCCACCATCAAGCTTTTAGTGAGGATATGTGAATGTAAATTGCATTACATCAAAGAGATTTGCTTACATAATGAGAATGGTTGGATCACTTGAACCAGAGTTCAAAAATATGATTTTAGAGCACTTTTGCAATCCTATTAATAATTCTAATACATTTTCCTGATTAGAGTCCTCTAATCTGGCTGTTTGAGTAACCAAAAAATACAGCCATGTAACAGATATAATGTCATCTTTAAATAATGTAAAATCTGCAGAAGCATGTCCTTTATGATCAACATCCTTGTTTCTGCTTAAGAAAATAGTAATTTATAAGCTTTCAAATTAGACCTATATTATGCTCATTTGGTATTAAATACCAGAGCTTTGAAGATATTTTAAAATTTTTTTAAGGTTAAAATTTGTTGTTTTTTCCAGCATCAGGGTGTGTGCTTATTTGTTTGTTCTTACCAGTATTACAAGCTCATAACTAATTGAAATAGAAAAAAACATTTTTTAATTGACAAATTGAGATCCTATTTTAGTTTATTTTTTATGAACCTCAAAGCTAGGTGCACTAAGCAAAATAAAATTAAGTTCATTCTTCTCATTTTATTCTTTTGTTCTTGAGCAGCTTCTTCAAAACTACAAAGTTCATTATGTGCCAGGGTGGGATTGTCATGGGCTACCTATTGAATTGAAAGGCAAGTGTGTTATGATGGTTAATTTTGTTAGTTTTGGCCCGATGGAATTTTCTTGGGACTTGCTTTATTTAGTATGGTTGGTTTGTCAGTTTGAGAATTAGGCTTCAACATATCAGAACCCCTCTCTTTGAATCTTGTTAATATATCTTTTTCTGGCCCTGTTAAATGTGTAGTTTCAGTTGATAATTATAATCTAATAATCACTTAAGTGGCATTACTTTTATTAAATTATATTCATTATGTGTATTTTTTAGTACCTTAATGCAACTTGCTGGTTAAAACACAAAGGGTAATTGTTAGTTCACACACCTTGTTGCACACACTGTGTACACAATTTATTTTTTGAACTTAAATGTGTGTACGTTGTGTGTAATAGACACTGCCCAAAGACCCAAAAAAAAAAAAAATCATGGCCCATATTTGAAGTTTGTAAAATTTGTATTAAGTTGTAAACTCTGGTCTTGGTTGCTGTGAAAGTGACCTTAGCTTGGGGATGTCTAGAAATGTAACATTAAGCAGGTACTTATCAAAAGAAAAAAAAATGTAACATTGAGTATGGGTGCCTTTTATTTTGGGTAAAAGACAACTTTATTACTGGTGTTTGCGGAAACCTCATGGAGGGTCGAATCATGCTTGAGAATTTTACTGTCACTTTCTAGTATTTCAGTTCTGCAGTCGCTGGATCAAGATACCAGAAAGGATCTCACACCATTAAAATTGAGAGCAAAGGCGGCTAAATTTGCCAAACAAACTGTGCAAAATCAGATGGCATCGTTTAAGGTCACCACCCCTTTATTGTCTCATCCTTCATTGCTTGTATTTTGGTCCATATTGTCATATAAAAGTGATTTTTTATCGGACATATCTACTCTTTAAGAATTTCCTTAATTACCAAAATACTTTATCCATCTTTTCAGAATGTTAATATTTTGTTTTAGTTGGACGAGGACCCTCAACTAGGGAAATACTTTAACTTCAAATATGTTATTTGATGTTTGCAGCGGTTTGGAGTATGGGCAGACTGGAATAATCCCTATCTAACTCTCGATCCCGAATATGAAGCTGCCCAGGTAGCTGTTTCAGCTTTTCTCATGTTGATTTTATGTTGTGTTGAACTGAATGTAACTTTTTTTGATAAGTAAATAAGAACTTTATTGAAAAAGAAAGGTCACCTCCAGTACACAAGAAGCGTACTGGAAGTGCAGAGTTTACAACTTACTAAGTGAGTTGACCCCTTTAGATAAGCACATCTTCTTTTACCCTGCCAATCTCTTTTCCATCTTCTCAAGAATAGGATTCCAAATATATGTGGATTTAAATTTTTCTCCCAACGGCTAACCCAAGTACTTAATGGGTAAATGGGTAACCTTACAACCCAAAATACCAGCCAGCGCATTCACATCTGGAACCGCCCCCATAGGAACAATCTCTTAGTCAAATTTATTTTTAAGCCTGACACAACTTCAAAATAAAGTAGCACACTTAAGAAGTAAATTTTTAGCCAGCTCAGTGCTGCAAAATATTAGTGTATCATCAGCAAAGAGCAGGTGGGAGACAATCATAGGATCAGAGGTAGTACCAGCCACTGTAAAACCTGTCAAATACTGAGCTCCAATGGCTTTATCTACATTTTACTAAGGGCCTCCATCACTATCAGAAATAGGAGTAATTTGCACTGAATGTAACTTTTAGCACTCCATATACTCTGTCTCTCATGTACAGATTATAAATAAGGTGAAGCACTAAGGGTAAACTGTGACTGCTTATACAGACTTAAATTCAGTAATAAGCATGAAGTTCACATTTAGTATGAATGGTGTGTATATATCTTAAAAAGTAATCTTTCTATTTATACAGAATTTGAAGTTCTCCCAGTAGTTGTTCCAGTTTCGTGTTACTTTTGAGGCTGCTTAAACATATTCTGTCCCTTCATACAGGTCGTAATTGATGTTAACGTTAGATGATAATTTATAGCAAGGTACAAATCCATGATTTTGGAAATTTGTATAAGCGTTAAGCTAATCACAAGTGTTGCATCCATACATCAAGAAGATAGTATCAGATGACACTTGGAAAAAAAAAATCCCTTACCATTTAATGTTACTTGAAAACTTTTTTTAGGGGGAGTGTGTTTACCATATATGTTGTTGAGTCCCTAAGAATTTGTTTTATGTATGTTATATCATCTGCTAGATTGAAGTTTTTGGCCAGATGGCCATTCAAGGTTATATCTACAGAGGCAGGAAACCTGTTCACTGGAGTCCCTCGTCACGAACTGCTCTTGCAGAAGCTGAATTGGAGGTATTTTGATACATTTTATCTCTCTTGTATTAACCACATGATGAACATGTTACCAATGTAAGGTTTCTGAAGTATGGAATTTTTGTAATTATAATGTCTTCTATTGAGGCGATCTTAAGAAGATTTGGTTAATCTTAGATTGTATTCAAATATAGGCTTTTTTTCATTGGCCCACTCTGTTGATACCATTGTCATGTATGACTTGAAACTTATAATAACGAGCCTAAAACCTGTGTGGGCACCTTTATTTATTTATTTATTGATAAAAGTATGGTTAAATTCAATTAGTTTTTCATTATAATTAATAACTACAGGCAACTTAAATATGTAAAAATATCATTAAATTCTGTGCAGATTAGGGGTTCTAAAAATATGGAAAAAAGTCTATTAGGACTATGAGTAAAAAAACCATCGGTGAGGTTACTCCAATTAGAATGCATGTACCAATAAAAGAGAAGAATATAATTTAATAATCAATTTCTACAAAGATGCTGAAAGGAAAATGGTATACTCTCATAGGATGATTATGCCTTCAAGGAAAAAGCCAACTTTCAGGTTGGGGTTTGTATTTGTTTGTGGTTTTCTGCGTAATTCTTGTACAGGTGCTCTAGTTATTTTTTGGTCAAGTAAAAGCTCTTTTTCATACCAAAAAATGTGGCTGATTTGCTGGTATTTGAATCTCTTGGACCTTATACTATCATTTTCAATTCATTTCTTTTATTTATTCCCTGTGTGAGAGTTAGAAAGAGCGTCTTTGGCATATGAAGTTATTTAGAGGGTGTTTGGTTCACCTGTTTCCATAACTCAATTCTCTGTTTTCATAACTCAATTCTCAAAAATGGTGGGACCCATAGCAAAATACTTGTTTGGCTGCACAATAACTCTGTTTCCATCACTCAATTCTCTGATTTTTGAGTTATGAGTTATGGAAACTGAAAACACATTTTGGCTGTTTTCAGTTTCTATAACTCATAACTCAATGACAATATTGTAATTAAACACACATAGGGGACCCACAAACAGTACCCAGCCGTACCTTTTGACTTTTTTTTTTTTTTTCATTTCTTCTCCTGGGTTGGCTGTTAGGTTCTTTTTTTTTTTTTTCTTCTTCTTCTTTCACTGGTTCAGGTCTTCATGTTCTGGGTTTTTTTTTTTTTTTTCTCTCTCACTGGGTTCGGTGAGTTTGGGTATTGAAAAAAAGAAAAAAAAAAGAAAGAAAAAGAAAAAGCTGCAACGGGTGACAGGTATGGGGCCCACAAATAGTGTGAAAAATATCGAGTGATAGGAAGTGAGTGATGGTGCCAAACAAACATGGTATTTTAGAGTGATGAGTGATGGAAATTGAGTGATGAAATTTTTGCATCCAACAGCCTCTTAGCTGTAGGATTATAGATTTTCACCTATTATATAGAGAGATTAAATTCTGTAAGGATGAGGCGCAAAACCCATCTTTTACTCTTCCAATCCCAACATGTAGCATCATCTTATTACATATTTAAGAATAAACACAACCACACCTAATCAATTCTAATACCAATATATAAATCCAACTGAATTGAGAGTTTATTGAGATGTTATTAGGTGCGGTAGGATGTATTGAATTTTAAGTAAAATGATGATGTGGCAATTTCTTATTGGATGATGTAAAATATAAGTTTTACACTCCATCCTTACCAAATTCGGACTCTTATATAGAAGTCTTTTAGTTGTTGGACTAAGATTTGAATAAGATTTGTGCAAAGTTGGATATGCCACTTGACAGATTTGGCGCAGTTAACTGTGCCACTTGGCGTAACATGAGGCACCTAGGTATCATTCTCTCAGCTTTAATGAGGCACTATGATCAAACCTTGGTATCATGTTGCTTGCTTATGTTATCTTGCAAGATTGACATGGTTCCTATTCGGTAATTAACCAGAAATTTTTGTACAGTATCCTGAGGGGCATATTTCAAGAAGCATATACGCCATTTTCAAAATAGTGGACACACCTCCTACTTCAAGTGGCTTTTTAAAGGAATTTTTCCCAGATTTGTGCTTGGCAATATGGACTACAACTCCCTGGACTATTCCGGCCAATGCTGGTGAGTTTTCCATTATGTTGACATTTTACTAATTCTGGTGAGAATTAGTATATAGTTTATTTATTTATTTATTTTTTGATAAGTAACGAAATTGTATTAATCAAAAAAAGAGAAAACTCGGGTACATCAGAGGTGTACTTGAGTAGCAGTACATCAACCACTCAAATTACGAAACTCAATTAAATCTAAAAGAGAAGAACAGGGGAGAGAATAGAAAGCAATACTCCAATCCAGCAAAGAATGAAGAATGAGGGATTTAATCTCATGTATAAACCATCCCTCAAAACATCTTGCATTCTGTTCTCTCCAAATGTTCCATATAACACTGTGGCATAGCCCTCCAAAAGATGATATTTCTATATTTACCAAAGTGGGCTTGCCAAACTGAGAAAAGATCATAGACACTTTGTGGCGAAACCCATAGAAGTCCAAACAAATTCCACATCATGGTCTACAACTCAAAAGCTATGGGACAATGAAGAAGAAGATGATCCACTGACTCCCCATTCCTTTTGCACATGCAGCACCAATCCACAATAGTAACACCTTTATTCCATAAGTAATCAGTAGTTGGAATCTTTCCTGAGGTTGCAGTCCATGAAAAGAAAGCTACCTTAGGAGGAATCTTTGAACGCCACACAGAGTTCCAAGGAAAAAGATTGCCAAATCTGAGGAAAGGGAAGAATAGTACTCACGCACCATGAAACCTTTACTCTTGGCTGGCTTCCAACAAAGTTTATCTCATCACACAGAGTTCCAAGGAAAAAGATTACCAAATCTGAGGAAAGGGAAGAATAGTACTAACGCACCTTGAAACCCTTGAGTGGCAAAGAATAAAGAAAATCCATAAAGGCAGTTAGAGGTTCCAACACCCAATCTTGGATTGGTCTAGAAAACTGGATATCTCGATGTAGCAACAGGTTAGGGAAACTCTTGACCTTTGCTATAGAATACCCCTTATTACAACTAATGCTATAAAGTTCCAGGAAAGCCTTTTCGAGAGTACTATCACCACGCCACAAATCATGCCAAAATTTTACTCTGTTACCAACACCCACATCAAATCAAAAAGGATGAATTTCGAGAAAGTTGGCGAACCTTGTCGTATGGATCTCCAAAGACTAACACCGTAAGGTTCCGACACCCCTTTTGTACACCAGTCACCCCATTCATTGCCATATTTCACCTCTATGACCCTCCTCCAAAGGTGATATTGCCACAACCATTTTCCTAACAAAGCTTGATTGAATCTTCCCAAATTCCGAATACCCAATCCTCCAAACTTCAACAGTTTACAAATATCAGCCCACTTAACCAAATGGAGTTTAGAGGCCTCACCAATCCCACCCCATAAGAAATCCCTTTGAAGCTTCTCGATACGGTTAGCTATTTCAGCTGGGATAGGGAAGAAAGAAAGAAAATAAGTAGGCAAACTCGAAAAAGTTCTTTTAATTAAAGTGACCTTACCCCACTTTGATAAATATAGATGCTTCCAACCCGCTAAACATCTATAATAAATAGAAAATAGTATATAGTTTATTTGAAGCTACCAATGGTATATATGATTAAATAAACAGTTTAAAGACATTGCTGGCTTGCAATCTGAATAAAGCTTATATATTAATTTCAATTTCTGATTAAAACATGAGAATAAATAATCATGTTTTCATGGTTCCTTCTATTATGAAGTGTTGATACAAAAAAGAGTTTTGATCATCTAGGGCATGGTTGTAAGCAAGTTAATAGCATGAGATACACTCACGCCCTAGTATAAAAGTTTTCTTATCATATTACATCTCTTTGGCTATATAAAGCTTCCGAATGTTTGTTTGTGAATGGATCCTCTATCACATAAATAGCAACATTATTGTAGGAGAACAACTTTTTATCTACCATTAAAATGCAGATGCTATGTGTATTCTATAATCCCATGTTTATCCGTCACATATTTCTATGTTTAAATGCTAAACTGATCTGGTTAATTTATGCCACCTCTCCCTTGCTCTCACATGCGTGTACACATCTCGTTGTATGAACTTCTGCAACAGGGTATGCAGTAATTTTTTTTTTTTTTTGGTTTTTTCCCTCTGTTATCCTATAATCAGCGGTTGCAGTGAATGCCAAGCTTCAATATGCCATAGTTGAAGTACAGTCACTCTCAGGAGATGTTTCTTTATCTGCTGGAAATAAAAAACAAAGGCTTGGAAATATTCTTAAGGAGTCAAAGAAGCCTTTTCTAATTGTAGCATCAGATCTTGTGCCGACATTAGAAGCAAAATGGGGAGTGAAGCTTATCATTAAGAAAATACTATCGGGTTCAGATCTTGAAAATTGCAGGTTTGAATGAATTTAGGAACTTAAAACTAAACAATACCTGCATTATCTCATTATACATTAAGTTATTTATAGAAATGAGATAGTTTATTGTGCACATTAACTTGGATATGTAACTACTTGTCTTAGTAAAATACATTTTCTATTTGGTTGATGTAATGAATAATATATCCTTTAAGGTACGGTTTTTCAATTTTGGTGTCAGGTATATCCATCCAATAGATAACAGAGAATGTCCAGTTGTGATTGGAGGAGACTATATTACAACAGAGTCAGGAACTGGACTGGTCCATACTGCTCCTGGACATGGTCAGGAGGATTATGTGACTGGCCTGAAGTATGGACTGCCTATACTTTCTCCTGTTGGTGATGATGGAAAGTTTACTGAAGAAGCTGGACAGTTTAGTGGGCTTGATGTACTTGGGGATGGTAATATTGCTGTTGTGAATTGCTTGGATGAACATTTGTCAATTATCATGGAAGAATCATATGGTATGTTGTCTTTCCCCCCACCCCCCCCCCAAATCAGTTACGGTGAAAGTTCTTACCATTTCTCCTGATCGTGTAACAAGTTTTGTTGTTAATAGAATACCACCATTGATTCTTGTATGCAGAACATAAGTATCCTTATGATTGGCGAACCAAAAAACCTACTATATTCAGGGCAACGGAGCAGTGGTTTGCATCAGTGGAAGGGTTTCGCAAGGCTACTATGAATGCAATTAGTGATGTAAAATGGATTCCTCCTCAGGTAATGGTGTTAGACTAAGAGGCGTTCTAGCCTTGAATATCTCTCTTTTCTAGACTCTGTTTTTAGGGAATGTATGGGTTATGTTTCACAATGTTAAATGTGACCCGTTCTTGTCTAATTCATGTTTTACCATCTGTTTCCTTATAGCTACAAGGCTATTTGATTCCAGCTCATATTGCTTTTTGCATTGCATGACAGCAAGTTTCTTTTAGCTTCTAGTAATTGCTTGTCATAGGATGGTATTTGAATTCTTGTTTTGCTGTAGTATTGATTGCAAGTTTCTTTTCTTGGCATTGACTACCTTCTGAAATCTATATGCACTTGGGCATTGTGCAGGGCAGTTCTATTCTCTATTCCTTCTTGCTTAAAATGTTGGGGGTGCCATAAAGGGCATATGACAGACCTTTCGAATTCCTTTCATAAAACAATCATCTTCCCTGATGCATGGCATAAAAATAGATAAAACCTTGGAGTCAGCACCAAGTGATGGAAAAAGATAGAAAATCTAGGTTTTAGTACCTAGAGTTGCTTAGAGTTAGCATCAAAACATTTATATTTCTCAAGTCAAAATGTACCAATACTGAATTCTGGGACCTTTAAGTAGGGTTCCGAAATTACATCAAATAAGGAAAGGAAATAGCTCTTAATTAACATTAAATACAAAATTAATCCTAAAAAATCAAGTAAAATTTACCAGGTCCAACAGAATCTATAAGCATCAATCTGGTCTGGTGTCCACACCAATTTCTGTTAGAAATTTCTTAAGGTAGATCATATGAATGGAGAATACTATTCTCTTGTAACAAACATAAGATCAGTTTGTCCCATGACATTTGGAGCATATGTTGACCTCGTGTGTTGCATGTTTGTTATTTATGAGTGTTTTTCAGAATTAAGTGGAACAACAGCTTGTGAAGCTTTAGCAATTTTATCTCCATTCTTGACTTTAGCAGTGCTACTATTGATGCATACCGTTAATTGACACAAAAGCTGATATAAGGCTTCTAATCAGGGCTCTTAACTTGTGCATGTGTATATGAATATACTTGCAATGTTCATCTTTCGTATTAGCAAATGGTATGATGTCCCTCACTAGTGGTGTCTTGTGCATATGCATGACCATTGTTCAGTCAGAAAACAGAATTTCTGCAATGACTTCTAGCCGCTCTGATTGGTGTATTTCGCGACAAAGGACATGGGGCTTGCCTATTCCAGCCTTTTATCATGTGCAGTCAAAGGAACCTCTTATGAATGAAGAGACTATCAATCATATCAAGAGTAACAGCTATTTAGAACTTTGATTGTTTTCTCCTTTCATTATTAAATTAAATTCATGCTCTGTGTATTTTAAACATGCAAAAAGAAGGAATAGTATTTCTGAATGCATGTTTAATTTTAGTTGGCCCCAATGTGTTGGAACTATTAAAGGTTTATTTCCCACTAATGAATTTTATTGCTGTTTCTATCATTTGTTTGAGCAGCTATAATAGCTCAAAAGGGTAGTGACGCATGGTGGTACATGACAGTAGAGGATCTTCTCCCAGAAAAGTATCGTGAAAAAGCATCTGATTATGAAAAGGGGACTGACACTATGGATGTATGGTTCGATTCAGGTATTATACCACAAAAATGTTAAAATTATTTGGACCTTTTTATTTGACAATATTAACAGTTGTATGGTATTCAAGTCAGACTTTACTTTAGTTTCACTGATAACTAGTAAGCACTAAGCACCTTTGTCTTAACAGTTAAATTAGAGTTAATTTCCATTGGAATTGGAAATTGATCTAGAATTTTATTTGCAGAAAATATGGTTATAAACAGACACATTTGTTTTGACAGGGGTGCTTCAGGTTTAAACATAGCATTTTGAAGATCTACTGTTGATTGAAATCCTGCTTTATATTAACTTATCAAAAAAAAAAAAAAAATCCTGCTTCATATTAATTCTCCAGCGACCAATTGTGCCTTAAATTGGAATTTTATAGTACCTTTATAATATATATTGGAAATAATGTTGGGTTGGAGTGGGGCAAGCTTGGAAGACTGCGGACAAAGCGAGTTTTATAAGCTGAAATTCTTGCTAGTTTACTGCAAGTATCTTGGTAGCCTTTGGCATGAGTTGTAATTAGTATAGCTAGAAGTTAAATCTGCTGCATGCTATATATATTGGATATTAACTGCATGTCTTTGTCAGATTGTGCCTGGTTTTCCATTAACCACATCTTACACTTATTAAATATTTTTGAGTTTTTTTGGCATGCATGAGCATACCTACATTTACCTTCTCAATAAATGCCGTTTGAAAATGGTCCATGATTTTATAGCTCATGTTGTTTGAAAAGGACTCTGGTTTCCCTTAGCTGCTTAGTTTATTTTTCAGGCTCTTCCTGGGCTGCGGTCTTGGGTAAAAGAAATGGCCTTAGTTTTCCTGCGGACTTGTACCTTGAAGGTACTGACCAGCATCGTGGGTGGTTCCAAAGTTCTCTATTAACAAGTATTGCTACAAAAGGTAATGAACATCTGAATATTTTTAGTAATTTTATGTGATTTTTTTTCTTGAAGTGGAACATTAGTTCATCCAGCTTGCATTAAGAACTCATTATTCTTAGTGTCAAAAGTTAAAATTGTGTGTGCATTAGTGTCTTGACCTTGGTTATTGATTCCTGGGAATTTCTGTCCTATTGGAAAAACTTTTCCTGATGATTCTAATTTATTTATTTCTGATGACTTACTTTATTTCTGATGATAGTGGTATATGCTTCTCTAAAAGAAGAAAATTGTGAGAATCTTAACTTTGCCATCTCTATAAATTTGGTTCTGATGCCCAAAGCACTACTAAAATTCAGCATACTGTGAAGTGCTTGAATGTGCCAAAAATCACACGGTTAATAAATGTGATTTTTGTTAGGTGACGACAAATATTGCATAACTCTTGATCTGGGCATGACCTTTTCTTGATCTGTTACTGAATTAAAATTAAATTACTGTAACCTAAATATTTGGATAGGCCATTTAAGTTCCCGGAACTTAAATGATCCATCCAAATATAATAAATCCTAAATGTGGTTTTGAATTTCTGTAACAAAATATGTTGATCTGCCTTGTAGTTTAGAATGGGAGAGTTGCAATGCATTGGGCTTATAAGTTTAGTTTCTAGAACGCTATTTTTTCTGTTTGTTTGCTAGTGTAATCCTCTTTTCATATTCAAAGTCATCGATGATTTTAAATAAAATAATAGCTTGTTGAAGTTGGCTAGAGACTGATTTTGACACTTTTCTTTTGGTACAGGGAAAGCTCCATATTCCAGTGTTGTAACACATGGATTTGTATTGGATGAGAAGGGTTTAAAGATGAGCAAATCTTTGGGTAATGTTGTAGATCCACGCACTGTGATCGAAGGAGGAAAAAATACAAAGGTCAGTTACCTGTAGATTGAAATCAAAGGCCTACTCCATCTCTAACCCATCCTGCACCACTTGAGCCAAGGTGTGACACTGTGACAGCATTCAGATGTTTAATGGTTTTGTTTCTGTTTGCAGGAAGCACCTGGCTATGGAGCTGATGTCTTGCGACTTTGGGTTTCTAGTGTAGATTATACAGGTGATGTATTGATCGGCCCTCAAGTCCTCCGCCAAATGTCTGACATTTATAGAAAGCTGCGTGGAACATTGAGATACCTTTTGGCAAATCTGCATGACTGGAAAGTATGTCAACTTAAACAATCAGAGCTTTCGAGTTCAGACTTTCACTATAATTTTATTATTTTATACATTTCTTTATATTTTCACTTTTCTGATATTGTTATCCCTCTCTTTCTTTTTCTCTCTCCAAAGAAGCTTGTGATTGTTCCACACTTTAGTTTATTATCTTCCTTTTAATTTTTAATGTAGGGGCCAATGTTTTGTTTCATTATTTTTTTTTGCAGTTTCATCTCTTTATTGATTTTTTCACTTAATCTTGGGTTATGTCTATTGCCAGGCTGACTATGCTGTTTCATACCACACCCTTCCCATGATTGATCAGCATGCACTGTTTCAGCTCGAAAATGTTATAATGAACATTAGAGAGAATTATGAAAAATATCAATTCTTTAAAATATTTCAGGTAAATATTCTCTGATGTTGATTATATTTGTTTAAGTTACTACTTGGATTTTGCCAGTGAGCTCCAGCTCAAATGGCAGCTTACCCCTCATAAGAACAAGGTAAATGGTGAGGTTGTGGTTGAAGATCCATAAAGTGCGTGTGTAATTACCAATAAAAAAAATGGTAACTGCTTTGATTTTGGAGCTCATGCTTTAGTTTACGAGGTTGTTAGCTTTCTAAAGTAGAGTTATTTATGGCAATTATCAGTCACAGTTGAGCAGTATCAGATTTTGATTTCTACATATGGTTTTATAATGGTAGACAATCATAATTAAAAAAAAAAAAAAAAAAAAAAGAAGAAGAGGAAAATGGATAATCATTGTTCCACTCAAAAGGAGGGAATGCAAGTTTTTTACAGTACGGATGGTTTTAGTGGGTGAAAGAGAGGAAAAAAGAGTGAGTAGAAACAGTCAATAAATTGAAAGAGTGTGGAAGTTTGATGGTATAATTATTGAGCATTACAGAATAAGTTGAAGACAAGAGCGAACAGGGTTTGGCAGGGGTCATATCCTTGTAAAAGAACCAGTAAAATAAAGGACGAAAAGCAGACTACAAAGTTTATCATTCTTGGTTCCGCAGAAATCATACTAGGCAGGATCAAGTAGTAGAGACATCAGGTCAATGAGACTTGGCTTAAAGGGTACTTCCTCCTCTCACAAGTGTGAGTGGGGGTGGGTGAGTTTGTGGGTTTAAAACCCATTGTTTATGTGTGTAATTGACCAATAAAAAAAAGGTGGAGACATTGGACAGTCCACTAGAATGCATGAAATTGTTTGTTTCTCATTGATGGTTGATACTTAAGTTTGATTTTTTCATGTCTGCTTGCCTTATTTTAGCAGAAAACACTTCTCAATCTACTGTTTGATTTGCTTTTTCTGTGGAATTTTAAATGATATATATGTTTTGTTTTTATTTTCAGATCATACAACGGTTTGTCATTGTTGACCTATCAAATTTCTATTTTGATGTTGCAAAGGATCGACTTTATGTTGGGTAATTCTTCCCCTACTCTTTATAATCTATAACTTTCCAACCAGGTGCCAAATCATATTTTTGTTTTTGCTGTTCCATCACACTGCAATACATGCTTTTGCAATGCACCTGCACATCTCTGCAAATTTGCATGTTTTCTGCAAATAGTGATTCTATAGCCAACTTGAGTGAAATTGTAAACTAATTTGATGCTATTCTTGCTTAATTGCCTGGATATGGGGACTATTGGGGAGCAAAGATTTTCAGTAGCTCTCCGTCTTGCAGCCATTACTCTAAGTTTAACCTGATTTGTTATTCCCCAAAAATGGTTTCAGATGGTAATTCTGGAAGAATAATATATAGGCCTCTGTACAGGGCCAGCTCTTTAAGATTTGAGGCCTAAGGTGACAATTTTAAGTAGTTTTCTCTCATATTTAGGTATCAATTAAATAATATTTATTTAAACTTCTATATTAGTTTTTTCTTAAAATTCATTACTCCTTTTTTTAGATATAAAATTTATAATTAAAGTTTTGTATTCAAATTTTGCTAACATCTCATTTTTAATTGATAATATGGCTAATTCTCTTAATCTTTCTTGTGAAGTTGATTTTAGGCAAGAGAATAAGTTTAGGGGTAAGACAGAAAGTCTTTGATGGTGATTGATTATCAAGAAATGCTTTTAGAGAGAGGGAAAGTATATGTGGTTTGATGATGACTAGTTGCAAGAATTATTTTTTGAAAGAAAGAGAGGAGACATTTGGTGGGAAGACTTAAAAAAAAAAAGGTGATGAAAGATTTTTTTAAGTGAGACAGAAAAAAAGTTGTATATGGGTCTCTTCAATTTTTAGCTAGGCATTACTGTTTCCAAAAAAAAAAAGTAAAGAAGTATTTGATATATTTTATTTTAAATTGTTAAATAAATATAATACTGTACTATAGGACCTAAATTATGCAATTGCCTCAATTGGCAAAGTGTAGAGCTGGCCCTGCTTCTACATATTGACTTTTGGAGTGAAAAGATTAATCACCTTGCAAGGAATCTTGATCATCATGGCTCAGGGCCATGTATTTTGGTTGCACAATTTTTTCTTTAGCAAATGCCAGTTATTTAAATTGAAGTCTTAAAATCACTTATCCATGTTTTAAAAATAAATAGTGATTTTTTTTTCTCTTCTGCTTGGTCTAAATTTTAGATATGACTGTTCCAAAGTTTTTACCAGCCCAGGTGATAGAGATTTTTCCATGCAGACTCACTTTATGGTGCCATGCACCCTATACAAACAAATGCCTTGACACATTTATTGTAAAAGTTTAGGTTCAAAGCCCCTTTTGAGGTTTCTTTGCGCTAGTTGAGATTCTGTAGATTTATAAAACCCCATCCTGTTGAAATGTCTGTCATATTATGACTGATTTAAATTTAGTCTTCACTGCTCATCTTGAGTAGTCTAAGCATTGGATGTTCATTTGCTTGATGCTTACACCTCAATAGTACAAAGTGTAGCCAATGAGCTCAAGCTCAAATGTTAGTTTCTTCACCAATAAAAATGGGTGGAGAGTGAGATTCTCAATCCTAAACCCACTGGTGCATGTGGAACCACCCCCCTTTTCACCCCAAAAAAAAAAAAGTGCAAGGTGCATACCAAATGTCACTTTTTAAATCTTGCATAGGATTGTTGCTCATTCATTCACAAGTTATGTTTGTGGCACATATCTTTAAGATGAATAGTCACGATATGTTTCTGTAGTACATACAGTTGCCTAAATTTCAAAATATAAGTTTTTGGTGTTTATGCTAGTCCCATAAAAAGGTGTAGCGAAAATATTTCTCATCTTAAGTTGGTAAATTTTAGGGGCACAACAAGTTTTACAAGGAGAAGTTGTCAAACAGTTCTTGCAGCACATCTGCTTTCCATTGCGAGAGCAATTGCTCCAATATTACCCCATTTGGCTGAGGATGCATGGCAAAACCTCCCCTTTCAGTATACCATGGAAGATGGTTCGATTGCTGAATTTGTTTTCGAATCAAGATGGCCAACCCTCAATGAAACTTGGCTTGCTTTTCCTACCAAAGAAATTGATTTCTGGGAAAAAATTCTTGAGGTGAGTATTGTTTTCATTTAATGACAACAAACTGAAATAATTGAGGGTTTGTGTATTTCAATTGCATGTTACTTACCAAAAAGAAAAAAGCATTCCAAATGTATGATCTCATATCATTAAAAGATTGTTTTGCAAATAAATCTTCTAAGAGATTTCAAACTTATCATTTTTGCCATCAAACTTTTGTTCTCATGAACCTCTGAAATACTTTTTCTTTCCCTCCTAAAATTCTATAGTGAAAAAAATTCAATTTTAGCACATTTTTGAAAGACCTTTTGGAAGTTTTGTAGCTCATAAAGAATCAGCTGATAATGTTTTTGGTGATATTTTCTTGAAAAAAAGAAATTATTAGGTACTCTCCAAGAGTACAAGTGATGTACTCCAAACCTAAAAGCAAGCCACCTAATACAAAAATGAACTTTTTCACATGACTTTTTTAGATTTTTGTATTAGGTGGTTTGCTTTATTAATGTGGGATACCATGTCACCCATACTTTTTAGATTTCCATTTCCTTCATAAAAAGTAACGTTAAAAGTTAATTCTGTAAAATTTGTAAAAGGTGCTAGTGAGATCTTTCTGCACTCTACTAGTTTCTAATATGAAGCATTTTGACAGCTGAGAACTGAGGTGAATAGAGTCCTGGAGATTGCACGTACTGAGAAACTGATTGGTTCCAGTTTAGATGCAAAGGTTTACCTTCAGACTTCTGATGCCAGCCTGGCATCTAGATTGTGTGAGATGTGTGCAACAAGCAACGATGTAGACACATTGCATCGCATATTCATCACATCTCAGGTATGCTGTGTTCTGTGTTCTTTACATCTACTACTTGTACCAAAGCAACCCTATTTAGCGATCTACAAGTAAATATTCATTGCATTACTGATGTGGTGCTATTAGCATCTCGTTTATCCTAGAAACTGAGGCTTATCAGATGGATATATTTTATAGCAGCTATTATTATTATCTACATAGTAGTACAACAATAGGGTTGTGTAAATCTGTCTTGGCTATATATGAGGGAGTTCCTTAGGAATATGATTTACCATTATGCTATTTAGTTGCTTGAACCACTTAAGAATTTATTGTTCTTACCTGGCAATATGCAGGCAGAGGTTCTTCCCTCTTTAGAAGATGAGATGGTTTCCCACATACCATTCAGTGGAGAGTGTCTCATTCAAGGAAAGAGCAAGGTTTGGATTGGTGTGTCTCGTGCCGAGGGTTTAAAGTGTGAAAGATGCTGGAATTTTTCACCCCAAGTTGGTTCTTTTTCGGAGCATCCCACCCTTTGCAACCGCTGCTATAATGTGGTTGATGCTCAAGCACTTCCAGCTGTTGCAATGACAAGCTGAGATTCTGGGAAGTGCAATTTTTTACCAATTTAGCCCGACACTAGATTTGATTTGGTTGATTCAAAAGATCAGAGCTGCAAATATTTCAATTTAGCCGAATTCTTGATTTGGTCATATACCCTTTCTGGGTTATGTTTTGACTTCCAATTCTGTTAAGTGAAACCCAATTTTGGCACAACTGAATTCTTTAGAATTTGTTCTGTATGGTGTTCCAGAAACACCACTCCTATACATATAAAACCATTTTTAGATATTTATACAAAAATGTATACATACGATTTTAACCTTTTTGTTTACTGGAAGGCATATACCTATCTTTCCATTAATGCAAATTTCCCATGATGCCTAATATTATCCTTTTTTTTGGTTATCCTACGCGTTCCATGGAATTTCTAACATGTCCACATTTTATTTATTTATTTTTATAAATCATTTGTTGGGAAAAGTGAAATTTGAACCTAGACATCTCTATTGGAAACACTAAGGTGTCAACTGTGCTACAAGGTCTTGGCCTAGCACAAATGTGCACGAGGGGCATAAGATCTATCAGCCACATACACCAAGACAAATTCACTCCCTGTTAAAAGGGCTCTACGATACACACAGCCACTTAATATGGCCGGGCAATGGGCCAATATCTGCCATTGGTCCATTGCCGATCTGTACGTATTTGGCAATGTAAATTAATATCACCCAGGCAACAAGACACTTAGCTTGGCCCAAACCTGTTATTTTCAACTGGCCAGTCTGGCCCTACTGCCACCGCCACTAATATTTCCAGATATTTTGAACTTTTTTGCATTAAGGCCCTTCCCACGTAGCGGCAGATGTAGAATACCTTAAATTAGCCACATCAATAAATCATGGTAAAAGCCTAAGATTTTGATTCTGCACCAACAGGTATTTTTATTACCTAAATGGTTAAATTATGATGTATTGTACAGGATCTGCTGCACCACACAAATAATAAATAGTAAAACCATGTAGCCATAATCTACAGGGATCAGACCTAAATGCAGGGCGGAAAAAAGAGAAGGGGGGGGGGGGGGGGGGGGTGTTACAATAGAGTTGGGAGGACTGATGCCTATTCCTTGCCCTTGCAAGGGAAAAGCAGGTTTTATGATACAAACTGATGCCCATGTTAAAAATGTTCCTCGGGCACTTTCTAAATTTAATTATTTTCCGCCATGGAATTCATTTGAGCACCTGAATTTGGTGATGGGTGCTGCATTAACTCAGCTTCTTCAAAATCTTGAGATTGAATTTGTATATCCTGTCAATAATAAACCAAAGTCACTCATTTTTTGACACTGACAAGGACAAAATCAACAGCTATCACATATACAAATGCAAGAAAAATGTGCAACTGAAAGCCACATGCATAATTAGTGGTTAAGGTTTTGCCCTATGTGCTCCAGGTTTTAAGCTAAAAAACTAATGAAATTTGCTAAAATTGAAATGCTGATATGAATAAACTCAAGCATATTACACAAACATTTGAGACTCAACAGTAGCACTTCAGGCCAGAACTAGTTAGCGGAAATTATTGATTTCCATTCTCCTCAATGCAAAAAACACTATAAGTGAGAATAAGCGCGCACAGGGAAACCCCCTATGGGGGGTGGGTGGGGTGGGGGTGGGAGGGAAGAGACTACAAGAGCCTGGGTTCAGAACTTTTGCGGGAATAATTGCCAACTATGCCAATGAACTAAACTCATATAGTACCTATTCTTCCTATAAGAATAGGATGAAGGTTGGGTTCAAGTTGTGGGTACAAGAGTATGAAGCTTAGCTCAAATGTGATTACAAGTAATACCTGTGTGTTAATTAGTGGATGTGATTGCTGATCTTGGGCTAATGGATATGCTTGTGGTTGAGACATTCTGTAGTAGGGCTCCTTAAGATCAAGTTTGCATGACGACGCTTGAATTATTCCTCCTTGTTCAGCACCAGGGCCCCACATTTTAGCTGTTGAAATATAACTTGTTAGATTACCAGAGAAACATATCAGCAATACAAAAACAAGACAGAAGACAAACATACCCATCAATGTAAGATATAATGTATAACTCTGAGCATTATGGGCAACCATGCGGAGTTGGCCAGTAATTTCTTGTCCCGCCATGACATAAATTGGCTGAGTGAGGACACAACGTAATTGGTACCAGTGCGTCGTTGGTGCACCAGGGGCAGTGGTAAGCCATCTTTGTACAGTACTGCAGATCAAAGCAGTTCCAAATAACAGATTAAACAGATGGAACCCACATACATGCATAGTGAAGAAAATTTGGAATGATGCTGGCCTGTGCAAATGTAAAAGTAGAGATTACTGAGCAAGTTCAACAGATTACCTCCCATTAAACAATACGTCAAACCAGCAAGCCAACCCATGCACTCTAGCACCCACAGAAGCAGTGAATCTCAATGGAATCTCAATTTCATATAAATCCTCTTCCTGTAGGATGAAACAAAAAAAGTTCGGATGACTTGCATTCTGATTTAACAATAAGCATCAAAAGCAATACACTATTTTGATGAATTGAGAACTCTGATTAAACAAGGAAGAAGATACAGCTACTATGAGAAGAAACTTAGTACAACATAAGATCTTTCTATGTTATGCCCCGCAGTGTCAAAAACTTGGAAACATTTCTAAATGCTTTGAAAGCAAAATGCAGAACTCACTAGGGCACGCTAAATTACACTATTTTGGCTGAAAATAAGTTTCATGATGAACAAAAAAAATTCTATTTCTGATGGATCCTCTTTTGAAGAAAAACTAGTATCTCAACGAGTCTGAAGGGTATTATTCTACATGGTAAATGTGACATGTCACATGTATAGCTAAAAAGCACAAGATCTCCAAAAAGTTAAGTCATACCTTAGATTTTGTGAAGTCTAACACATGATACATTGGAGAAGCGACCAATAATCTTGGATCAAAAGCATCTACCACAGGCTGTGTGAAGAGTAAAACAGGACTCATCAAATACTAAAGCATCACCAGATTGTAGTAAATAGTTATTACAACAGAAGAATATTAACTTCAGAACAAACAATGAAATACATGCAAACAAGCAAAACACACCCCTAGCATTCAGGCATGTTAATTATCACTCACAAAGCATTAAGAAGGTCAACAGTCCTCCACTCTATTTTAATCCCACTGGACTGATCAAGCTTTCTAGAGCTAATACTGAAACTAGAGCACCAATTTTTCGTAAGATTTCACAGGGTGAAGGAGCAAGCTAGCAGTTTGACAACCAGTTCTTACAAAGGTGTTACTGATCTTTCTACGAAGATATCTCATATAGTTCCCTAGAAAAACCATGCTTTAACCTCCAAAAAATGAATAAGACTGGATAAAAGAGACCTTTAGGTGCCCAAGTTTACTTTAACACAACCTCCCACGGTCCCACCCACACACATACAGAGCAATAGCAAATAAGATAATTCAGAATGCACTTTCATATTTTTAAAGATAGACAAAGTTTGTTGAAGGCAACCAAAACAGGAAACAATACTTTAATGTATTTCAGAAATATACAAGAATTATGGACCTGGGAAAAGTATCCCTGGAATGCAGATCCATACAGGGGTGTCAAATCAACACCATAATAATTCTGTTGCTGCCAAAAGAGGGCCTGCACCCAAAAAATAATAATAATACATTAGATTTTCTCAAATGAAAAATGATAGTAAGGCTTGGAAAAGATAAATAACAATATAATATGCCGAAAGCATGTATGTGGCTACCTTAAACATGAATTTGTTTAAGGTTTTTTTTTTTTTTTTTGGGGGGGGGGGGGGGGGGGGGACTTCACAATCACAGCCCAGAACCCAATTACTTTTGTTTTTTTCTTAAATTGTTCTTCCTTTTCACGTTTAACAGGGGGGAAAATGACACTGAGCATTGAAGAAGTGAACCTTCATGCCATTGGAACAGTATTCCCTTTTTTTTTGGTGAAAGGTAACAAAGGATTAGAAAAACCACAAAAAGGGTAGCAGTTATATTCCTCAAAGAGCCCCTCTTAGAAAAAGATAAATCTCTTCCAATTTTACTGATACCAATTCTGAGTATTTAGCCCTAATTATTTTTGCATCATTAAGTACAAAGAACATAGCAATGATAATTATAGCAAAATCACTTCAAATACGCACCTTATTTGCAATTTCAATAAACAAATATTCATCACTGAAAGGTGCCATATGTATCCTACATGAGTAAACAACATAAAATTATTAGAACCCAAAAGTAACAGATGTAAGAAATTATAAATCAAATTCAATCCACAACACTCTAAGAGGACTTAAAAAAGTGCAAACCTAATGATCCTCATTTGACATAAACTAACAACATAATAATGAAATATTTAAAGTATTCATGGTCTTGAACATTTTTCACTACCTCCAAATTTTCAGAGTTAGTTTTATGGGACTCATTAGCAAACACAAAAAGATAAGGACAGGGATTAAAAAACCAGACTATGAGAGTTATGTTAGATGTTGCTGTTATGATGTTACAGAAAAGGACAAATAGAAGCAACATACATTTATCAGTATCAAGAATTAAATTGAAAAATCTTATAAGAGGACACACAGAATGTCAGTATGATGGTCAACCAAATCTGCAAGTGCTAATTTCATAATTGCATAAAAATACAACAATGAATCACAAACAACCATAGCAATTGCAAGTAAATAAAATTTCCATGCACAAACTACACATTCAGTAGTCCAAATCAAAATAGATAGGAGTTTGCAAATGGCACACATTTTGATGAAACAAACTAATTATAACAATCTTCCTAAAATGACCTTAGTTGGGCAAAGAATGGTGTTTTCGAAGGGTAACATGGGAAGTTAAATGGATAATCTTTCATTTTTTTTGGAAACTCATACATATTGAAACAATCCAAAGAGAAAAGCACCCCCATCTATTTTGGGAAGGAGGGAGCATATTATTTTTGAATAAGAAATCATTTTTCTAATTTCAAGAGAATAGTATAAATTTGAGACAGACATGATAAAACTAGCAGCAATTAAGTAAAAAGAAGCCCAGACAAATAGAAGATAAGAGGCCATTTAAAGGGTTGGATTTACCTTCCAACTGAAGGAAACATTTTCCCTTTAGGAACAAGAAACCGATCTCTTGCAATCACATAGGACTCTAGCATTCTTTCATTAACCAACAATGTTCCTATAATCATATAAATGAAAATTCTATATCAGACAAACAGACTGTAACCACTAAATTTTGAGAACACTTTAAGCTGATTCTGCTGTTAATTATAAGCTTACCCATTGGCTCCGAGATCAGAATATCTGCTTTCTCTGGCAATTCAACTTCCTCAACTTTACCTTTAATAACCTATATTTAGGTGACATAGTGCCATGAACTGAATGAGATAACCGACAAATATTCACATTGGCAGAAAGTTAAAAGTGACATGATAACATCTTACAGTAATCCGTTGACCCAATGACGGATTCCCAACAATAAGCTTTCGTGCGTATTCTGCCATTTCAGATGCTTCCACAGCATAAACATGTTTTGCACCAGCCTAGTTGGGGAAGAAAAGAGAAATAAGATGAACCAAAATGGGGAAAATAAATCACCACAGATATATATCCACACACAAGACACAAAGATGCAAGCATCACTATACATGGTAGAATAAACTTAGTCGGCTAAATAGCTAGGTTTACCTGAGCAGCAAATAATGACAAAATACCACTGCCGGCGCCAACATCAACCACTACACGACCAATAAAATCTGCCCGGTTCTCAATAACGGCAGCATAATAGGTTCCTGAGACAAAGATTATTAATATTCAATAACATATCCACTATGCCATTTTTTTCTGGCATATTCATGTACAAGCTGATAATGTACATGTAGAATATGAATTTGCAGCATAAAGGATTATCTCAAGTAGAAATTTAAAAGTGAACGTAATGTAAGATAATTTGGTGAACAGATCATAGCATGGTGAAATTACCTGTTCTCACATAATCCTGTAACATATTTTGCTGATGCAACAACTGTCCATAATAATGGAAATACATTTTAGCAGAAGATGCCTCTATTTTGTCATCAAACTTGCTTTTAGTAGCTGAAATTGTTCCATTTGGTAATGGTTCGCCTGAAACAGGGGAGAAAAACACAAACAATTAGAAGATAGGCATAGAACGTAATGTGCAAGTACATTAAAAACACAACTTCACAGAACAAGCAGAACTCAGAAAAAAGTATAAATAGCATAAGAATAGGCATTGATTTTTTTATTCCTTTTTTTTTATGCCATTATATATGAACTGGGTGCTGCAGATACCCAAAAACACATTTCTGTCTCTCACACAACCAACAGGGTCACAGCTTAGATTTAAGAGGCATCAGATGCACAATCAGAATTTACCCTAAATGATGTCAGCGTATCGAATCTAACTGCATAAAATTTCTCTTACAAATTAGCAAATTACTATGATACTCAGATTCTTTTTTTCCAAACTAGCTCCTCCACAGATTAATGACCATTGTAAGTTGTATAATCTAATTAAATGCAAAGTTCTCCCCATTTTCATTAAAGAGAATATCCACCAGATGGGGAAAAAAAGGTATTGTAATGCATACAGATATCGGAATAAGATATAACATAGAGGCATTTCATTTTTCCCATATCTCATAAATCTAAATAATAAGCATCCTGCCTGCAAACTTCAACCAACTTACGAAGAAATAACTGGAGTTATAAAACAAACTAAGTTTTCGCAACTCCTTTCTTTATTGTTTATCTATTCATTTTATCTGATCATCTATTTCAAACCAGTGGAAAGGGGGCAGGGGAGAGCAAATTTTCAAAGCAGCACCTTCAAGAACTTCCTCTTTCCATTGCTTAAATGCACAATGGAAGGCTCTGCTCTCCTCTTCATTTCTAAATTGGACAGTGACTCCCCTTGAATATGATGTCTTCTGCTTCAAAAGTAATACTGTTAAGAGACGTGAGCATTTCACAATGCTTCAACAATCTTACATTACAAGTATATATCAAACATAACCTTAATCATCATCAATTTGCATATTTTAAAAAGTAAAATGCAGCAGAAATGCACTGGTTAGATCACAGTTTTCCAAGCAAAGACCCAAATAAAGTTAAGATACTTATCTTCATGCACACGCAAGGATATTTCTAGTGCACCACATTTTCACTCAGCAATATAAAGTACAAATCTATCTATCTATCTATATAAACTATAACATTTATAAATTCAGATTGTATTCCGTACCTCCTCAGTGGAATCAGACCCTTCAGTAAGGCAAACTGATTGAACAGAGCTTAATTTGAATATCTGAAAACACAAAATAAATAAATAAATAAAAACACTCCTCTTATGCACAACGCCACTGATTAAAAATAAATAAATAAAAAACAAAAATGCATACATATAGCCAAAATAATAAAATAAGGAATTCTTGAATTTATTTGGCTCAATAAACTTATTTATTCACTAAATAACAAAAAATAACAATAATGATCAAAATAATTAATCTCTTTTCTCTTCCATTTCTTTCTTTTCCTCCACTTTCTCAGCAACCAAACGAACAATCAAACCAAAAGAAAAGAGTAAAGAGTATTCACTCTTAAAAACACACACACGCACACAAACACCACATTGATTAACACAACGCTTGAATTTATTTGGCTCATTCAAGTATAAAATAAAAACATCGATAATGCTCTAAATTTTAATCTATTTCCTTTTCCATTCCTTTCTTTTCCTCCACTTTCTCAGCAACCAAACGAACAATAAATTAAAAAACTGAAACAGATAACAAAATCGTAAAGAGTAAAGCCAAACCTGAGCAGTTCGAAGATCAACATTGATAGCAACAGCCGATTCAGGTTCCTTGTGAAATCGAAGCTCGGTGAGTCCAGAATCGTCGGAGAACCGAGCCACCACTGGCTTAGACTAAGATTCCGAAGAAGACGAAGCGAGGTCCGAGAATGAAACCAAAGTGAACTCTTGCTGTTTCTCCTTTTGCCCTACCGGACCCTCCATTATCGTTCTCTTCAAGCTTCAGGTCCAAAAAATTTCCAATTTTCAATGCAAACAAAAACAAAATCTCTCAAATATAAACAAATATATATGAAATTATAGCTTTATATTTGTCTCTATGAGTCTCTTTGTGTGAAAAAAAATTATCTTCTGCGAGAGAAAATTAGGGTTTCAGTGAGAGAGCAAAGCAAAAGCTTCGAAAATTTTTTGAGAGCCGCCAAAGCCAAAGAGAGAGACAGAAAGCTAAGAAATACTAAGCCTTTGGCTTTTATACTCTGTGTGTATTTCTATTTTCTATTGTGCCATTGGGTTTTAAACGCGCTCTTCTTTTGTGTTGTCGTTGATTTTTGGGTGTAATGTGCTCACGCGTGGGTTTTGGTATATTCGATGACGTTTCGAGTTGTGATTGGGTGGAGATGGATTGAGTTATGAATAAAAGTATCCGATGCGTTTGATTTTGAAGATTGATTTAATTATGGGGCCCAAAAGCGTGATGGGATTGGTTGCTTGAAGTGGGCGTTAGATGTGTATATCGCTGTTGGCTGACACGTGCGTCTGAAGTGGGAAGGGTTTTGTGACTTTGGTGGTGTACCACTCTCTACATGGAATTTGAAATAGTACTTTTCTTTTTCTTTTTCTTTTTTTTTGGCTCTTTTTGTTCCTTCTGGTAATGATTTTGTTTAGGAAAATAGATAGTTTGAATTTGGCTTTTGATAATTGAAAAGGTTGCAATCTAATTTTTATTAATTTTAAAAATTAAAATTAAATCATTTCATTACCTCAATCAATAGAAAAATTATGATGAATAAGTGTAATTTTACGTGACTTTTTTTTAATAATTTGATTGAGGTAAAATTGCCTACTAATTACTCTTTTAAATTATGTAAAAATGAGATTTTATGAAATTTGTATAACTTTTTTTTGTTTTTTTTTTTTGAGAATGATTGTAGTTAATATTTAATTGTTAAGGGAGAGGATTTAAAATTTTGAACCATGAATATTTATGATAGAAGTAGCAGAAAATGGCAATTATGCTACAAGATTTTTGACGTTTTACTTACTTTTTTGAGAAGAATAATAAGTAATGGTATCTCATTTTGTCACTACAAGCCTACAACAGAGTGCTATAATGATAAACTATAAACAAGGTGTTATGAAATTCTTTTCTTTTTCAAGGGCAACAAACTACCATCTTTATACATTTTAAAAGTGCCAAATGTTTTAACTGAAAACAGGAAACTAGCCGTAATGGCAGGTGAAACATTTTCCTAATTTTGCCTGTGGATTGCAAGTTGTAACCTTATCTGGTATCTAATAAAACAAGAATAATGTTAGAGATACAAACTATTTTATAAAATTTTTTACAACTTATGGTAAGTGATTATTGAAGCGATATTAATGGTGGACTTAGATGAAAACCAATAAGAAGTTGACCACATCAATTTTTATAAAAATATTGTAAAATAGTTTGTAACTGTAGAATTACTCATAAAACAATACATCCTATCAAAAATAAAATAAAATAAAACCATACTTATTTCAATATGGGAGTAAAACATTATCTTGATACATTTTTAAAGTGCTAAATGTAGTTTTAACGGAAAACAGGAAACTAGCCAAGATGGTAGTGAAATAATTTCCTAATTTTGCAATGTTGTAACTATTCAAGATTTATTTGCCCAAAAAATTAATTAATTAATATAAAATAATAAAAATAAAGTAAATGTAATATATATATATATATATATAATTATACTAATGTGTGTCCTAAGAGCATATATTAGTAAATTATTTTAGAAAACTTTTTATAGAAAAATAAAAAAATTATCAATTTTTTTGACAATTTTTTCAAAAAAATTATATACCTCAAAAACATATATTAATAAACATGTGACCCAATGTAGTGTGTATATATATATATATATATATTTACACGCACACTACATTGTGTCACATGTTTGTAAATGTGTTGGACAGTTTGTACATCCTTTTTACGTCGAGACAGAGACGTACAAAACTGCCCCTTGTTAGCTGTCTGTATGCCCCGTATTTTAACATCAACTCAATTGTACTAGTAGCATATGATAAGAAAAGAAACGAATCCAATCAAAAAAAGAAAAGAAACGAAGGATCAAAAAAAAAAAGAAAAAAAGAAAAGAAAAGAAAAGAAACGTGATACATCATCAGATTTAGGTGATTGGATTGACAGCATGTGTTATCTATGACTTCTTTTTTATTTACTAAGAATTTTTAGTTACAACTTTTTCAGTTTCCAAAATCATATGAGAAAAATACATTTTTCAAAAATCAAAATAATTGTTTGCCCACTTTTTTTTTAAAGCATATTTGTTTGCTTACTTGTTTCTGTGTAGTACTACTTTCTTTTCTCTTCTTTTCTTCTATTGCTGAAAAACAAGCTTTTACAAAAATTTGCCCAGCCATCTTCAAAAGCTTTTATGGGGAAAAAATGATCAGAACTTCAAAACACACTAATTTTTAAAGCCTCCATGCCAATCCAATGGGTAGCTCTATTAGCAAATCTACTTGCCAAAACAAAAATTAAATTCAATTGAAAGAAACTTAATGTTCTCCATATCCATAATGCTCTATTGTTTTGTTTGTTTATAAGGCTGCATCAATGCCGGCTTAAAATTAAATGCAATTGATGCAATTGCCCAAGGCACCAAGTACAAAAAAAGGCCCCAAATTTTAATTTAATTGAGCCAAATATTAGCTAGTAAATTAAATAATATTTTTTATCAAATGAAAAAAATAAAAATAAAAATAAAAATACTACTTTTACAAAAAAATTCACAACATTTTTACAAAAAATTTTAAGTAGTAGATTGATACAGGTTATTATTGATGGCAAAAAAATAATTTTAGTGATGGGTTCTATTGTGAATGTAGCACTTCTCAAAAAAAAAAAAAAGTAATATACAAAAAAAATCACAACATTTTTCATAATAATTGAGTTAACAAATTTTTACTAGTTCTCACCTAGGTTTACTACTAACGTCACTCTTTTACTTACCACTATTATTCTATCACATCAACAAGTATAAAAAGTTTTGTCAAATTTTTTGTGTCTATAGACTTTCTATAAAAGAAAATTTTCTATATGATTCATGTTAATTAGTAATAATTTTGCATCTAAAACAATATAATAGAGTTTAAATAATATTTATTTGTTTTAAGTCATATAAAACCTTAATTTTATTTTTCGCCTTAAGCCCCCTAAATGTATTAAGCCGCCCTCGGCTGCATCACAATTTAACTTATAAATTCCCATAGGTGGCTTCAGCCATTATGTATTAGGTTACTGACTTTGTCTAAGTATTAATCTTTGATACCTTTACGTATTCTTACTAAGCCTTACTAGATTTGGCCCGAATCTCCAAAGGGTTTAAGCATTTGATGTTTCATGCTTTTTATACAATGACCTCCCATAATTCACTAAGCTTTGACAAGATATCCATAGCAATTATACATAACAAAACTTCGAAGTTTTCGTGGATTATTACTTGCCATAGCTTCCTCCATAAGTGTAGCCCATCACTCATGCCCATCTTGGTTAAATCGATGCCCTTGATTCATTCACTCCATGAAATGCTGGTTTTGAAGTCAGGGTAAAGTAAGTCTAAGCATGGGCTGAATAGGTTCCCATTGAACACCTATTTGAGCTTCACTTTATTCCATAATTTTGATGTTGGATTAATCAGGATTTGCCACAAATTAATAATGAATTTCTTTCTACCAATCTCTGCTTCAGTTTTGGTTTAAAATCCTAAGCCAGTTACCCAAGGCTCCTCCCAAGCATCAATACTTAACCCATCTCCAACTAGAAAACAAGTTCCCTACTTTAAACTGAATTTTTAGCTTTCTCTATTCAGAGGCATTTTTGGACTTATACCCTCAAGCAAGTTGTCCCTGATTTGATATTTGCTTCTTCATAACTTTAAAAAAAGAAAAGAAAAAAAAAAGAATATATATATATATATATATTAAAAGTTAGAATTGCTTCTTATATGTCATTGTGATTTGTGGCAACTTTCCAAACTACCTTTGTAAATATTGCCAAATTAAGTCTTTGCATCTACGAAAGCCGAGTCTTCCATGTTTTATTAGTAGACAAAGCAGTCCCAATGTTTAAAAGCAAAATGCTTACCTTCTTGGACATGCCTTCCACCAAAATTTTCTATTTGTTGCATCAATGCTATTAAACACCATTGGAATGCTTTACGGCTGCAAGGTTTATAAGAGAGGAATAAGGGTGAAAATATATTGAAATTTGCTATTGTTTTCTCTTGTTTACAAGTTTTAATTGAAATAACCCCCCCCAGGCACAAATTAAGAAAAAATGTAATGGTATTTATTTATAATTTAAAGAGTTTTATGTTTTTTTTTTTTTTTTTTTTTGAGATAAAAGAGTTTTATGTTTGAAACTTGAAAGAATTTTTTTTTGGTGAAAAAAAACTTGAAAGAAAGTTAACAGACTTTGATTAAGTAGATATAGAATGAGGTTATGCTAAACTTTTTTCTCACAATATAAAGAGTTAGATATACATATTGAATATATACTATTCACATTTGACAATTTCTAAATTCATAGCAATCTCCTCCAATATGATTCAAAGAAAATAAATTTAGAAGCACAGAATTTCACAACTATCGAGGTAATAAGTTGTTAATTGTAGGTTAAAAATGTGATGTTAAAGGTGGATCTAAATGAAAACAAATAAAAACTAGTCTACTCAACTATTTTGAAAAATGTTATAAAATAGTTGTACTTGTAGCATTACTTATATGAAACTATTCTCCTTATTGTTGAAATCTTAACTTCAAATCACTAGCATAGCTACTTCCACTCATTTTAACCTTCGCGGGTCCATTCTTCAATTTAGTTCTAATTAAATTCGCATTTGACCAAATCACTAGTCCTTCACTCCTATCACACTGACCTTCCACTCACCCGCACATTCATTTTCATTGTTCTATACACCTCTTTCCTCCTCACAGTTTGCACCTTCATGACAACAACTTTGTCAAGTCACACCAATCTTTAATCTCATCAACCTACACTTTCTTTATCTTGTATAGACATCAACTTTGCCAATCACATCATTTTTACTCACCATAATCTCCTAGAGGTTCATGTGGACTGATAAATGTGTAATTGAAAATTTTGACCAATATTCTTATCCACATTTAATAATGGACACCAGCGGGCACCACTTAACTCGACAGATTAAATTTGTTGTCATTGGATGTACTAAAAAAGAATCATTGATTTATTGATTTGATGGTAAATATTAAAGATTGATCACCATATTATCATGAAATGAACCCATAGGCCATAAGTCTAAAGACATTATAAATTCAAATGTTATTGTATCATATTGCTTTGGATGTATTTGGATTACAATAGAACTTTTATATACTATCAGATTGCTTTCGAGGTGCAGGTATTTAAATTACAAGAAAACTCCTAAATAGTGTTTTGGAGATTCCAGTGACAATGATTGATGATCATCCAATGCCTTGATTTTAGTCGTAGATACAGATAGTGTTGTCTCAATAGGCTTGGTTGCAAAATTGAAAAATATGGTCCGTTTGGATACAACTTATTTTTGCTGAAAGATAGAATCATATTTGCAACAGGAATTTGTTGAAAGTCTCGATCTAAACTTGCATAGAGGGCCATTCGAATCCTATGCCATTCGATTTTCCTTGTCAGCTTCTTTCTGCAGCTAGCATTTTTGCCTATACATGTATTCTTACACCAGATCTCAGTGATCTGTTCCCGTGTTCGAAACAAAGCCATCCCACAAGAAAAAAAATAAATAAATAACGATAATTTTACCATTATCATTATGTCAATTTTGGGACTTGATTGTTGTTGTATGATTTTGCCAATTCAATTCTGAGTCTTTTGACATCATTTCTCACATTCTAGCTACTTTAGAGACCCGCCTTAGTTTACAACTGTTTCCACCTTAAAATATATTTTGGGCATTGTTTGATAAAATGCTCCCTATCAACTTTTAATTTAGCCCGCTTAATGACAAAAGCTGCTTCTCTATGTATGAGAAAACAATAGACAATCTGTATAAGTTTATCACAATGGCAGCTCCAGGATTTTTCTAGAGGACCAATAAGAAATATAAATTATATAAAATTTAAAATAAAAGAGAATTTGAATATAACGACATTAAAAAAAATGTACTCAAATATATGAAGTTTTATAATTGTCTTTTAAGGTTTTGTATTTCAAAATCATTGTATGATAGTTTTATTATCGATCTTACTAACTACATTTTTTTTAATGTACACAATCAAACTATCATTCATTCACTGATCTCTCATTTGTTATTACAAATTTGTTAATAGCACTAGCGAGAGAATTAAAAATAAACTATAAAGTTCATTTGACATATTTTTTCCTAATACAATGAACATACTAGTTGCTATTGCTAAAATTAAAATTTAAAAATCATCTATTACTTCTAAATATAATAAACATATTAATTATTATTGTTTAGAATACTTTAATTTATTAGTTTATGTCTTTTACTCTTTACCATTCTTTTATTTAATTCATAAGACATTTTTGAGCAATTTTTTGTATTTTCTTTGCGATTCTTTAATTTAATTTATTAGTTTATGTCCTACGGCCCCACTGACTTTAATTTATTAGTCTTTTTAGTGTTAATGCTCCCAACTTACTGATCCACTCAAAAAAACACTTAACAATACAAACAGTAAACACACGCATAGAAACTGACAGTCAAAGACTCAAAAGACAAAAAGACAAAAACTCAAAACTCAAAAGCTTTTTATCAAAACACTATGACCAGTTAACTACACTAGTACACACAGTGAAACAGAGTTTATCAGAACACTAGCATTCTGTATATGCCGGTAATATTTAGGGTCGTTTTGATAAGGGTGTGCTAGTAATATTGTTTGTATTTTTTAAAAATATATGTGAGTAAAAAAGTAAATAAAAATATATGTAATATTGTTTAAAAACTAAAAATATGAATTTAAATATAAGTACCAAACGGCCCCTTAATATCAGTGCCTCAAAATCTCCAATTATTTAGTTTTACTAAGTCTTGCAATTGTAAAAAAAAAAATTTACAATTGTGCTATAGTGCCATCATAAAAATATGATGGCACTGTAGCAACTTGTATACTTTTTTATATATATTTTTTCTAGTGATGGTTGGTGGGTATTTTTAATTTTTTTTATGAAGAGGAAGAGAGAGAAAGAGTTGGTGAAATTAATATTTTAATGAATAGATGAAATAAATAAGAAATAGAATGTTAGGTGTATTGTAAAATGGTATGATATAATTAATAAAATAGTTTTTGAGACGATAAAATAGAATAGTTTAAAGATTCCATATGTGAATGCTTACCCACACACGGTGAAAGTGAAGAGGGCATGGTAAGGGAGCAATGCGTTTTGCTCTCAAGGTTTGGTTGGTTTTTTTTTAATGATTTTTTTAATTCGATAGATTATGGGCTTTTATTTTTTAGATTTAAGATCAAAAAATTTATGTTGGACTTGCTTCTTTTTATCTTTTCATTTCAGAGTTTAGAAGCTAAATTCAGCTGGGCTTAAAATAAATTAGGGTCAGAGTGTGCAAATTTTATTGCAGGGTCCAAAACAAATTTTAAAAAACATATATTATATATAAATTTCTCTCCGCCCCTGATTTAACAGTAATTTAGTAACAAATAATGTAAAATCCAACTGTTAAAGTTGAAAGCTGCTACAAACTTGAGTAATCCATTTCCACATTCTCCAAATGGAAGCATAAACACAGTAAGCTAATTATAATTTTAAGTGCTGACTGTACCATCTCTAGCTATACCTAACCAATATTCATCAACATATTACAAGAAAAATAGGGCATATGACTCCATGAGCTTTCAAATCCTTTATCACGTTAATTCCATACAGCTGAACTACATTGATGTGTTCACGTTGCAATTTCCCTAACCAAACTTAAATGTTGTTTGCAACTTTGTGCTATAAGTTACAATGACTAGAAGAAACTCCTTTTCCATTAGATTAAATGCAAAGGTGATAAATCCCCCAAAGAACAAATCTTAAGATTTGGTACTTACATTTCATTCCTAGATATTATATGCAAATGCATATCTTGAATTAGAGAAAACTGGAAAGCTATCGATTACTATTTTACTATGATCTGAAAATCAATTCAAGATTTGCCAAGTAAAGCAAGGGAAGGCATGTTAGCTCACAAGTCACATCTTCTCACTATCAATATTCTCTGATGCTGCTAACTCAAAAATTCTTCATCATCATCATCATGTGTATCTATAAATGCTGCTAAGTCAAAATTTCTTTATCATCATCATGTGTATCTATAAAGTCAATCTCATGTCCTGGTGGGTGACTTTAGTATCATTAATTTCTCATCTTTGTAACGTATACACACCCTTATTCAACGCCCTTCATCATTTTATACCAAAACACGTTGACTTACCTCTTGTTTGATTACAAATCAGATTTTATGTTGCTCGAGGTGATTAAGTGTGTGTTTGGACACCAATGAAAAATTAAAATTATTTTACTATTCAGCTTATTTTTGCTACTATTTATGGGTCCCATTGTATTTTTTGACACTATTCATGGGCTCTATTGTACTATTTCAACTAACTTTTACCTTTATTTACAGTACTTTTAACAATAATTTTTTAGTTTCAGTAAAATAAGCGGTATCCAAACACACTCTAAGAATTGCTCAAAAATATTTATTCAACTTCGCAAAAAAGGATCTATGGGTTCCGTAATGCCTAACTTAACAGGACCTCATTGCGAAATACACAAGTTAGCGATAAGAATGAGAAAATTCAACTGCACAAATGATCAAGCATGAAATATAAATGATTACAACTCACTTGATTAATAAGAAGATATAAGAACAATAGAACTTACAAACCTAAAAACTACAAAAGCCTTCTCCTTGTTCGTATGCCTACAAGCATGAATCGATTTGCCTACAGGACTACTTGCCTACATTGATTTACTATTATTTGAAAATACAAATTTGTCTTGGATGTTAGATGGTCAATGACTCTTTTCTTGTCAAATGAAGCCTTCTATTTACAGGCAATAGTAAACAATTTAAGCTAATTAAACTCATAATCATGATCAAGAAGACGTTGATACCTTAGAAGTGTGAAGCAAACCAAGATCATATCTTTCACTTTCAAGTAATTTGCTAGCCTCATTCCTCACTCTCTTCACTCTCATACTACCCAATTCTTGTGCTCAAGCCCATGCATTTTCAAAATCTGATTATCGCCAAAATTAAAAGCTCTATCCATTAATTGTCTCAAACAACTCTCCACTGGATAATCCGCAAACTTCGCACAAGGTTTACACCCCACAAAATGAGTGACCAAAGGCCACCTATGGTCACCCAATCCAGGATGATAATTCTTCATCATCCCCTCATACCCATCCACCAAAATCGCCCAATAACCGTGAAGATAATACGCGCTTTCTAAGTACTCTTTGCTCCCTCATTTCTCTTTTTCTTTCACCAACAAATACGGCCAAAATTGGGAACTAAGCCCATTTTTCCAACTATATAGTTAGTAGGCACGGTTTCAAAAGTATATATTTTACTAACATCTCGAGTCTCAAATACTCGATTTTGGGCCTATAAACCGAGTCTCAAAGACTTGTTTTCATGTTTGGATCAGATCTAAGCTGGCCCGATTCCACGTGGCATCTACCTGGAAATCGAGTCTTAGAGACTCGATTTGTATCTGTAAAACGTTCACACTGAAAAGATTTTTACGAGTGTTGGAGTACAAAACATAAACATAGATCAGCCACCATCAAATACAAGCACAGACTAGCCACTATCAACCCACAAATCCGAGCATTAATCCAACAACTCAGCATAAATCCAACCAAATCCACCCCCAACAACCACCTAAAATCCAGATTAAAAAAATAAAAACCCCAAAACCCATCATTCACAGCCACATCGCCAACTTCAAAAGCCCGTGCCTTGAATCGCTAGCACAATTTGGCAGTGCTCTTGGTCGCAATAGATCAGGTACGACGGCGTGTGGCCCTGGGTTTACTCGTAGGTGACGTGCTTGATGACTCAGTTCGGGTTGAGCCTGTACTAGCCCGAGGGCTCCCACTGCGGGTTTCGGAGGTCCGATTCGTAGATGGCAAGGATTATGCGACAGATACGTGGGACGGGGTCGAACTCGTCAGGCGTTGCTATCAGCCACGTGGTCCAAAAAACCCACATCCCTAAAAGTCGGATTGGAACTTGAGAGGAACCCACTGTCATGGAGGCCAATCAGCCATAGAGGCTTCACCAAAAGAGAGAAAACAAGAGAGAGAGAAAGAGAGAGAGAGAGAGAGGGAGAAAGAGAGATGCAGGCTTAAAACAGATGAAGGCTGAAGATGTAGGCTTAAAACATTTTAAGGGTCAGCTTATAAATCAAGTCTTAGAGACTCGATTTCCAAGTGGGCGCCACGTGGAAGAAACGCCAAATCAGAACACTGAAATCGAGTCTTTGAGACTCGATTTATAAGCTCAAAATCGAGTCTTTTAGACTCGAGATGTTAGTAAAAAATATAGTTTTGTAACAATGCCTACTAATTATATTGTTTGGAAAACAGTGTTAATTCCCAATTTTGGCCAACAAATACACCATTACTGACTGATCATCCGCTTCAAAAATTGGCCGATCTCTCAGTTCTCGGGCCAAGACTTTACCCGCTTCGTCTCAGATCTTCCCTTTCAGACCCATCGGAGCCCAAGCATCAAGAATATACAACGCCCATTGCGAATTCCACAACAAAAACGAACCAGTATTCAACCCGATCCAGTATTTGTGATGTTAAACCATTTTGTTCCAACCGTGCATCACAAAGTTGTTATCTTTGTACCTCTCCCATGGAATTTCAAAAGCCATGTCTGTTAACATCGCATCACTGTCCATCCACCATAGAAACTCGATTTCAGGGTGAGAAAGCAGAAGTTTCTAAATCAATGGAAGTTTCGCCCAAAAACTGGCCATCTCAGCATGAAAAAGCGCCATGTTGTAGAAGACCTTGATCCCATGTAACCTACAGTAATCGATCTTGTTCTTGATCGATTTCAAAAGGTAATGGTCACCGATCGGGTTTTTGCAAGGTTTCAGAGACGAACCGGTAACGAGCAAGACTCGGGGCTTATTCGGCCCAATAAAACTCGAGAAATGCGGAGATAATTGGGGACTAGCATAGTAAGGGCAGAGAATATAGTAAGTTAACATACGTTTGAAAGGTTTTAGCAAATTAGCATCTCGAGTTCTATATAAAACTCGAGGCTTAAAGACTCGCTTCGTACTTGATGAGTTGGACACTATTATGCCACATAAATCTAGAGTCTTTAACACTCAAGTTCTACAAAGCAAAACCGAGTCTTTAAGACTCGATTTTCTTTGAGAAATATGGTTATGCCACATAGATCTCGAGTCTTATAGACTCGATTTTTGCTAGGCAAAATTGTATAAAACACATATACGCATCAGTAAGTCACTAAACACTCTCTCACCCATAACACTCAGCCTCTAACACTCAACCTCACACTCTCAGTAACTCACTGCCTCACTCACCCATAACTCTCACACTTCTCACACCACATTGTCTTTAATCTCACACCACATTGCATCTTTCTGTCACTGCTCCTCCCTCTCAACAAATTTATATCTCAGGTAAGGGTTTTGATTTGATCGTCATTGTAGTTGGGTATTATTTGTTGTTGGGTGTGAGTTTGACTATTTATTTGGTAGATAGTTAACATAACTTAGTTAAAATACCAATATTGTGAATTATAGAACTTTGTTTTGTTAGTGTAAATTTTTTGAGAATTTATTTGTATGGTTTTTGTTATCAAAATTTATTCATCATTTCTAGGCTCTTATCTGTTAGGACATATGTGATTTGATGTTAGGAACATATGTCATTATTTTATGTAATTGGCTAATCTTTTGACAAAACGCACTTTACTTGTATTTGGGTAGATCTAGGATGAGTTTAATACTTCAAGGAACAAGGTTTCAAGATTAAGTGTTAAAGCCATGCAAGTCTGTCCAAGAAACAAGTGAAGAAGTGTTGGATTTTAAAGTTCGACAGCTAGCATCTATCGAGGTTTAAAAGCTGCTGAAGCTCGTGGCTCGACATCTAGCTCGATAGATGGCTATCTATTGAGATTTATGAAATTTAGTTTTTCAGAGTTGATTTCACTCCAATCCGTGAGTATGTGTTTAGGATTTCTTTTCTCACAACTCTAAATATATATAAGGATTATTTTAAGGGCTGTCAAAGGTTGCACAATTGCACAATTGTAGAGCAAAATCTTGTTCATGCAAATTGTGACCGGAGACAGAATTTGCCCTAGTTCATCTTTCTCTTGAAGAAGCTGCTGTGTTTGTACACCGTAGAGTTTTGTAACCAATGAGCTTCTTAATTTTCATCGTCTGGATGAACTAAAAAACTTTGTAGCCAACATCTTTCTTAAGTTGGTGATCAAGTTGCATACTAGGATCCGCGCATCTATTGGTTAGTCACGTACTGGAAGCCGTGCATTGAAAATGAGATATTGTCACTACAGAACAAGTTCAATTGGGTATTAGGGTAAGGGTTCAACTGTAGGTTGGTATAAGGTACTGGAATTCCTTTACTTGTAACCGCTTGTTTTGATAATAATGGATTCTCGGGAGTGGTGACTTTAAAATCACCTGGTGGGGTTTTTGCCGTGTAGGTTTTCCCCATTCGTAAACAAATCACCGTGTCTTTTTAATTTCCGCTACATACTTAGTTATTTGGTGATTTGTTTGTGCTATCACGTACATTGCATGTTAATTTGATTAATTAATAAACTTGACTAATTAATCAATTAATATATCACAAGGAGTCAATACGTTTTTGGCCTATCATTGTCTTTATCATGATCTTACAAGGATTTTGACTTTATTCATCATTGTATTGGGTACGAAATGGGTAGTGAACTTCATGCCTTTCAAATGAATTGTAATGAAATGGGTATGTAATTCATGCCTTTTGAATGTGTAATAAAATGGTTTTTTTGTATTGGGTATGAAATGGGTATGTAAATGTTATGGGTATGTAATTAGATGAAATGTTGTATACTTTTACAAGGATTTTGGCTTTTTGTGTGTGTGTGTGTGTGTGTGTATTGGGTATGAAATAAGTAGTCTTAGCATGACGGAAAAAGGATTTGGGTATGAAATGTGTAACGAATGTGTAATGAAATTCATGCCCTTTGAATGAATTGGAATTTGTACTTTGTGTAGTTAGACCAGATAAAATTTTTTTTTTAACTAATATAGTAACTTGACTCTAATAGGTTCACAATGATTGTAATTGATATAATCCTACATCATGGTGGTCCGCTTAAGAATGCCAATGCGAACAAGGGATTGCCATTTGAAGGGGTGGGTATAAAGTGCTATTATACCCACATTGATCGTCGGTTAAAGACCCTTGATGAATTGAAGATGGTAGTTATCGAAGAATTGTGTGTGAATCCTGCTGTGCACAACATACAAATTACTTATCGTATGCCACATGAAGTCCTAAAGCACCAGATTAATTGCAAGTATATGGCGATAGAAGTAGACAAACATGTAAAGATCATATTTGACAAGTTGGAGAAAATACTCAAAGTAAATGGTATTGAATTGTACATACAATTGGAGCCACATGCAGAAGTTGGTATTGACATGCAGAAGTTGGTATCGAGGAAATCCAACAAACAACCACAAGTTTACAGGTTACAGTTCCGGATGCTTAATATGAGTATTTTACACATGTAGAGGTGTGAAAGACCGCGCCCCCAACCCTCATTTTTTAGGATGTTGGGCCAAACCCACGTGAATGGGTGGAGTCATGTTATTGCCTCTCAAAATAGAGGTTTGACTAGTTATATTTTCCCCTTTAGATTAAGGGTTTTACAATGGAGTCACCACTTATTTAATTATTAGAATAAATAAGAAAACCAAAATTGATAAATTCATCATTTTATTAATTTGTAATTGAATTTACATTGATCATAGGAAAATTACATGGCTTTGATCCTAGATACAATCTAAGATAAAGTACATGACTTTGTTTCCTAATTACAATCTGAAAATCGAAAATTACATAGATAAACATTTGATTTACTAACCCTTAATCTAAGCTCGGTGGCTATGTTACAAGGTGGGAAGGTGTTAGGCACCCACCTTGCCTGGTGAAACTAGTCTTCTAGACTATGGTAGCCAACATTCATATCATATCATCTAATATGTCAATCAATTGGCATGTTGAATTTAATGCGTGTGCATGTGATAAACCCTAATTCAATTTATTAAGCATTGCATGTGTGTGGATGGTGATAACCTAGATTCAAGGATTTGAAAGAATTTTGAAACAAACATGCTTTTCATATTTTTGATGTGGATTTAAGATTAAAACTAATGATATGCATGAACATGTGATGAACAACCAAGAACATGTGATGAACATATAAGGACAATTAAGAACATTCAAACATATTCAAGGGAATTTAAATGATTACTATCATGCTTTAATCTTAAACTCTTATCATGGCAACACAAAAAAACAATTAGGGAAATGTATTATACCTTCATGCAAGATCCATATGGTGGAGGATGATACTTTTGAGGGAGATTCTAAGGGTGGAGGAAAGAAGAACTAGGAGAGGGAGAATGAGTCTCATTCAATACCTTGAGTCTTAGGAAGACCAAGATATAACAAGACTACTTTACTTCACTAGAATTCAAGAGAAGAGAAGAGATGAGGGTTTTTTGTGTCTTTAGAATGAAGGAGAGGAATGGTTTATATAGTAGTGGTAGAGGAAATATAAATGTAAGACCATTTAATAAAGGTTGACAAAGAATCATGAACCTATACCTCATTTTAGTTTTGGGAAAAATCTAGTGCATTAAATGGAGGGATTGGTGGGGAGCAAGCCAAAATTTGGTTTTCCCGTAGCTGCTATAACAGCTTGTAGAGCCAATTTCGAAAAATCATATCTGACTCAATTCTGATTAGAATTGTCTCGTTCTTATGCTCAAATTGAAGCCCCAAATGTCTAGTTTCTAAGAAAATTAACCTTATTCATAGATTCAAAATATTCTGAGAGATATTGATGAAATGGTGAGTAGAGGTCATTTGTTAGAAAATGGTTTCAGCACAATTAACATTAATAGGTCCCAAATTAGCTCCCAATTAACATTAAATGACTCCAATCACTCCCATTTCAGACTTAATTGATTCCAAATTTACTCTAATTAAAAGATAATTTCATAAATTACTCATTGAATAATTAATGTTTAACTATCTAATTAATTAGATGTATGCAACCTCACCATAAAATGTAGTCCTAGCCAATCAAATTATGACACATCATTGATCTCCAATTAATTACACTTATAACCAATTGAAATCAATTGTTCATAATCACATATAGTCGGACTCAATTTTTGATAGTGCATCTCAGTCATTAAAATTTGATTTGATGATAACTTTCAATCTGGTGGTCCAATTAGGGCATAATCAAGGTGCATATTGGTGAAATGAGATTAAGGATCTAATGACTATAATCAAGATGCATATTTCCAAGGTGAAAGTACCATTTTACCCTCCATGCGGGTTGCAAAATGGGGTGTTAACAAGAGGATGATGATGTTCATGATGACGATGAAGATGATGACGACGACGACGATGATGATGACTATGTTGATGAAACTGCCATTAACGGTGAAGATTTTGTCGATAAAGATGAGTATGAAGAGAGGATTGAACGAGAGGACTTTGAGAGAGACATTGATGACAATGAGACATTTGATGGTAGTGAACCTAATGCAGACAATGTTATTAGTGTCCAAAACATTATGAACACAATCCCTGCCTATACAACTCCTGTCTTGTCATTTTTTGCAAACACTTGGCCAAATTAGACTATAAGGGCTTTAAGGTCTATAGGAACTTTTGGGCTGTTGATCTATGCCGTAGGATTAATTAAGAATTGCTAGAGAAATTGCAACCGACCCCACACATGAATATCATTTTGTCAAAGTCCAAGTCCTCTGATGGGTGATTAATGGCCTTGGTAGTCTTTGCCTAGACTTTGACTATTTCCCTACCACAATGAATCATTAGAAATCAACACGTCTACAATTCTTTAAAGGATAATGGCAGACTTGTGTCTTCTATCAAATTCTAATTTATCTCAAAATAATGCTTAGATATTTAATACATTAGGGTCATTGATATTAAGTCCATGAACAAGTCATATTAGTTTTGCCCCACAGTTTTCATTGGGATATATATTAAATCCTAAAGTATTGGCTGCTGAGTCTGAGTTTTGATAAATTCAAGGAAATATATTTTTGGGTGGAGATACTTTGCATTAATGTTATCATTTAGTTCAGTAAGTATAATTTTAGTGAGTCAATTTGTATAAGTTAATAAGATTTATATTTTGTGGAAGATATTAAATAATTTTCATGATTGATTATAGGTTCTATTTAAGAGTATTTTGAGACTATTTGGAGGGTGTTTCAGCTGGACTTTCAGAGTGATTCAAGTGCTGTAAGTAATTATGCATAATATGCACAAGTTTTGTTTTTTAGGTTCTTAGAAGTTAAAATTTTCAAAAATTATATTTTTAAGCTTACATTTTTTTAAAAGTTTATCAAAAAGCATTTTTACATCATTGAAAGAGAAACTTTGATTTTTTTTAATAATGTTTTAAAGAGAAATTTCAAATTTTAAATAAGGTTTTGAATGTCCAAATCTCATTTAAAAGATGATTTCTAAACTAAACTATTTTTCGAAAATAATTGAGTTTCAATGTAAGTTTTCTAAAAAGGTTCTAGTTCTTTAAATTTGTTAAACCAAGTGATTTCAAAGTCATATTCTTATTCTCCAAATGGTATTTAAAATGTTTCTTTTAGCAAATTGAATTTTCAGATTTACTCAAGAATTGTAATATACTTATATAAACTCCTCAGTTTCTATTCTTTCCCCATGAGAGTCAAGCATCCTTTGATTTATGTTCTATTCGATATTGTGATCTTTGATATACCTCTGTATTTGGAATAATTGTTAATATCAAGTAAATTATTATATTTTGTAAAAACTTTGCTTTTGTAATATGTGACTCAAAATAAGTGTTTTTAGAATTGATCAAATAAATCAGATATGAGTGTAAATTCGCTCACAGGATTGTATGTGAGAATATGTGTTGATCCCTCACCAGCAGGGGTTAGATGTTGGTATCTGCTCACAGGATTGTATGTGAAAATATGTGATGTGTATATGTGAGACTGTGCTCTGATCAATTTTATATATGTGATTTCAAATGATTTTAAGATATAATTACATATGTATTAAATGATTCATTATATGATTTGTGGAGTAATTATTTTTGATATTATTGAACGAGTTTGTGAAAAAGCAAAATACTCATGCTTTGCTTGACTCTATTCCGTTATGTATTCTGTATAATTACTTACTGGATGTGTGGCTCACCCTATCAATTACAATTTTCAGATTAAAGTTTAGTTGGGGAACAGAACCTTTGGATTGCTTCGTAAGGTGCAAGGTAGAGCGTGAGAGTTTTAGACAAAGTCAGTAATACTTGAAGTCTTAAAAGATTATTAGTTTTTTTTTTTTTTTTTTTTTTTTTTGCTTTAGAGTTCACAGTATTTTGGAGATTATTCTAAATTTGTGGATTTTAGTTATTGTAAGAGATTTATCAATAGCATTGTTTATTTGAAGTTTTGAATTATGTTTAAATTAATCATGTTTACTGAGTGATGTAAGATCAGCAAGTTAGTCATGTATCTAAATTCATGTTCCATGAATTTGGGTCGTGACATGAACACTCCCACATAATGTCTTTGAATCCAAAAGCTACTGTGGGGCCTGGGGGCCTGGTGACCTCGGCCCACTTTACATCCGGCCCAGGGCCCATGCCGAGGAAGAAGGCTCGTCCAAGGACGATGTGTGAAGGCCTAAACTTTTGAAATTCCCGCCGAGGATGACCCTGTCCTCGGTGGAGCAAGACTAACTCCAGATGGGGGAACAGGCCCAGGACAGGTTGTCACATCCACACTAAATGCGCTCACCTAACCCTCTGACCACACTAATGGAGATGTGACCCCTAGACAGAGCAACGTTGGTCATTGCAAATCACTTAAGTACTGATAAGGCAACTGATGGGATGGACGGTCAGAGGGAAAGCGCATGGATGATCAACAAGTGGAAGAAGGAGATGGGAGAAAGAGGACTATATAAGAGAAACCAACAGAGCAGTTAAGGGAGGAGGAAGGTGGGAAGAAAAAGAAAGGAGAAAAAGGGGGTAAACGTGAGGCTCCTCGGATCAATGCCAAGGAACAACCTTAAGGGAAAACTTGGTTCCACCATTGGGCTTCGTTCGTCTGTAAGCGCCAAGTTCTTCGACCCACTCTCTAAAAATGTATTATTTGGGGCCTTTCCAATTTGAGTCCCTACAATTGGCGCCGTCTGTGGGAAGAACTTGTGCACTAACAGGCGCAACAGACCATCGTTCCTAAGTAGCTAGTTTAAGGAAGATTAATAACAACGCTTTCAAAAAAAAAAATGGCAGAAAAGTAGAAGATTCGAAGGAAAAGAGGAGAAACATTGCAGTATTTTAATAAAAAAAAAAAAAAGTACAAGGTACAAACAGAGGCTCAAACAGGCTTGTTTTAAAGCCAATTCTACAAACAGAGGCCCGGATGGGCCTATTTTAAAGCTAACTAAAGGGAAGGGGGCTGAGGCAGGCCTGTTTCAAGGCTACCAACAACTCCCGCGCCGGAGCGGTGGTACTGGCACGAAGAGAGGAGCAGATACAAGGGCGCCTGACGACCCTTCCCCATGATGTTCCCTTGATTCTCTTCCAGCCCCACGATGGTTGACCGTTGGAGACGGCAACACTCGGGCACCAGACATGACGTAATCTTGTACACCTCCACCGACATGGGTGCATCCCGAAGAAGGGCGTTATGTGCTTTAAGGACCTCCCTCTTGGCCGCTATGCACGGCACCAATAGGATGACGCTCAAATATTGCCGCGCCGGAGATCTAACGCGGGTTCTAGCCACCATGGCTCTCGGTCGAGGGAGGAGAACCTTTGGTCTATGTGTCCTCAGTCCCATCCAAGGCCGTCCCATTTCTCCAAACTCTTATCACAATTCTGGCAGGGTTATTGAGGGGGCTTTGAAAGTTGATGGGACATGTTTCCTGTTTTGTTAGAGGGTTCGTGGAGTGTAGAAGGACATTTCCCCCCATATAGCTTTATATAGAGGCTGGAGATTGATGGGAACTGATCTACGCAAAATTCGAAAGAAGGATTATCGGTGACATTAATCTGACCAAATTTCAAGGCGGCTATCTACCGTTGGATCCGCATCAATCCACGAGGATATTAATGAGAGCACGCCTCGCGTCTCGAAACGTCAAGCGCGGAATGCGAGCAGTCAGGAGACGCCTCGTAACTGAAGAGGATAGAAACTTGAACTGAAGGCGGGGTTAAGGATCCGGCCCACAGGATGGCCCACTTCCAACAAAGCAGGTCCGAGGCCATCATCGCGCCAAAAACAATATTCCCAGCGCCGAGGACAAACTACCCTATCCCTTATACAGAAGAACAGAAGTGTTAAACAGAACCAAAGTCTTACATGGTCCTTGGACTCAAACCTATGGGGAAACTAACCACTCAAATATACCTGGGTACTAGACAGAACCAAGGTCTTGCATGGTCCTCGAACCCAAACCTGTGGGGAAACTAGCTACTTACAGAAGAACAGAAGTGTTAGACAGAACCAAGATCTTGCATGGTCCTCGGACTCAAACCTATGGGGAAACTAACCACTCAAATATACCTGGGTACTAGACAGAACCAAGGTCTTGCATGGTCCTCGGACCCAAACCTATGGGGAAACTAGCTACTTACAGAAGAACAGAAGTGTTAGACAGAACCAAGGTCTTGCATGGTCCTCGGACTCAAACCTATGGGAAAACTAACCACTCAAATATACCTGGGTACTAGACAGAACCAAGGTCTTGCATGGTCCTCGGACCCAAACCTATGGGGAAACTAGCTACTTACAGAAGAACAGAAGTGTTAGACAGAATCAAGGTCTTGCATGGTCCTCGGACCCAAACCTATGGAGAAACTAACCACTCAAATATACCTGGGTACTAGACAGAACCAAGGTCTTGCATGGTCCTCGGACCCAAACCTATGGGGAAACTAGCTATTTACAGAAGAACAGAAGTGTTAGACAGAACCAAGGTCTTGCATGGTCCTCGGACTCAAACCTATGGGGAAGCTAACCACTCAAATATACCTGGGTACTAGACAGAACAAAGGTCTTGCATGGTCCTCGGACCCAAACCTATGGGAAAACTAGCTACTTACAGAAGAACAGAAGTGTTAGACAGAACCAAGGTCTTGCATGGTCTTCGGACTCAAACATATGGGGAAACTAACCACTCAAATATACCTGGGTACTAGACAGAACCAAGGTCTTGCATGGTCCTCGGACCCATACCTATGGGGAAACTAGCTACTTACAGAAGAACAGAAGTGCTGGACAGAACCAAGGTTTTGCATGGTCCTCGAACTCAAACCTATGGGAAAGGTAGCTATTTGCAGAAGAATAAAAGCGTTAGATGGAACCGAGTTGTGGTACGTTCCTCGGATGTAAGCTTGAAGGACAGCTGACCGCCTCATGAGACTAATTCCAGGACAGAAGCAAGGTATTGAGCAAAACATTAAAATACAACGAGTAAGAGGAAGAATCAATCAAGGAACCAAAGGCAAACTATTGAATATGTATTTTAAATAGAAAGTATGTAATTTCGTTACAATGTTGCCAAAGCAAAAAGCAAAATGAAATGAAAAAGAAAACAAATAAAATTGTCCCATGCCATCGAAATGGGGTGGTCCAACGAGATGGCCTACTCCCCCAACTCGGTGGGCAGCTTGTCTTGAGGAGCCTGTTGAAGGGCTTCGACTAACTCCTGGGGACCTTGACTTGGAGGGGCTACTTTAGAGGATCCTCCCACGATGAGAGGGATCTGAGGAATAGCGAGTGTAGCTTGGGAGTCAGTAGGGAGCCTCACTACATAATGGGGCGCTTCTTGACTGTCAGTTCCAGCCCTCTCCAGCGCCCCACGGGGCTCAGCCTCCTCTAAAGGTCTGTCAGCTGAAGATGCGTCCTCGGCAGTTTTTGTCTGACTTTCACCTGCCGCTGGTAATACAGACTCCCCCTTAGAAGTAATGGGGATAACCTCGCGAATTGCGGGGGGATAATATACTCTCGCTGCCTTCCTAAGGTCAGACGAGGCATCAACTCCCGTTTGGTTGAGGGCTTCATTCCAGGTCTGGGAAAGCGCCTGCATACTTTAGGGACTTGAGCCTTGAAGGTAGCTTCAATCTTAGCCACCCCCTCAGCAAAGGCCTCTTCCTCCGCCTGTTCTACAGATTGCTCAGCGTCTATTTTCGCAAACATAGCCAATTCTTTGGCCCTCACGGCCTCGTCCCTAGCATACTCGGCAATACTCTTCGCCCTGACCTCCTCGGCCAACTTCTTCTTCAAGTCGCCGATGTCCTCTCTGGTAGCCAACAGTTGGCCCTCGGCATCCTGCAAGCGTTTTGTCTGATCCTCAGCTTGCTTCGTGGCCGCCGCTAGGTCACAGGCCGCACTATCTCTAGCCTTTATCATCTCCTCCAGATTTTCAGTCGCCTTCTTGAGATCTGCCTCAGATCTCCTAAGGGTACTTGCAGCTTCAAGAACTTGTCGCGCTCCTGCGCCAAAGCGTTACTCTGCCCGTCGACCTCCTCATCCAGCCTGAAAACAGCCTGAATAGCCTGCCAACCAAAACCAATACGCCGTAAAGGGGAGGGGAGATGCTAAGCAATAAAATTCAATTAAAATAGACAAGTACCGCAGGTCCTACCATGCCCAGGTATCTCTTGAGGTTGCCGGCAACCTCTGGCCCCCTCATGCTCCCAAGCTCAGCCATGTCAACGGGGAGGAGAAGAGACCTCTCCAGGGCGTCGGCTACGCGAGCCCCTTCGCCTCCTCGGAAATCTCGGATAGTAGCGTCATCCATCAAAGGTTTTCCGTGGAGCATAGCAGCGGGCAGCCAAGCCTGAGGCTCGGACTGTTGAACGATTTCTTTCCCTTTTCGCTGACCACCCAGCTTCAGTTGTTTTGAAGGTCGTCTAGCTTCGTCTTCCTCTGGAGAAGGGTGGGACTTATTCCCATCCACTGGGTCTTTGCCCTTGGAAAGCCTCTTCCTTTTTGGATCAGAGGACTCAAGCCGAGGGTCCGAGATTGTGGGGGTGGAGGAAGACCTGGTCTGCGCAGGCAAAGATTTGGATCCGGGTAGAGGGTGCTTGGGCTGTGACTCCTTCGGCACACTCTTCCCAAACTTGCCCTCAAGCAAATTAAGAAGGTTGGTTTGGGGCTGTTTCTTAAGACCCATCTCAGCTTGGGTACCAACCTTCTGGGGCTGGAGATCGGCTTCGGATAGGTGGGGGTCCCCTAGATCACTAGAGGGATCCTCAGATTCGTCCTCAGATGAGCTTAGTTCAACCACTTCTTCCCCTCTCTCCGAGCTCTCTTCCTCGGCCTCTGCCGCTTTATGGGACGAGGAGGAACCTGCCAACGGAATGCCTTCGGGAATAGAGGATCCATCGTAAAACGCGAAACCGTCCTCTACCACAGTGATTTGCTTAAGCCGAGGATCACGAGCCCTAATAACATGCTTAGGGACCAGGAACGACTTCTGGGCCGGATCACATCCGAGGATCTTATGGGCGGCTCTAACCTGGTTATCGGTCTCGTTCAGAAAAAGCTCCGCCCTAAGAACGGTTTCCAAATCCTCCTTATTGACCAGATAAAAATGACGCGCGAAGGCGTGTGGATCTGCAGAAAGAGAAACAAAACCCTTATGATCAATCAACCAAAGAAGATATACGACAAAGAAAATATAAAGGAATCTGGACGGCCTCTTACTTCGGATACCCTACTTGGCTCTCCCTCTACTGTCGGGCAGTGGAGACCATCATGCCATTCCTCCGACACGATGAGAAAATCTTGAGTCAACCCCTTATTGGAATCGGGGAGGCACTGGATAAGCCGGACCCTATCGTCTCTCGTCTTCATATAATACGACTTACCCTTCAGGCGATGAAGATTGTAACACCAATTTACATCGTGGTGGGTTAACCTCAACCCCATTTTCTCATTCAAGGCGTCTACGCACCCTAATATCCTAAATACATTAACGGCGCACTGGGTAGGAGCCAGCCGAAAATGCCTAAGGTAACCGCTTGTCACTAGTCCCATAGGGATTCTCATCCCTCCCTCTATGAAGGCAACTATGGGAATCACAACTTCACCCTCGTTCCTCTTAATATACCACTCTCCCTCCTCGCAATACCTCAAGCCTACATTACGGGGTATCCCATAATCAACAATGAACTTCTCCATCATCTCTTCAGACTCAACTAACTTCTTAAATTTACCCATTTCTAGCAATGACTAAAGGACCCGTTAGAGGGAAGGAGAAGGAAGAACTAGAGAAAATTTTGTGTTGCAGAGAAAAGAAGACTTACAGAAATGGGGAGATTCTCCTCGGGCAAGCTTTTTACACTGGAAAGGGGTGCTTGTCAGTGTGGAAATTGGACCAAATTCAGAGTATATACACCGAAGTTCGTGAGTGTGCAAACGAGGAGGCCAAGTGGTTCAAACGAATATTTATATCCCCAATTAAAGTTAACCAAGCGTAACTTCCCGCCCATCAAAGCAGGAAATCTCTGCCAGGTGATTACCATCACACCGTTGGAAACAGAAAACGTGGAGCCGCAAAATTTAATGCGAGCGCGCACTGAGTCTCGAAGCGCCAGAAATGTACATCGTGCAGGCGAAAAGACTCCAACGCTGATGTGGACCGAGGTTAGGTGAATCATGTGGAGGGCCCGGGGATATCAAAACCCTCCTCCCTGTCCGAGGATACGGGCAGCAGGATTTTGAGGGGCTATTGTGGGGCCTGGGGGCCTGGTGACCTCGGCCCACTTTACATTCGGCCCAGGGCCCATGCCAAGGAAGAAGGCTCGTCCGAGGACGATGTGTGAAGGCCTAAACTTTTGAAATTCCCGCCGAGGATGACCCTGTCCTCGATGGAGCGAGACTAACTCTAGATGGGGGAACAAGCCTAGGACAGGTTGTCACATCCACACTAAATGCGCTCACCTAACCCTCTGACCACACTAATGGAGATGTGACCCCTAGACAGAGCAACGTTGGTCATTGCAAATCACTTAAGTACTGATAAGGCAACTAATGGGATGGACGGTCAGAGGGAAAGCGCATGGATGATCAACAGGTGGAAGAAGGAGATGGAAGGAAGAGGATTATATAAGAGAAACCAACAGAGCAGTTAAGGGAGGAGGAAGGTGGGAAGAAAAAGAAAGGAGAAAAAGGGGGTAAACGTGAGGCTCCTCGGATCAATGCCGAGGAACAACCTTAAGGGAAAACTTGGTTCCACCATTGGGCTTCGTTCGTCTGTAAGGGCCAAGTTCTTCGACCCACTCTCTAAAAATGTATTGTTTGAGGCCTTTCCAATTTAAGTCCCTACAGCTACCATTACACAAAGACAAATAATCCTCTTAAATTTTCACATGGGGCACCATGAATCTATGAAAATTATTAGTAAAATGTTTGATTATCAAAAAAAAAAAAAAAAAAATTTATTAGTAAAATGTTTATCACATGGGGCATCATGAATCTATGAAAATTGAGTACGCAACTAGTGGCCTAACTAGACAAGCATGTGGTGTGTACCACTTTTAAAGCCTACCCCTTCCTTTAATTACAAGCTCAAATTATCTACTGACAATTTAACTCTACCTGCTATAATAATTTTGTTAGGATTACATGTAAACAAGAAATGCCATTGTTGAAGCAACCTCTAATAAGATGCTTGCTTCAATATAACTTAAATTCCAATATAGATCTCTCCACTCCATCCATATTAACCACATAATGAGAAGCCACTACCTTCACAGTACTTTTATGATGCCTTCCATGCACCTCTATCAAACAAGAAAAGTCATCTATCACCTTAGATGACAACACTCAATGCAACCCAAAAATAAAAGAAAACAAAGGACCATAACTCATAGTTAAAGATGGCAATGGTGCAAAAGATGATCAACAGATTTGCCACTCCTTTTTATATGGCTATGTTTGAAATCTTACCCAACCAGAAGTTCACACAAAGAAAACTGCCTTCTTTGGTACCATGCTGTGCCAAACAACCTCTAATGAAATGTTAATCAAAGAAGCAACTTTCAATAACTTTCCTTTTCACATTCCCGACAACCAAACAAACTAAAAGAACACTATGAACAAACATAAATAGAAAAATGTGATTTTGCTCTTTACCATCAGTTGGGTCAATGAGCCCAACACAAAATGTGGCAGTGAAATCAACACCAACCCAATACAGACCACCACACGTAAACCACTGTTCATGCAACCCATTTCCTTAGCATAACCCACTTAAAAAATCCCAGCTTTCTTTTTGAGCAGACAATACACAACACTTCATACATAGCACTCCCTAAGAACCTAATATTTGAATAATTTTCTTTTAGTTTCCTACAATATTTCATCAACCAAAACCTTAATTTAATAAAAAAATATAAAGAATATGAAAATTAAAAAACTAACTCAATACTATACCCTCAAAAACTCTAATACCCAACTCAAAATCATTTCTTTCCAGCATTTTTTTCATCAATCACACACACCAATTAACAACAGCCAAACAAAAAATGGGTACAAACCAAATAAAATCCATCAACAAAGAAATCAGGTCCAACTATAAATGAACATAGAAAGAAAAAAACATACCATAAGAGGGTTTCGGTGAGCGTCTCCGGTGTTTGGCTGTTTGAATGTGTGGTTGTCAGTGAGGGTTTCAGTGTTGAAGGATGAGAGTGTTTGAGGGTGAGAGTGTTTCAGTGTGAGAGTGAGTGATTTAGGTGGGTTTCGGTGTCTAAAGGAGGAGAGTGTTTGAGGATAAGAGTGTTTGAGTGACTGATTTGGGTGTGAGAGTGAGTGATTTTGAAAGTTTCAAAATGAGTGATTTTGAGAGTGGGGAGTGAGTTTGAAAGGGCCGAGCGAGTTTGAAAGTTTGAGAGTGATGAGCGAGGTGATGATATAATTGGTTAGAAATCCAGTATCTGTAACTTGAGTTTATAATACTCGATTTCTACGTGGTAAAATGACTCCATCCACATGGCAAATTTGTCCATGTTAATGAATGAAAACATCCTGATCTCGAGTATTAGAAGCTCGAGTTTTGCATTGATCTCAAGTTTTAAAAACTCGAGATGTTAGTTTCCCAAAAACTTCTGAAACCTGACTACTAACGAAATTGTTAAGAAGTTAAGGTTAATTGGAAAAAAAATTCCGGGAAATGCAGGTTGTTTTTCAACCATTCGAATCTTTGCTCGTCCCAATCGGAGATTTTGGGGCCGAGACTGTAGGGTTTGTCCGGGTCGGGTTTTCCTTCGTGTTCTTCAGCTACCAATATTTTGGAGATTTTAGATTCGGATTCGGGTTGGGCCTTTTGGAGGACGCGATGGGGCTCCACGTGGCGTCCGCGTATCTCGTTGAAGTTTTGCTCTGGGGTGGTTTTGAATTTAGTGGCTCCGATAGTGCCACATAGGACAACGACCGCAGTGAATAATAAGCAGAGGAACCTAACAGTGCCGTTTCGAGCCGCGCGTTGGATCTGACGGGCTCGTCTTGGTCCCAAAAACCGGTCCAGCATTATTTATAGGAGCTGAAACTAGAAGCTTTTTACGTTGAAATTGAAAACCATAGTTGGTAGCTAGCTCTAGCTGGGTACAAAGATCGTAAATAAGAAGGAAGATGCAGAGAGGGAGTGTTCATATTTGGACAATTTCTTTTCGTTCTTGATTTTTGATTTCTTTGTTTATGTGTTGTGTTGTTGATATCTGCTTTTGCATTTTTTTTTTTTTTTTTTGCATTATTTAAGCACAGCTTTGTCCTCCTCTTCTGTTATTTTATTATATTTCTCGTCTTTGTTATTTCTCCTTGTCAATTTTTACATATAATTTAATATCATTCCTTCTTGTTTGTTACCTCACTTTATCTTTCTATGTTATTCTATAGTTCCTAGTTTATAGTTCTGTGTAGTGTAGGTGTAGCCCTCCTCTGTATTATCCATTTTGATACTTTCCAATTTGTCCTTTCTTTTGTATATTAATTGCATTGGTTTCTTTCTGGGTGACTGCTTATGAATGGCGCCGCTTCAGAGTTCATGGGTGATGGAAGGGTCGGTTAGAGAACATATGGCATAAGTTTTCTTTTTCTGCTACTGAAGGATTGGTTGTCGAATTTTCCGATCAATCCTCGCCGGAAAAGGAAATCTATTTCTATAATGGATGTGAGATTTATATGAGCCCATAATGAGTCTTATAACCCAAAGAAATGGTAATGATATTTCAGAAAGAAATGGTACAAAACTTTTTTTTTTAAAATTTATTCACAACATTTGTAATCTATAATTTATAGGTTATATAATTATAAAAAAAAAAAAAAAAAATTATACAGTACTATATATAAAACTGGTCCTATAATTTTATGTTTTACGATTTTAATATATACTGTATTTTTTAATATTGAATTTAAATTCTATTATATATTAAACCCTCTATTAGAATCTTATAGTTTGATATATCAAAATATAATTGAAATCCAGTTTTTCTTAAAAGGAAAAAAAAAAAAATTCATATATATTCTCTTCCTGATTTGGGAGATTAATTAAATGAAAACATAATGGGTTGCCCCGAGAGATAGCCAACCATTGCGACCCAGACACTCATATGTGCTGTGTGGCGCTTGGTGCTAAAGTGTAATTATATAGACTGCATTTATTCAAATCACATGGCTTGCTGGTTGTCTGTGTGAATTTGTGATGTTTAAGTGTTAACAACTACCTTGTTTGGTTTGTCACTCACTCATATCCCAACACTCATAACTCAAATCTCTTCTCTCAAACTCATATCCCAATATCTCACAACTCTAACTCTATAAAACCCATAACTCACTCTCACCCTCGTTTGGCTGAAGATTTTCATAGCTATCTCAAATTCAAAAACTCACATTCTGTCACTCACTGGGTCCCACATAGCATTGATTGTATTGCAAAAGCACTATAACTGCAATAGACTATCCGCGTGTAATACCTCTCTCCTCTTCACGCCCTTCCCACAAAATCTCATCAGCTACTCTCTCCTATGCAGAGACATTGTTCTTAACCAAGCATTCACAGTGAAGAAATGAGGAACATGGGGGGAAAAAAATGCAGAACCCAGCAGCTTCGGGCATGTAAACAGAGGGAGGGGGAGCATTTGGGTCTCACCTGAAAATGGAATCAGTGAACGGAGCTTCGTTGGAGCTGGGCCTTGTGCTGATCGGTGGAACTAGAGCAAAAGATTTTTGGATGGATTACAAGAATGCTTTTGGATTGGGTTGTGCTTGTGTTGTGGGTTTGGGAGAAGAGAAAAGAGAAAGTGATGAAGAAAAGTATGGTCTGATGGTTGGGAAAGTAATGAGGAAAAATATATGTTGCTCACAAAAGCCTGCAGTAATGGGAAGAGACACTGCTGTGGGACCCATGTTTGCTTAACATTTACAAAACTGCCACTGATAACTCAAAACTCTTAACTTGAAAACAGTCTCACCGTGTTTCCAAAATTGCTCACCCATCACTCAAAATTATGAGATATCATCACTGAGTTAATGGTTTGGAAATTCGTCCAAACAAGCATGCTATCCGTAGGCCCCACCGATTTTGGGTTATGAGTTAACAAAACTGAAATTTGTTAACTCAGTTCAGGAAAATCCAAACAAGGCCTAATATCTCTTTCCCGTGAATCGTAATGAAGGGTGGCTAACATTACATTTACTATAAAGACAAAATTAGTGTTTGACTGCATTTTTTTTTTTTTTTTTTTGGGAAGGAATGACTGCAATGCATGTTACATTGCTATTTTTGCTACGAGTCCATTTCTAAGACCTTACCTAATTAAATTGTAAATTCTAATCGAAGCTTCTTATATAAATTTTCCAAACTGGCCTTCAAAAGGATCGAGAAATTAAAGCTTCTTTATTAGTCAAATCAACATTAACTCTTTAACCCATAAGAATATCAAGTTTTGTTTTTCTATGAAAGCACGAGCATTTTCTATCACTAGTACTCATTAATTAAATTTAGGGTCATGCTAACGAGTGCCCTTAGGGCATTCGTTAAGAATCCATTTTAGGAAAGTTTTGACATCATTTTTATGGGAAATAAAAAAAGTTGTCAAAATATTAATTACTTTTCTTTCTTTCCCCATAAAATCTTTCTTTAAATGGATTATTAAACAATGCCCTAAGGGCACTCGTTAGCATTTCCCTTAAATTTAAACCGTTCATTTAGAAATTGGAGTTTCACGATGGGCGGTTCTGACAAAGAGATTATCATCAACTCATTGAATGATGAAGAAAACTCTCTAGCTTTCTTAAAGAAAAAATAATAATAAAGACTCTCTAGCTCCCTAAGAAAATTTGATTTTTGAAACTAAGTTAATTGCAGAATCCTTCGGTAAGATTAGTTTTTCATACTATAAAGACAATTTTGTAACTCATAACCAAAACATAACTTAAAGATAAAATATAGCTTTATATCCTCCTCGAAATAATTAAACACGATAAGCAAAGATAGTCATAGAAGGTGGTGGACTAGTAATCATTGAGTTTACTCCTAAGTGTTTTGGATGGTGAAGGTCTCAAGGTTGAATTCCACAATTTTGGAAAAAACCCCCCACATCTTCGACTCAATGCCCACTAATACCTTCGTGGGACTAGAATAACCACTATGACTCATTGGTTCTCCTGTTTGCAAGCCAAGACCTAATGGATAGTATGTTATTGTAATCACACTCATGTAGGAAAACCATTTGATTTCTCTGTTCAACCCATTCCTTTTTAGCAAATTACTGAATAGTTATTATACATAACTAAGCATTCCATTACATAATCTATTATAGCATACCAAAGTTTGTCTTAATAGTGGCGGATTTAAGAATTTTTTCTTAAGATAGATATTAAGAAACTTAAATTATACAAAATCTAATAAAAAGAGAACTTGAATATATTGACATTAAAAAAAATGTAAAAACATGAAATTTTACAACTTCCTTCTACTAACAAAATGAAAAGGCAAAAAAGTACGGATGAGAGATAAAGTGGGAGCAAAAAATTCTGAGATGAAAGTAATAAAGTGAGAGGAAGTTTGAAATGATGACAAAAAACAGAAAAATGGAGAAAGTGAACAAATAATGCAACCCCATGTTTGGATTTGACAATACCATTCCATAATAAAAAAGGTATAATGGTTTGAGCAACCAAACTAAACATAAATCTAGCCACCGAAACCATTCTAAAAGGGAGAGCAACCAAACTAAACATAAATCTAGCCACCGAAACCATTCTAAAAGGGAGAAATTAGCACTACATGGCGAAATAGGTTCGGAGAAATTAGCACTACATGGCGAAATAGGTTCAGAGAAAGAGAGTGGGGCTGCTGCGATTGCAAAGTAGAAGAGAGTAGAGCTACCAATGCCACCAATTCACTACCAAAATATCTCTCTAGGGCCGTTTTTATAAGAAAATTGAAATTATGAATTATTTTTATAGAATGTGTTGAACAGTTGCAAATTTCAATGGTTAGGAGTGTTTTTTTTCCAATGGGATTTTTGTTGAATACTTTGTTCATTTGTTGTTGTTTGGCCTAATATTATTGTTGTTTATGTTATTTTTGGGTCCGTTTGGATAGAACTTATTTTGCTAAAATTGAAAACTGAAAACACTGTAGCAAAATAATTTTTAAATGTGTGAATAGTACTGTGAGACCCATTTTTAATTAAAAAATTGCTGAAAAGTGAAGTTTGTGGGTTCCATGAACAGTACACAGGACCCACTGATGTGCGAAAATTGGCTAAAAAGTCAAATAATGCGGGTCTCCTAAAACGCATGCCCAAAAAAAAAAAAAAAAAAAGGAAAGGAAAATGCAAAAGAGAAAAACGTAGACGCTGAGATAATTGGTATTCAAACAAATACTTTGTTGTTATTAAAGCTTATTTTTATTGTTGTTATTTGGGCTTTTATTTATTTATTTGGCTATGTTAACTCTAATCATGAGCATAACTACTTCCAGCAAATGAGTAATGATATGGAGAGAACAAATTTCACATCTTCTTAAGTTGACATAATATGATTGGTGGCTATATTATTTTTATCTAAGTCTATCACTATCATCATTTTATAGCACACTAATTACATACCACCACCTTAACAATATGTGTGAAATTAGTAGTCAAATGCTATTTTTTTTTTTTTTTTTTGGTAAATAAGGAGCAATTGCATTAAAACAACAGAAGTTTCACAAAACAGGGGAGCCAAGCCTACTTCGGTGCTTGCCCAGAAAATCAAAATTTAACAGGGGGATAACACTATGGGGAGGGGTTACAAAATAACTATCTCCACCATCGCCAGCAGCTCCCAAACGTGCTAAGGCGTCAGCGCAAAAGTTGGCCTCGCGGTAGCAATGCAGCATCCTAACTTGAGGCAACTGCAGCAACAGGTCCCTGCAATCATCAACAAGGCCAGAGAGGTCCCCATTAGTATTGCTATTCCTAGAGAGAAAGGAAATTGCTGCTGTTGCATCAAGTTCAATCTCAACTGCCTGCGGTTGCAGGTCCAAACAAAGGGTGAGCCCCTCCCTCAACGCCCACAACTCAGAAGCAAGACTAGAATTAACCACCATAGTTTTTGCAAAACCCCTAATCCATAGCCCATTACTGTCCCTAATGAGGCCCCCACATCCAGACTTGACACCTTCACCCCCAAAGGAGCCATCCGTATTCAGCTTGAGCCACCCATCAACTGGTTTGGACCACCTCACATGCAAGATTTCCTTGTTCCTTATCTCATCCTGGTTAGCCACACAATAAAAGAACTCTCTTACTTGCATCTCCACCGCCTGAACAAGATTGAGGCTAGCATCTTGCTGTTTCCTTGTTCCTTATCTCAAATGCTATGTGTACTTATATTTTCTCTCACCAAATAAAGTAACCAATCATTTTAACATTCGCTAATTCATTCTCTAATTTAATTATGAAAAAACTTAGGTAGTCTCGAAACATTGATCTGGGCTCTTACAAAATAAATGAACCCCACACATAAACCCTGCCATGAGGCCTACACACTTTGCGAGAGCTCAGAGCAATGCTCTGAAACCACCTAAATATTGCCCTTTTGTGCTAATCTGTTGGCATTTGACTAAATCACTAGCCCTTCACTAACCTTCCACTCACCTGCACGTTCATTTTCATTGTCACAGTTTCATGACATCAACTTTGTCAAATCAGATTCTCGAAAAAAAAAAAAAAAAACTTCGTCAAATCACTCCTTCTCAAAAAAAACAAAAAACAAAAACAGTGTCAAATCACACCCTTCTTAATCTCACCAAGCTACTGCCTACATGATCTTAATCTCGTATGTCTACTTTGCCAATCACTTCATTTTTTACGCTCATCATTATCTCCTATAGAGTAATAGAGATCATGTGTGACTGACCGCTTAAATGTATAATTGACTTTTTTTTCATTATAAATATTCCACAGTTAATAATGTGGTCACCAGTGAATTCTACTTAACTATTTATTAAATTAATTGTCATCAAATATACTAAAAAGATATATTTGTTTTGACGTTAATAATTTTTGGAAATCATTTTTTATAAAGATTTTTTTTTTTTGAGAAGAACTATAAAATATATATTTTTTTTAAATGATCCCATTTTCTTATATTTAATAGCAACTTTAAAATGAGTTAAAAAATTATATTTTAATTTTTTTTATTTAACTTGCCGTGAGTTAAAATTGTTTTCCAGAATATTTTAGCAAAAAGCAATTCTATTTTATGTCAAACTAAATAAAGGAAGTTAAAAAATAATTTTCCTCCAACCTACTTTTTCCCAATACTTCCAAACACAAGAAAATGTGAAAAATTATTTTCAGAAATTATTTTAGTTCAGAATCTCAGTATATCAAATTTCTTTCGTGCTCCATTTGTGGTTTTGGACCGTTCAACTGCTGTGCGAATGGAGATGTTGATAAATTCATAAATTGCCAATACTATTGCCTCTGACACTTCGCTTGTAATTAAACAAAAAGGACAAGAATAGTGAATTGCGTTAGCTTTCCGCATATTTGATTGCTATTCCATGATGGTCTGAACCATTTCCTAAAATAAAATGTAAACTGGTTTCAGTTCATGGCTAAAATCCATCTCTCCCTTTGAGATGCTTTTTGCTAAGGAAGCGATCTTGGCTGTGAAATTGATAGCTGGAATCATATTTGTATTAGGAATTTGTTGAAAATCTTGACCTCAACTTTGTATGCAGAGAAGGCCATTCAAAATTTCAAATCCTATCCCATACAATATTTCTTGTGAGCTTCTTTCTATGGCCTTCAAGTTCCAGCATTTTTGCCAACACATGTATTCAGACACCAGATCTAAGTGATCCATCGCCATGATCAAAACAAAGACATCCCACATGAAAGAATTCAAGTTCCAGCATTTTTGCCAACACATACATGTATTCAGACACCAGATCTCAGTGATCCATTACCATGATCGAAACAAAGACATCCCACATGAAAGAATTTTATTTAACGATAATGTTACCATTATTACTTATTAAAAAAATTGTTATCATTATCGTGATGTCAATTTTGGGACTAAAGCTTGATTGCTGTTCTATCCTTTTGCCAATTCAAACTTCATGGTTCCTATGGGGTCTTTTGACATCATTTCTCACATTCTAGTTACTTGAGAGACCCACCTTAGTTTACACCTTAAAATATGTTTTGGGCATTGTTTAATAAAATGCTCCCTATATCGTGTTAATTTAGCCTGCTGCCTGCCTAAAGACAAAAGCTGCTTGTGTGTGTAAATTGACAATAGACAGTCTGTATAAGCTTAACAAAGGATGTGAAGAAAACAACTCCTGATGAAACCATAATTCTCAACCATATGGCAATTGTTTTAGGTCTCTTAAGCTCCCACGACATTGACTTTTATTGTTATAGGAAACTATCTATATGCAATTATTATGAAATAAAAAAAAAAAAAAACAACATGAAGAAAGAGATAAAGAATAAGAGGCAAAAGCAATCAAGATTACTCGTCTTGGTGATTATCTACAGCCATTGGAGAGATGCAAGTACTCTCCATAGTCTCCAAATGGAAGTATAGAAACAGAAAGCTGATTATGATTTCAGTGGTGATTGCACTATCTGTGTCTATACCTAACCATCAATCGACAGTCATCAACATTTTACAAGAAAAATTAAGGCAAAATATGGCTCCATGAGCTTTCAATAATTAATCACGTTCATTCCCTGCAGCACTGATGAGATTTCTAAAGCAACAACAATGACAGCTGAACTCCATTGATGTGTTCATGTTACAATTTCCCTAACCAAACTTGAATGTGATGTTTAAATGTTGTTTGCAACTTTGTGTTATGACTTACAATGACAAGAAGGCTGTCCTTTTCCATTAGATTAAATTGAAAGGTGATAAATCCCCGAAGAACAAATCTTAAGATTTGGTAATTGCCTTTCATTACCCAGAAATAATATGCAAATTCATATCTAGAATTAGATAAACCCAGAAAGCTATCGATTACTATTTCTATAATCTGAAAATCAATTTAAGATTTACCAACTACCAAGTGAAGCAAGGGAAAGGGGAAAAAGTCACATCTCGCTAGTCACTACCCATCATTCTTTGCTAATGCTAACTCCTCAAAATTATTTATCATCATCATGTGTATCTAAAAGTCAAAGTCTTTAGTATCATTATTTTTTCATCTTTGTAACATATATGCACCCTCATTCCATTATAAGCCTTTTATACCAAAACACAATAAATTAGCTCTCCCCCACAAAAAGAAAAAGAATTAGAAAACAGAATTTTCATCTTTATCTTATGTCGTAAGTTTCAGTTAGCTCAATTAGTAAGATCTCTTGTTGTCAAATAAGAGACTTGGGATCGAATCCCACCTACACCAAATTGAAACTCATTCGTGTTTTCACCTGATAGTAAAGAACAATTATCACAGAACAACCTCATGTCGTGTCAAATACATACACAGTAAGCTTTATAACCCCCAACCCCACCCTAAGAAGTACTTAGTAAGCTCAAACTTTTCATCATTCATCAACCAAGTGTCTATTTAATTATATATATATAAGATCAAGTATATCCAACATTCCAACTATACCTTAAAGCAAAATACTCCGTCAGTAACAAAAGGAAAAACTAAAATCCTAATGGACATTTGCAACAAGCTAGTAATAACAAAAAGTAACCAACACTAGCCAAAGGCAAAGATACATAATCAAGACTGTGATATCTTCCAAAAATCAATACAATTTCGAGTTTTAATTCACTACAACCACAAAAAGATTACTCAAAAAAAAACCAAAAAATAGTAATAAATATCCAGAAATTAACATACAACATTGGCTTTTACTCGTATCAACAACAACGGAGTAAATAATTGAAGCTAATTAGAACACATCCATCATCATTAAGAAGATGTTGATACCTTAACAGCCTTGAATGCAGGGTGAAGCAAACCAAGTTCATCTTTCACTTCAAGCGGATTGCTAGTCTCATTCCTCACTCTCTTCACTCTCCTACTACCCAAATTCTTGTGCTCAAACCCATACATTTGCAAAATCTGATTGTCCCCAAAATTGTAAGCTCTATCCATTTGTCTCAAACACCTCTCCACTGGATAATCCCCAAATTTCCCACAAGGCTTACACCCCACAAAATGAGTGACCAAAGGCCACCTATGGTCACCCAATCCAGGATGATAATTCTCCATCATCTCCTCATACCTATCCACCAAAATCCCCCAATAACCGTGAAGATAATACGCGCTTTCTAAGTACACTTTGCTCCCCCATTTCTCTCTTTCTTTCGCCAACAAATACACCATTGCAGACTGATCGTCGGCTTCGAAAACCGGCCGATCTTTCAATTCTCGGGTCAAGATTTTACCGGCTTCGTCTCGGACCTTTCCTTTCGGACCCATCGGAGCCCAAGCATCAAGAATATCCAAAGCCCATTGTGAATTCCTCAACAAAAACGAACCGGTATTCAACCCGATCCAGTTTTTCTGATCGTAAACCATCTCGTTCCAGCCGTGCAACACAAAGTTGTGATCTTTGTACCTCTCCCATGGAACCTCGAAAGCCATGTCTGTAAACATCGCATCACTGTCCATCCACCATAGAAACTCGATTTCAGGATGAGAAAGCAAAAGTTTCCGAATCAATGGAAGCTTCGCCCAAAACCCTGCCATCTCAGCGTCGAGAAGCGCCATGTTGTAGAAGACCTCGATCCCGTGCAACCTACAGTAATCGATCTTGTTCTTGATCGCTTTCAACAGGTAGTGATCTCCGACCGGGTTTTCGCAAGGTTTCGGAGACGAACCGGTAACGAGCAAGACTCGGGGTTTATTCGGCCCGATAAAGTTGGGGAATTGCGGGTTGTTTTTCAGCCACTCGGATCTTTGCTCGTCCCAATCGGAGATTTTGGGGCCCAGAGAGTAGGGCTTGTTCGGGTCGGGTTTCTCTTCGGGTTCATCGTCGTGGAGGATCTTGGTGATGTCGAAGGTGGCGTAGTTGTTGGACTGGCTATCGGACTCGGTTTCGGGTTGGGCTTCTTCGAGGACGCGGTGGGGCTCCACGCGCCGACCACGCGAGTAGAGGTGTTCGCGGAGCTCGTTGAAGTCTTGCTCCGGGGTTCCGAATTTACCGGCTCCGATTGTGCCACGTAGGACGACGACCGTCAAGAAGAGGCAGAGGAACGTGACGGTGCCGTTTCGAGCCGCGCGGTGGATCTGGCGGACTCGTCTTGGTCCCAAAAAGCGTTCCAGCATTTTTATTTACTTATTTGTTTTTGACTCGGCCGAGTTGAACCGGCGGACGATTCAGGTAAAGACAAAGGAATTGGAAAGACAGGGTTTTTCTTTTTTATAGGAGCCTGAAACTAAAAGCTCGGGTTGAAATTGGAAACCATGATAGCTTAGCTGGAGGCTAAGATTGTAAATAAAAAGAAGATTAAAGGGTAGTTTGGGATTACGAGATAGATAAGTCGGTGGGTAGCTGAAGAAGGAAGAAGGAACAAGGAAGATCCTCAGAGAGAAAAAGGGAATAAAGAAAGAGCGAGAGAGTGTTCTTCCGACAATTTATTCTTTTATTTTTTATTTATATAATATTGTAATAATAATATAATTGCACGTAATCACGTTGATAATAATTAATATTTGTCTGTCTAAAGCTACGTCCTTAAGTTTGGGTCTGACTTGTTGTATTTTTACATTGGTGGGTCCCTTCTTCCAACTTTTTTTTTTTTTTAAATGAAAACGATAGAAATATTATCACAGTTTGTGAAAAATATTATGATATTTTTGTTGGATTTTAAGTTCTTACAAAGTTTTGTAGTAATTTGATTTCTTTAAATGCTACTAAAATATTTATGTATATTAAATTATATGAGAAATTATATAACTATTTTTTATCTCAAATTAAATAACCATTTAATAAATAATGCGATTTTTTTTTTATATATAGAATAAGTAATATGCCTTTTTTTTTTTTTTTGGGATAGGAATAAGTAATATAATTGGTTAAAATTATATATATTGATGCTCATTTAACTTGCCATATAATGATATATTTTTAAGTAAGTCATATAAGTAATACATATATATATATATATATATATTTGGATAGGAATAAGTAATATACTTGGTTAAAAGTATATATATTGATGCTCATTTAACTTACCATATAATGATATATTTTTAAGTAAGTCATATTATACTTTCTAAAAAAGATAAGTAATGTGGCTAAAATTAGATGTGAATGTTGTCAATAATCTTATAACTCAATTGGTACAAACTTTTTGGTATTTTCAATGAAACCATATCTACCTATTAAAAAAATTGAAGACATCTATGATTTAAAAAAATAAAAAAATACGAGATAGAAATTCTACTCTAGTCTAATTTAAGTGTATATATGTGTGAAGCTTCTTCTTAGAGATTTGAATTCCGACCATTGCCTCCTTCACCTCATAAAAGCTTTGTACTTGCAGAATAACCACCATACTAAGGGTGCGCGATGATACATCTAAGATTTAAACTCATTTCTCCCATTGTAACTATCGAATTATCTAGTCCCAAGGGGTTGGCTTAATAGTTCATAAAACCTCATGATATCTATGAGATCATAAGTTTGAAACCCCTTGCATGCCAACTTCTTAAGGCCACTGCTAAGGGATTCTTGCATGTAATAACCTAGTGTGTGTGGGATGAGAGAATTATATACACTTGAGTGAATAGTCAAATACTCAAAGAGATCTGAATACTCTCATTCCTCATAATAATAATTAAAAAAAAAAAAAAAACAACAACAACTATCGAATTATCAAAAAATATTTATATTATTAGCTAGTTTGGGAGGAGGGAAAGACAATGGAAATGAATGAAAAAAATTAATTTTAGAATATTTATTCTCTTATTTGAGCGTTTTAATTGGAGACAATGAAATGAGTATGAGAAAATACTCATTCCTCTTTATTCATTTAAAATCTAAAAATTTTCATTCCCCAAAAAATTGAGAGGAATTTGAGAGAATTAAATTAGATTTAATAAATTTTTTTACTAAAACTCTCAAAGCACTCTCATATATTCAGTCATTTATTTAAAAATAGAGGTCCAATAATAATATTTTTATAAAATAATTTTATTCATTTTCCTCTATGTTACTTTCAAACAAGATTACCTATTATGCATTTATTTATTAAAAAACATAAAAAAAAAAATTACTTAATTTTCTTCCTTATGATCATTTCATTCAATTTTTTTATGAACTCCCATAAGAAGGCTATATGGCTATATGCGGATGTTCATATTTTTAGAGCTATAGGTGGATATTTAGTTAAATTTTTGCTATTTAATAGATTAGGGAAACTTTTCTTTAAAGAAAATTCTGCTTATTTACTTATATTATAATATATATATATCCCCATCAAAAAAAAAAAAAATAATATATATATATATATGTATATATATATAGAAATACGAGGTTGACTCTTTTTCCTTTCTAAGAGCCAATCAAGCAGGAATGGTATTTATATATAGGAATAGTGAGTTTATTTAAATAATACTAATGATTCAGTGAATACCGATTTTTGTAACGTTTAAATACTGATTAATTGTTGAAGTCTTTCTTCTAAAAAAAAAAAAAAACCTGTTGAAGTACGACTTTGTGATTATGATTGCATAAGCAGATCATTTCTCATTTAATTTAGGTAAATTACTACCCCCCAAAAAAGTTAAGCATATTACTAATGTAAAGATTAAATGGGCAATTGTTGGAAAGAATAAAACAAACTTACGAAGGAAATGTTCTGTTATTGCTATACCGAGTTGAAAAGGCCAAAAGAGAAACAATCTCAGTCAAATTTGAAACTTGACGCGGAAAGAGGGAAAAAAATGTAAATTTTTTTCCTTTTTAGAATTAAAAAAAAATTCAAATTAACATACAATACTTGCCGACTTGACTTTGTTTATAATTTTTTTTTTTTTAATTAACGTTACGTTACAGGAGCATGGGTGATCATTAATCATTAATAACTTTAGGAATCAATTGATTGTTGTTAAGTGTGCTAATAGCGTAGTGATAATCTCAAAAGCACAAAACAATAGCCATGTGATTGGCGTGTTAATATGGCCACAACATAGTGAAATACTGCTTCGTTTCCTTCTTTATATATATATATATATAAAAGTTGGGTTCAAGTTACATCTGGTATAACCCTAAACAATATTACACTACCCAATAATCATGTCATCTATCAATTGTATAAATTCAAGTTTTTGTAGTTTAAAATAATGTATAAAAGATGAGTTTATGGATCGAATGGTAAATAACATCCGATTAAAATGAAAATTGATATGCATGTTTAGAACATATAGAACATGTAATCTAACGGTGAAATTTTCAAAATATAAATTCATTAATAAATTATTGAGTGATGTAATATTGCTTAGAGTTACAACAGATATAACTTGAACCCAACCATATATGTATATATACATACTTTTTATACTTTTTAATGGGTTTAAAGGAAATATTAATGTTCATTGTGAGTTAGTATTTTAGCTAATGCAAATTATTAATGCACCATATTTTAGGCATATTTTAGCTTTTATTAGTATGTAAAAGTTAAAAGAAAATTGAGACCAAATAAAAGCAGTATAAGATTCTCAAAAAAAAAATAAAAAAAAATAAAAAAATAAAAGCAGTATAAAACTATAGATATATTTCTCCTTTATAAAAAAAAAGAAAAAGTAGAAATTTAGTATGGCCTTGGGTACTTCAGGATGGCCTAGAACTAGCACAAAGTTAGAAAATTTGAAAGCCCATTATAATATTTGATGAAAAGTTTGTAGTAGAAGTGCTTGATAGTAATAATTTGGTTTCCTTTCACTCAAAAATGTCAAAATGTATCAATTGGGTTATAAGTTTTTTTGATAAACATTTTATAAGTTGATTTATTTTTAATTGAATTTTAGTTTACCAAAAATAGAATTTTCACATTGCGATCCAGAGCATGTGCTGTCTGGCGCTTGGTGCTAAAGTTTTATATGGACTGCATTTATTCAAATCACATGGGTCTTGCTAGTTGTCTATGTGAATTGTGTGATGTTAACAACTAATATTATCTTTCCCCGTGACGAAGGGTGCCTAATATTTATGTTTACTATAAGGACAAAATTAGTGTTTGACCGTCTAAATAGTCCCACGTGGCACACATTGCATAACTACATTTTCTACGAGTCACTTTCTAATAAGAATAAGACCTTCCCTAATTCAATTGATAAATTCTAATCGAAGCTTCTCTTATGCTTTTTGCAAGCTGGCCTTCAAAAGGATCCAGAAATTATTAAAGCTTCTTTATTACTCAAATCAACAACACCAATTCTTTTTCGATTTTTCTTTTTCCACGCGAAAAAATACCAAGATTTCCCCTCCTCTCTTATGGAAGCATATATTAACTAATGTTATAACCACAAACTATTTTTCAATATTTTTATAAATTGCTAATGTGGCAAATTCTTACTAGTTCTAATATGGGTTCACTGCTAACATCACATTTTTACTTCCTAATAATTATTTGAAAAATGTTAAAGTCACATTAGTAGTTTGTAAAAATGTTATAAAATAATTTGTGGCTATAGCATTACTGTTAATTTAAACCACAATTAGAATCAAAACATACTCTTGTGGTTATTCATTTATGTGAAAATAGTTTTTCGCATTTATCAATGATTAATAGCATAAGGAAAAAATGGGTTAGATAAAACTTATCTATTGACTTCCCTTATTTAGTTCAGTGTAAAATAAAGTTGTTTTTCACTAAAATTTTATGAAAAACAATTCTATCTCATGCTAACCTAAATAAGGGAAGTAAAAAACAATTTTCCAACATATTCTAAGGTTGCTACTAAATATAAGAAAATAAGGTAAGTTAAAAAAAATGTTTTATAAAAAATGAATTCATTTTTCACAAAATATTAATATCAAAATAAATGGAATGATACCCTCAAGTTTTGGAATTCTCGATAAGAAGCACATGATAAAAACTCCATGTCATGACTCAATAATAAAGGGTTAGAACAACATCCAATCTAAGAAAAACGAGAACACCAAATATAAAAATGCACAAAAAAATACTGTAATTAAAAGCTACTCATGGACTTTGTAAACAATCACTTACAATATTGTTAAACCATTCGAAAAAAAAAAAAATTGATTAGGGAAATGAATTAGTAGTACTTCGTAAATCATTTCGGTTCTAAAAGTCATTGTATTTCATGTGTAATGTTTACTGGGTAATTATTCAATAATTCCATAAAATAATGTATTATATTATTAAATTAAGGGTCTGGTTAACAGGTACTTTTTAAGACATTTGTTAATAGATCATCTTAAAAAAAATTTGATACCACTATATCTTAAAAAAAATTTGATACCACTATCTTTTTTTTTGGTTAAAAGACGATTTCATTAACTCAAAGCATTACATCTACATCAGTACATAATCTGCTAAAAAAAATACCATTACAATCATCCTCCACAGTCTTAGCTAAGTTCACAGGTGGACTTGAAAATAAAATGTATTCTAGATCTTGGTCAGCCCCTAGTCTAGCCATCAGGTCAGCACAACGGTTAGCCTGGCGATAGCAATGTTTCAACTGAACTTGCTGAAAACTGGTCATCAACTGCCTGCAATCATCCAGAATAGGAGATATAATTTGATTTACATAAGCAAAATTCTTAATGACATCCACTATCACTTTGGCATCTATCTCAATGATAAGACAAGAGATATTCAAGCTTCTACATAACAAAAGACCATCCCTCAGCCCCCACAGTTCAGCAGCAAAACTATTAGTTGCTCCTACATGCCTAGTGAATCCCGCAACCCAATTCCCGTGCTCATCCCTTACAACACCTCCACATCCCGCCCGCTCCATACTCCCAACAACCGAGCCATCAATATTCAATTTTTTCCACCCTAAGGGCGATTTCTCCCACCTTATTCTCTTACTAACTCTTCGGACAGGGTTACGCGGAGATGTGACACAAAACATAAACTCTGCAGCTTGATTGGAGATCTCCCTGTACAGGTTCGGATTTGGGCTCTTCCTATTGAAAACAAAAGAATTCATGCTCTTCCAAATGCACCACATAGCAAAGTTAAACATAATTCTCCAAGGTGGCTTCCCTTGAATAAGACTACATCTCACTTTCCCATTATCTTTCAGCCACTTATGCAGATTACTCCTCCAAAACTCACTATTATCTCCCTTCACACCCAGCTGACTCCATATTTGCTTTACCCTTGGACAATCTCTAAGGGCATGCAATATGGTTTCCGGCTCTCTTTGGCAAATAGGACACCCTTCATCATCCATAAAACCTCTTCTAGCAAGGCAAGTTTTAACTCCTATGCTATTATGAAAACATCTCCATAGGAACGTCTTAATTTTAGGAAGTGTGTCTAATTTCCAAATCCAACCAGCATCTATAATTCCCACATTCTCCCCATCATCAACCTCCCTAGCAAAGGAGTAAGCACTTTTAAGATCAAAACAACCTCTAGCATTTCCTCTCCATCCTAACCTGTCCCTACCTCCATTCCCTAACGAAATAGGAATGGCTTGGATGATCGATTTAATTTCAGGTGTAAGCTCAAAGGGAATTCGATTCCAATCCCAACCTCCATTTACCAAAACATCTTTAATCTTCCATTGGCTTGCTTCATGGGTTAAAGGACCATGAATGAGGCTGCGGATAGTACCTCTACAAGTCCAATTGTCCAGCCAAAAGCTGAGAGTACTGTCTCTATGAACCACCCACATTCTACCTTTGTTAAAAGTTTCCCTACCCTTCTTGATAGCTCTCCAAATCTGAGAATAAGGCAGCCTATCCATATTAACAGCATTTAATCTCCTGTTATTGCAATATTTCCTTTTTAGCACTCTCACCCACAAAGCATCTTCTTCCGTATGGAACCTCCAATTCAACTTGGCGAGGAGTGCAGTGTTTCTACCCTTCGCCTCTTGCAAACCCAGCCCACCTTCTTCTTTAGGTTTTGTTACTTTCTGCCAGCCAACCCAATGAATTTTTCTTGTAGTCTCCGATGAACCCCACAAGAAATTTCTATTAACCCGATCTATACCATCCAAGATTCTTCCTGGTAAGTAAGTGCCTTGCATGACGTAAGAAGGAATTGTTGACGATGAAGCTTGAATCAAAACAGTCCGGCCAGCCAAAGAGAGCATGTTAGCTTTCCACCCGGCCAATTTTTGCTTGACTCTATCCAGAATAAAATTAAACTCTTGAGTGGTGGCACCCGGATGCTTGATGGGAAAGCCAAGGTATTTGCCAAGAGAAGCCGTAGAGGCAAAACCAAGAATATCACATAGCGATTCTCTTGTATCCCTATCCACATTAGGAGAGAAATACACTCTTGATTTAGTAATGCTCACTGATTGCCCCGACAAGCTACAAAATTCATCAAGAACATCTCTAATAACAGCACACGACCCCCCATTTGCTTTCCCAAATAAAACCAAATCATTCGCAAAAAATAAATGCGAAAAGGATGGCCCACTTTGAGAAGCCTTCACAGGCAGCCACATTTTTGCCTCGCATTTTTCTTGGATAAGTTGCCCAAGAAAGTCCATACATAATATAAACAAGTATGGGGAGAGCGAGTCTCCTTGCCTAATCCCTCTCGATCGGTAGATGGGATCCAATGCTTCTCCATTCACCAATATTGAGGTCGAAACTGTAGAGACACAGCTCATAATGAGCTCAATCAGATTAGAGGGCAAATTGGCTCTAATAAGCATGCCTCTTATAAAGCTCCACTCAAGCTTATCATACGCTTTCTCTAAATCCACCTTAATGGCCATATACCCCACTTTCCCCTTCTTTTTGCTAAGGGTGTGAACAATTTCCTGCACAATGATTGCATTATCAATGCCTTTTCTTCCAGGTACAAAGGCAGTTTGAAGAGGGGAAATAAGCTTCTCCAAAAAAGGCCTAAGTCTAGCAACAATAATCTTAGTAATCACTTTATAGACTATATTGCATAAACTAATAGGTCTATAGTTACCCAAAGTCTCTGGACCTTGAATCTTTGGAATAAGGACAATGTGAGTCCTATTCAAGAACTCCGGAACTTTCCTCTCAACAAAAACTTTCTTCACCAACTCGATCACAGAGTTGCCAACAATCAACCAAAATCTGTGAAAAAACCCCGCATGCAAGCCATCCGGCCCTGGGGCCTTAAAAGCCTTAAGGGACCACAAAGCATTTTTAATCTCTTCCTCCGACGCTTCCCTACTAATACTCCCCCTTTCCTCATCTGACAATTTGCCTTGCCAACTAGTAGTAAAAGGAATCTCCCAAGATGCACTAGATAGAGAAGAGGAGTACACTTCATTGAAACCACTCCAAATGACATTTTTAATTGCCTCTTCCTCATACAGCCATTCCCCTACTGAATCTTTTATTGCCAAAATCTGATTCATTTTTCTCCTAACCAAGGTAGACATATGATAGAAGGCAGTATTTCTATCTCCTTGAATCATCCAATTAACTTTGGACTTTAAAGCCCAAATCTCTTCCTCCTGATTCAGCACATTATCAAGCTCTTTAAGCAACTCACTCTCAAGATTCAAGAGGAAAATTGACGGTCTGACCGCTATAGCCCGCTGAATACCATTTAGTCGAGCCATAATATTGTTTTTTCTAGCAAAGACATTTCCAAATTGTGTTTTGTTCTACTTTTCTGCCTCTTCAGTGAAAGAAGCTATAGCATCTGCAAGCATGGGGTAATGTCTCCACGCTTGAGATACTAAGTTGGGAAAGGTTGGGTCAGACAGCCAACAGGTTTGGAACTTAAAAAGTTTATTCCTATTTACAGCGACTCTCGGCTGCAATTCCAATAGCACAGGACAATGGTCCAAGTGGCATCTAGTCAAGTGAACCACTTTTGCTTCAGGGTACATAAGGCACCAGCTAGGATTAACAAAAAATCTGTCACTTCTCTCTTGTATGAGAGCTTGAACATTTCTTTTATTAGTCCACGTGAAACGCGGACCAGAGAACCCAATGTCAATCATACTACATTTATCCAAGCACTCCTTAAAAAGTAAAGATCTACTAACACTGATAGCCTTACCCCCCAAATTTATCACCCTCCATAAGGGGCTCATTAAAATCGCCAGCTAACACCCAAGGCATATTATGCAACTCAGCAACTTTAATTAAGTTTTCCCATAAGACATGTCTTTCTGCAGTTCTAGGACTTGCATATATTGCAGTAAACAACCAGTTAGAGTTAGAATTTCGTACCTTCACCACGGTATGGATCTCCTGCTCAGTGTTGGCTAATGCCGTAATCTCCACCCTGTTAGAATTCCACAGCAACCATAAACCACCCGCATAACCAATGGTCTCCGTGTGGATAGCACCGTCAAAAGGCAGCCTATCTGTAATCTCCCTAGCCCTCTCACCTCCAATTCTAGTTTCCATCACTACCAAAATTGCTGGATTATGGCACCGAATCAACTCCCTAGCATGTCTCTGAAAAGAGGGCTTCAGAGCGCCCCTACAATTCCATACTATTATATTCATAATGATCAAGTGCTTTATGGTGTGACTTACATCAACAAGCAGGAGTACCTTCACCTCCACCCTCCAACTCCATACGATCCAGATCACCCTCTCTATCAATTGCCTCTCCTCTGGATGCATAGTCCGCCGCATGGCTAGTCATTCCATTAATGTTATCCAAATTTACAAAACCCAAATTGGACTTCTCATCCCTTCCGCCTTCAACAGGTCTAGCATGAAGACCCACCAAAGATTCCTCACTTCTGCCCACATTGGCTCTAGGAGAATTAAGCCACCCTCCATCACACTCCTCTCCGTCAGCAAGCGGATGAATTTCCATACTGGATTCGAGCTCTTTACTCCGCTCATGGTCTGAGAGGCATGTACCTTGATCACTGCCGGACCCACCTCTAAATTGATAGCCTACAAAAGGTTTTGACCCAAAAGAAAACTGGATCTGAGAACCATTTTCTTTTTCGATCAAGTTTCTTCCTTGCGCGTTTCGTGACAGTGGTAACCTAGCTACACTATCTTCCTTGTCGGCGCTAGCACAAATAGATAGTGTTGCCTTGTTACGGGCAAAACCTTTCTTGCTCTTAACTGAAGCAAGTGTATTAGTCGTTTGTCTACCTCTATCATTGGGCTTAAAAGGTTTTTGCTCCTTCCCAGGCCTGGATTGGGCCTTCTCAACATTTTGCACACTTGGGCCTGCTTCCTTGATTTCATTGACCGGCTTCAGACCCTCCTCTACCAAGCGCTGGACTGCTTTAGTCACTTGAAGCCCATCAATAACTCTCTGTGGAGATAGCTTCCTCTTAATATCCCTACTCGGCCCAATGCTCAAATTTCCAGCTCCTAACGGCATGAAAGACCGTGTTTCCCTCCCTGCTCGTGTCTGCCCACGCGCCAAGTTCTTTGTGGTCCCGTCACCTCTCTGTTGCTTTGTCCCTTGCTTCTTGCGCATTACCATTATCCACGGACCGTATGTACTCTCGGGTACATCCTCTAGCGCACTACCATGCACGTTCAAACTGGGTCCCACATTTTGCTTGGCATTTACAGGTTCATGCAAGTTACATGCCGACGCCTCAGATGCTCCTTCCGGTTGGTTGGCCTCCTTACTTGGTGGTGATGGCTGGCGGATGGAATACGGACATTGCTCCCTAAGGTGTCCTATTCGTCCACACTCGAAGCACAACTTATGAATTCCTTCATAGCACACCGGTTGCTCACGCTTCCCTATCAAAATGGCTGTAACAAGCGGCTTCTCGACATCGACCTGTACACAAATCCGGGCAAATCTACCTCTAGACTCAGAGGCCGTGTGAGTGTCCACCCTCAACACATTCCCAATCGCTTTACCTATTTGAAGTAAGGCCTCCGCATGGTAATACTCTATTGGGAGTTCATTCAACCTTATCCACACTGCCACGATGACACATTTGCAGTCGCGGTGAAAAATCTGGTTCCCAAGGTCTTATGGATAAAAAGCGCTCTCCAATGAACCAAGGTCCCCTTTTCAAAGTAGCTTCACAATCCCCTCTCAAAGAAAACCTTGTAAGGAAAAAACCATGGCTTAAATCCACACAGTCCAGTCTTCCAGCCGGCCTCCACATGGATAGCAATCTATTATGTAGAAAATTTAAACCCACGGATCTCCCATAGACCTTAACAATGAGAGCTTTATACCAGGGGCTACGCATCTTCTGTTTAAGCTCCTTAGAGAACTTTACTGCCACCAAACCTGCCCTCAGGTCTTCGACCTCTTCATCAGAATCAGCATCGTCTTCCATGAGATTTCCAAAGCTGAATGCTTGTGTGAAAGCACCAGGGATTTCACCAACCAGTTTGTCTTTGAAAGACATGGTTCTACTCCAAACACCACCATCATTCCTCGGAGAAAAAGCACCTGAATCTAGCCCTTCTTGGAACCCCGCATGCCTAACATCTTTAACTTTTTTCTTACTACGCAAAAGTTCCTCCTGTTCTTCCCTAGAGAGAGCATGAGAGCTTCCAGCCATAATCTTAACTAACGCTATAATTTTGATACCACTATCATAGAAAATATAAAAACTGTTAAAAAAACTAGTTGCGCACTTTTCATTTTCCCATAAAAAAAAAAGTTTTAAAAAATATTTTCCAAACTATACCCTTAGGGCATTCATTAAATTTTTCCTTAAATTAATTGTGGATTTATTATATATTGGGCAAAGTTTGGGTTCTACTTTTGATCACGTGTCATTATCTTAACAACTTCAATCCATTAAAGTGACACAAGCCAAATCTCTATAAATAATCTATAATCTATAATATATAAATAACCGAAATCTTTAACTTCTTATTTACTTCTTCTAATGATGCCACGTAAACTTTTTTTTATTTATATAAGATAGAAATTTTACTATAGTCTAATCTAAGTGTATATATGTGTGAAGCTGCCTTCTGGAGATTTGAACCCTGACCCGATTCCTCCCTTACCTCACAAGCACTTATACTTATGGAGTGACCATCACACTAACAGTGCACGGTATAATACCCCGTAAACTTTTGAAAACTAGCAAAAATTACACACTAGTATTCCCATCATCATTAAATATTTATTACTTTCCAACTAAGTTTTCATAATTAAAACCATATTGTCTTTGTCATGACAAATATCATAGATGTCATGAATAAGGGAGAGAGAGAAAAGATTCTACTAATAAATTTTGTAAGTGCAGTTAGAAAGCAATACATGTTTAATTAACGGTGATATGGAAACTCTAATGCTAGAGTCACAATTTATTTTACAAACGGTTGACGTTGTGAGTAGTTATTGGTAAATAAAAATATGATATTAGTGGTAGGCCTAAAAGAGAACCAGTAAAAAATTTTCACATCAATAATTTATAAAAATATTGTATAATATTTTGTGCCTATAGCATTATTCAATATTGTCATATTGTATATATTTTTGGATTTGGCTTACCTCCAGTACTTTTTTTAACTAGAATCTCTTTTTATTTTAATGAGAAACTACTACATCACCAACTAACTAAATAAAATGTAAAAATTAAAACTCACAACCATTTACTATTGTGTATTTAAAATAAAAGGAAATCTCTAGTTAAAAAAATATTGGAGGTAAGCCAAATCCTATATTTTTTTAATGGTAGAATAGATACTCCCCTCCCCTCCCAACCCACCCACCCACCCACGCACCCACACACACACACAAAAAAGGATACAACAAAAAGTCACAACATTTTAAAATTATCCTACCACGTCATATACGGGCCCATTATAATTTGAAATGGTAGGTTAGTTTGGGATTGTTGTGAAACTGTTATGAATTTTTGTTGTGTCCTTAGCATGCTTGATCAAAATATATTTGAAAATAATAAATGTTTATTAACAACCATAATTAGCAAATCCTATTTTTAGAAAAAAATTTAAAACAAAGGAAGAAGATCATATAAATATATATGAAATAGTTTGACTTTTAATTGATCTCATAAGTTTTTGTCACACATTATTATTCTAATATAAAATTTTAATTGATTTTAAATTATACTCAATATCTAAACCTTCTATTAGAATCATGCCACTTCATATGTCTTTTAAAAATAGAATAGATAGTTACATATACAAACACAATCATAAAAATACTTATTAATAATGATTAATTACCATAAATATCAAATTTTATATTTAAACAAAAAAAGGAAAAAATTTTGTTAAAATTTTCATGAATTTCATTGATTATTGACTAGTTCATGTGAAAAGAGGGAACATTGGTCCCAAAGTAGTGGATAATTTTCCATGTGTATATACATAAGATGCTTGTAAGATTCATGACTAAATGGTCACAAACTTGCCACGAGTCTTATAATACAATTAGTACCTTATAGTGTTTCTACCAGAGATATCTAGAACTTAAATCCCTCCACCCTCTCACTGTAACTATTAAATTATCAAAATTGTCACAAAGTCATTATTTTTAGGTAAAAAGTTAAACCTTTTTTAAATGTTTGGATGGTGTATTTGCATACAATGCCTTCTTAACTATACATTTGAACACTCCCCCTCAAAAAAAAAAAAAAACTATACATTTGAACAACCTCAAGAAAAAAAACCATACATTAGAAATGTTGATTCTAGTTAGCTCAATGAGATTGTGCAATAAAGGAAAAGAGTTTGAATCTCTCCAACAGAAAAAATAAATTCGTTGGTGTTTTAGCCGGATGGTTAAGAGTAACCAAATGGATTGGGGATAATAGATTTCTAATTATATTGTATTTGTAAAAAGAAAAAACACTATATTGAAAAGGAAAGAAAGGAAAATATATATATGACTACCATCTTTATGTCATTTGCAGCTATATTCATATACTATCTCCAAGGTTGGTATATTTTTTTTTCTTACAATAAGTGAGAGGAGAATTTGTACTCAGATTTTCCTTTCGAGAAAACCGGGCAAAGCCATGGGTCACTACACTAGGCTCTTGACTCGTATACACCGTTCAAATTGAAAGCCTTTTACCCCAAACAATTGTATTGGGTCACGGCATTTTTAATAGGTAAAATCAGAGGCATCACCTTTCATCTAACATAAAATGAAAATCAATAACCAAACAGGTATTATAGTCTGCAAAAACACTTGTTATCTGCCCAAAAGGCACAAACATCTACAAGTTTCAATTTGGACATGTCCTAAGCGAAATTTATACAAAATCAAACTCTAAATAAAAATAAGCTTAAAACTAACAATAGTAAGATATCCAGTCCATGCCAAACAGGGTTTAACAAGATCTTTTGCAAATGGATTTACCTTGCGAAAATAATAGTAACATGCGACAAGAGTTCCAAAGTTGACAACACAAAACAAAAGCCCAAGAAATCTAGCACCAATCACGAGCACAAGAGGATCCCACACTATGCTTAGTGAAACTTGAGCAATGTAGAGTGGTAATGCATCAGGATGTGTATGAAATCCACCATGAGCACACACAAGCCAAGCTGCAAAACCCATGAGGAAAGATGATCCTAAAGAGGCTGAGTGTATGAACCAAAGAGGAGGGAACCAAAATGGTTTGTCTAGTGCTTGGTACTTGTGGCCCGAGCCAAACATAAATATGATGGACATGGTTAGAGAGACAGGGACAACAATGGCTAGGGTTAGGGACTGTATAGCCCTTTTGGACTCGGTTTTCTTGGTTTCTTGCTTGGCCATGGTGGTGTTGGTAGGTTCATTCTTGGACCAGTGTTGAAGGGTTTGCATAGCCATTGTAATGGGATTTGTGCTTTGTGGTGTGGATAGGATTAGGAAATTGGGTATGAATTGAAGAGACAAAAGATTAGGAGACAAATGGTGGAGACATTGGAGGGGTAAGATGGAACGTTACGAATCAAAATTTCTTAAAAAGGATATGCGATAAATTTTATACCCATTTATAACATCATCATCTCAGAAGACTCATATCTTAAATGGATTGAAGAATTAAATTGCATTTAAACAAATATTTACTCTGTCCCTTTTTTTGGTTGGTTGGCCGTCCTTACAAGTTAGAAAATCAAACTTCCTAACAAAAATAAATATATTTCCACTATACTTTTTTTAGTTTCCTTTCCTATTTTATATATAATTATTTTTTATGGTACTAATTTTGTTATTGTTTTATACAAAGAAGCGTCTTGGTCTTTGGTTAGACACTTAGACAGTTTCATTCTTTACTAATGAGTCATGACATCTTGAAAATCTTTTGAATGGATAGTGTGGTAAATTAAATTTGAGACTTCCAGATTTACATCATTCCACCGACAAATAAGCCAACTATTGGGTATCTTGTGGGTTATTTTATTTTATTTTATTTATTACTGTATTTATTTATTTTATTTTTAAAAATATTTTGATAATTAGGATAGAGAGATTTGAACCATAGACATTTCCATTGAAAATATTGATGTACTAGTTGAGTGGCAAGGCTCATGGCATATCTCATGAGGTTTTTAGTTCCCTATTTTATTTTGAAATCTTTGAAAACATTGTCAACAAAACGTCAATCCACATAATATTAACAATTTTATTGACTTATCTTTATTTTCAGTAGCCATTATTATTAGTTTTAAATTTTAAAGAGATTAAATTAAGAGTAATGGTTTTAAAAGATTTTTTTTTTTAATTTTTTTATTAATTTGGAAAAACCTTAAATAATGAAATGAGAACTCCATGGCTTTTGATGGTGTAAATTCCACGGGCACGCTAGGAAGAATAATTTCTTCCATTGGTTATCCAAACCTGCTGGTTTAAAACCAAAAAAAGAAAAAGAAAAAAAGAAGAAGAAGAAGAAGAAGATAACATAGCAACTAGAAGAAGGAGGGCAAATACAAAAGAAAACAACATACAAATAACTTGTCAATGAATTTACTATTGACCAATGAGACAGGAAATGTACAGCCATGTTTGCACTTGTAGGAACCCAATTAAAACCTAAGCTTTGAATTGAGGCTACAACCAGCACTACTGCAAGAAAGTTTCACAGTTTTGTTGTGCATTTCATTGGTTTTACATTTCACACTATGTTTGTCGTTAATATATCAATTGGATTATGTTCATTTTTTTAAATCCAATTTAATCGTTCACCTAAAAATGAGTAGGCAAGTATACAAAGTGACTTTTTTAACTTGGGATAGTCTTTTGAAGTTGATATATTTATCATTTGCAAATTGCAATACTCTGGTTCAAAGGAACACGCACAGCCACACAAGTGCTAGAATAATTACTAATGAGGACCACAATATATTAATCAAGTGCAGCAAATCTTATTTCAATGTTTCTTGTAATTTTGTACTTGAAGCAATAAAGATTCTACATTTTAGTTCAATAAAAAAAAAAAAAAAAAACCTCGAATGAAAAGTTTTTTATAGTCACCACATTTCCTATATGTTCCTCTGTTTTGTGGCAATTAACCAAACAGATCAAAGATACAAACTTCCCTTCATTTTTAGCAACCAAACGAAAAATGGAACAAAACCCAGAAAAAGAGGACAATAAAGCAAAGAGAGATCAACTAATTGTCAATTAGCCAAATGAATGCATTATAAAGAGAACAAACAAATTAAAGAGAGAAAAAAATAACATAACAGAAATGAGAGAAAGAGTGTTTACCTATTAGAGTGAAGTAGGGGAAATTCTGAATCAGACCCAACAAGGCAGCAACTCTAAATCGAACTCTACCAAACTCAGTCTTTTCATCTTCCCCGCTTCCCTGTTCTCTGTTTTGTTTCAAGTATTCAACTTTTTTTTTTACTTCCAATTTAACGTTAGGCTAGAGGGAATTCTCACACAAAATAAAAGTTAAATACTAAGGAACTAAGAATATTTATTATTGAATACAAGTAAATAATAAAAATTAAATAATTCATTAAAACCTTTGCTTTGGTGGAAGGTTAAATAAATCAATTTATTCAAACCTTCCCCACACACAATTCATGATCTATATAAACACTCTTATCATATCTCTCTAGATACCTCCTCTCTCTGTGTATGTTCATCTGTAAGCCATGGCAAATTTCACAATTAATAACAAGTTAATACTCTCACTATTCATCTTTGTTCACTTCATCATCATCAGTACTCCAGGTAAGCTCTAGTTGTGATTTCTGAGCAATGCTCCAATTCAATCTCTCTCTCTCTCTCTCTCTCTCTCTCTAGTTAAATTACGTGTACGCAGGATTTCACGCTGAGCTGAAACTAGTTGAGACATCAAACGAAACATTACATCCCATAAGCCCAACAGAGTACCCAATGTTCAAGGCTGGTCCTAATGATGAAGGGAAGCTGGTTTGTTTACCATGCCAGCTTTGCTACAACAATGCTGCTACCAACAAAACCTGCTACGCCCTGCCTTGCTGCTATCGTACTGACTGCAACCTTCCCGGCAAGCCTGCCGGAAATTGTGGTTATGTATTCTTGCATTGCGGCTGTCACCCTTGTCCGTAGTCTAACCTTTCCATCTTCACCTTCCATGCAAGTTACAACTCTTCCACATATGTAAGCCAAACTAGTGTCCTAAACAAAAAATAAAAATAAAGAGATTCTCCCTTATGCATCGATATTGCTATATATGTGCAGAGACACAGAGAAACCTTTTCAAGCATTGTACAAGTTTTTCAGAGTTTACATTCTTCACCTATGTGCTATATATATGAAGGTGTAAACATAATTTCTTGAACAGTTGGTCATGGTGCTGTTGCTAAATATCACCACCCTCGTACTGTTATTAATTGCTAAATTAATGAAGATGAATCTCTGTTGTCTTGCGTTGATCATCTATATATTACAGTGTCATCTCTGAGCTCTCCTTTGTATGTATGTGCAATTACTATGAAGCCTTCGGAGTTTGTATAATAAGCTGTTCACATCTTCCCATTACTCTACAGATACAATTGACATAGCTTTATGCTCTATAAGACTATAACAACTATTCGAGCAAGAAAGTCTTATATAAAGATTTTTTTATATATAATAATAATAATTTAATTTATGCCATACCAAAATGAAAAGATTACAATTTTTCTCAAGAATTTAAAAAGTAAATTAGCAAAAATATTCATTTTTTAATAAAAGTTATCTATAACATTTTGTGTATCATTAAAAAGTATATAGAACTTGAAAATTATTCTTTTAGTTTTAAACAAACTTTCTCAAATCTAATTGTTCTTCCTTACAATCCAAACACCAAGAAACGTATTTCAAAAATTAATTATACTCAACAAAACTACAATTCAAAATAAAAAAGAAGGGAAAAATAAAGCTCACATCAAAGTCAAACTCCTCTTGAATATGTAAAACATTTCATATGTGATGTGATTTCATCAAACCAAATCAAATTAAAAACTTTTAATATGGCTTTAGAATACTCACACAATAAAAATATATGGCTGATCCCAAACAAAAGTGTTGGTTGTAGCTTATTAGAGCAGAAGATCTTGAGTTTGATCACTATCTCCACTCTAACTCCCATTGATAAATTTTAAAAATCCCACGCATTAGGCATCTCTTATTAAAAGGGTATCTTAGTCCACACATGAGAGGAATATTAGAATTATAGTTAAATGATTAAATTCACCATTTCCTAAAGAGCTTAAACTAAAACCACCCAATTACATCCTTCTACTACTCCATGACTGGCATTTCACGTCCCAATCAGCTCCTTAATCATAAATTATATTACTCCACCAACCATCCACTAAAAGCCTTTCATGCACAATCCCTTCCGTTGAAACCTACCACGTTAAAATTTCTAAATGGAGAGTAGCAATGAATGAAGAAATCAGTGTTTTATTGGCCAATAAGACTTGGGCCCTATGTCCATGTCCACCTAATTAGGAAAATCATTCGTAACAAATGGGTTTTTCGACTCGAGCTGATGGCTCTATAGATCGATATAAGGCTAAACTTGTTGCTAAGGATTTTGATCAAGAGGATGGGATAGACTACACTGAGATATTTAGCCCCATAATCAAAACCACCGCTATATGGGTAATTTTGGCCCTTGTCATGCACTTCAATTGGTCCATTTGACAATTGGATGTTTCCAATGCCTTCTTACATGGTTCTCTTGTTAAAGAGGTATACGTGGAACGACTTTGCGGGTTTATTGATTCCAACTTTCCTCATCATGTATGTAAGCTGCACAAGGCCCTATATAGCCTTAAACAAGCCCCTCGTACTTGGTTTACTCGCTTATCACAATCCCTTGTCCATTTGGGGTTCCTTGAGTCACTAGCTAGTTGATGCTGTTAAGGACATATTTTATGTAATTGGCTAATCTTTTGACAAAATACACTTTACTTGTAATTGGGTAGATCTAGGATGAGTTTAATACTTCAAGACACAAGAGTTCAAGTTAAGTATTAAAACCATGAACATTGGACCAAGAAACAAGTGAAGAAAAACTGTTCATTAAAGCTCGACAGATATCTCGACAGAAACAGTATCTATCGAGATTTAAGAATGAAGCTCGATGGAAGCTGAATATGTCGAGATCTACGAAATCATAATTTCTAGATCTAATTTTTGGCCCTAGCTAACATGTATGTGTAGGGTTTCTTTTCTCACAACCCTAGACATATATAAGGCTTATTTTAAAGGCCGTTATACCAAGAGAAAACATGCAGAAAGTGATCTAGTATTTTTATTCTCTTTGCAAGAAGTTACTGCGTCTTTGCGCCTTAGGGTTTTGTAACTAAGTGCTTCTTGATCTTCATTGTTGATGAAGTGAAGAACTTTGTAGCCAACATCTTCTTCAAGTTACTGGAGTTAGTCACGTACTGGGATCCGTGCATCATGGGTGGCATTCATATATTAAAGAGTTCAGAGGTTCTAAAAGGGTAGAAGGTTTCTGCTGTGAAACTAGTTTGTTTCATTGGTTTTCTTAGGTCATCATATCTTATCTTATTTATTATTCTGTTGTGCATGATATTGACATGATATTGATATTTGTTTGTTTTAATAAGGTTTATTCATAATAAATCTAATTAACAACTTGGGTTTTAATAAACTTGTTAATTCTATCAATCGGTGTCTAAATTTCCCAACAGATGCATCTCTATTTACCTTTCATCACTTTAACATTCATCTCTATTTACTAATTTATGTTGATGACATTTTGATCATTGGCACTCATGCATCTCGATCGTATGCTTTCACTAATCAAAATTCTCTAAAATGAATTTCCCTTAAAGGATTTAAGTGAATTATCATACTTTTTGGGAATTCATGCAGTAAGGGATTCCTATGGCCTTCACCTATCCCAATCCAAGTGTATTTCAAAGGTGCCATCTTCCACTCCTTTTGCCTCAAGCTTTGTTCCAGTTTGATGGTGATACCCTTACCTAACGGTATTGAGTTTCGACAAATCATTGGTGCTCTTCAGTATTACACTCTTAGAGCATTACCATCAAGTGTGCCAAACATCAAAAACAGACATTCATGAGATGTGTTAAATGCCAAAAAATTTTGAAACATGCTATAGTACCGTCTTATCTTTGGCACGGTACGGATGAATATGGCATATGTGTTTATTATTTTTTTTATTCATCTTTCTCTCTCATCCAAATGATTAAAATATCTCTTCATCTTCTCTCTTTGTCACTCTCTATCTCTTCCCTCTCAGTCCTCCGTGCTCAAGATCTCTCGTCGTCAACCTCCACAGCCCTGGCCGCTAACCTCTACATCCCTCACCTCCGACCTCCCACACTAGGTCTCTCATTTCATATCTCTCTCTATCACTCTCTATCTTTTCCCTCTCCTCCCTGCTCAAGATCTCTCGCCGCCAACCTTCACAGCCCTCGCCGTCGACCTTCATAGTCCTCGCCATTGACCTTCAGATCTCTTAATCGAGTCATGGGTGTATTTTTTGGGATGGGTTCCGATGTGTGTGTTTTGGGTCACTGATTGATCGGTTGGGTTGGGATTTTGGGCCGATGGTGGTGTCGTGGTTGTGGCGGTGGTTGGTTGAGTTTTGGGCCGACGATGTTTGTGGCTATAGTGGGCCAGCGGTGTTTGTTAAAGATTTTGAGTTCTTTTTTCCCCCCTCTTTTGTTGAGGTTTTTTGATTTGGAATTTGTTGGAGATTCGGTGATTGTGGTTGTAATTTGTGGCGGTGGTTGTTGTTGTGGCAGTGGTCATTGATTGATCTGTTGGGTTGGGGTTTTGTTGAAGATTTTGAGTTTTTATTTTATTTTATTTTATTTTTATTTTGTTGAGGTTTTTGGATTTGGAATTTGTTGGAGGATTCGGTGATTGTGGTTGTAGTTTGTGGTGGTGGTTGTTGGTTCTTGGGTGGTGGCGGTGACTGCCATTGGGTTGTGCATTTGTATATTGGCTAAGTTTTGATTAAATATATTATTTAATGAGTTGTATATATTATTTTAATGTTTAGAATCAAAGAATAGAAGATGTGATAAATGGTGAATTGTAAAATGGTGTGTTAAAACAATAAAGTAGGCTTTTGGTGTGTCAAAATGACATTTTTTATAAGAAAGTTGATGGGAATGCTCTTACCTATCTTGATATTTCATTCTCTGTTAATCAATTATGCCAATTCGTGCACTCGCCTACTTCTCTACCCATTGGACATCCACAAAAAGTGTTACACTACGGATCTGCATGCCTCTTAAGGATCTCCAAGTGCCCTTAGCCTTTCATGCTCGACCAAAACACATCGAGGTGGGCTATCACTTCATTCAGAAAAGGTCATTAATAAGGATATGATTACAGAGGGTCTGTCTTATCCTCGTTTCTCAATTTTAGGGAACAAGCTTCTAGTTACGTCCCAAACCATTTAGCTTTGAAGGGGCTGTTAAGGAAAGATCTGATATTGGAAATTCCTATATCAGCAAGAGTGCTGATAAGGAAAATTCCCACATCAATAGTAATACTGATATATCAGGTAACAAAAATATTTCTGGTATTGAAGATTAATTGAAGAATCTTCTTCCCACACAAAGTCCACTAGTAATCTAAAAGACAACTCAGAGACCATATCTGTTAAGGAAATACAGCTCATCTCAACAACCTCATCAAAGGAAAATTTATCTCCTTAAATCTCTCATTAACATTAGAGATATAGTAGGCAATTAGCCCAATGCAATAGTGCTAGAAAATGAGGACCACAATATATTAATCAAGTGCAGCAAAGCTCTTTCTCAACCAAAAAAAAAAAAAAAGTGCAGCAAAGCTTATTTCAATGTTGCTTGTAACTCTATACTTAAAGTAATAAAGATTCTACCTTTTAGTTCAATAAAAAATAAAAATAAAAAATAAAAAACCTCGAAAGAGAAGTATTTCTTAGTCGCCACATTTCCTATATGTTCCTCTGTTTTGTGGCAACCAAACAGCTCAAAGATACAAACGAAAAATGGAACAAAACCCAGAAAAAGAAAAGGACAATAATCAAAGAGAGCTCAACCAAATTGTTAATTAGCCAAATGAATGCATTATAGAGAGAACAAAAAAATTAATGAGAGAAAAAAAATAACATAACGGAAATGAGAGAAAGAGTGTTTATGTTTACCCATTAAAGGGAAGAAGGGGAAGACCGTTCACTAAACGATAGATTCAAACCAGAAATTCTGGATCAGACCCAGCAACTATGAATCAAACTACCAAACTCAGTCTTTTCATATTCCCGCTTCCCTGTTGTTTGTTTTATTTCAACTTTCAAGTATTCAACATTGCTTTTTTCAAGTTAACGTTTAGGTCAAAGGGAATATTACTCCATCAAAGCGGAGAAATTATAAAGTCGTCATGGTGGACAAGTGATATGGTCTACCATTCCACTAAAGGACTCACACTGGTTTAAAATTGCTAAGTTAAAATTTTTTTTAAACAGAAACTGATTACTTATTTAGCAATTTTAAACAAGTGTGAGTTTTTTAGTAAAATGGTGGATAAGTGATGTGGTCCACCAAAGACTTAATAATTTCTCCATCAAAGTGATAGTTAGCATTAATTACTATTTTAATGATGTGGCATATCCTCAATCTAGATTTATTTTAGGAGTTTGGCTTACTTTTAATACTTTTTTAACTGAGTTTGGCTTGCTTCCAGTACTTTTTTAACTTAAATCTCTTTTTATTTTAATGAGAAATTGTCATATCACCTGCTAACTAAATAAAATGTGAAGATTAAAACCCACTACCACTACCACTACTACTTGCCATTGTTATTTAAAACAAAAGGAGATGTCCAGTTAAAAAAAATACCGAAAGTAAGCCAAACCCTTTTTAACTGGAGATCTCATTTTGTTTTAAATATACAATGGCAAATGGTAGTTTAAAACAAAAGGAGATTCTAATTAAGAAAGTACTAGAGGAAAGCCAAACCTTTATTTTAGACAAGGGTGATATTTATTACACACACCTTATTCCAGAATTGAGATAAAGTGTAATATTTAGGATATTGTACCTGATGCAATTGCTATAAATGACTGAGATTTAAAGTTATATTTTTGCAATTTTAAATCTCAACCATTGAAAAAAAAGAAAAAAAAAAGTAAAAGTAAAAAAGTAAGATTAGTAAAAAATTGTTGTGAGAGGAAGGGGGTTAATTGCACAGTGTAATTGCATATGACATCAAGTCTTCCACGATGGCATGACCCTTGATGTGATGGTCACTTCATAAGTATAAGTACTTGTGGGGTGTGAGGAATAAGGGTCGGGGTTCAAGTCTCTAAGGTTTCGTTTGGGAGTTCATAAGGAATGAAATAGAATGGAATGATCATAAGTGAATGGAAATGAATTGAATGAAATGAAATGTATTTAAGTAAGAGAAAAGAATGGAATGAAATAGAATTAAGTAACCTTGATTGGATGTTTTAAAATAAAGGAATGAAAATGAATGAAATGTAAGTAATCTTGTTTGGGAGTAACATGGAGGGAATGAAATGAAATTATTTTATGACAATATTATTGTTAGACCCATATTTTATAATAAAGGGTTGAATATATAAGAGTATTTTGGGAGTTTTAGTAAAAAAATTATTAAATCTAATTTTATTTCCTCTCATTCCTCTTAATTTCGAGGGAATGAAAATTTGAGATTTTAAGGGAATAGGGAGGAATGTGTATTCCCTCCTACTCATTCCATTCCCTCCCACTTATACTTCTAAATAAGGGAATGGACTTTTCATTTCTATTCTCTCCATTAAAACTCCTAAACAAGGGAATAAAAGAATATTCTAAAATCATTCTTTTCATTTTTTTTCCATTCCATTTCATTCCCTGCTCTCAAACGAGCCTTGAGATAGAGTTTCACATATATACACATTTAAATTAAACTATAATAGAATTTCTTATATTGTATAAAAAAGGTAAAAATTACGTACTAAGGAAATAAAATTATCGAGTAATGTATGGCCACAAACTATTTTACAATATTTTTATAAATTGCTATTGTGGCCAACGTCTTATTGGTTTTCATATAGGCCCATCTCTAACATTATTTTTTTGACGAAATTACAATATTGGTCCCTTAAGTTTATCTTGTGTGCGCAATTGGTCCCTTAAGTTTGAAGCATGCACAATTGGTCCCTCAAGTTTTCAAAATGAGTAATATAAATCTTTTTACTAATTGCCATTAACGGTGTTACTTATGTGGTTAATGGAATAATAACTTAGCATTTTGTTTTAATGACGTGGCATATTTTTAATTAAAATATTACAAACTAAAATTACACATGAGAAACATTATTTACCAAATTAAAAAACTATTTTCTACCAATTGTAAACACCCAGCTACGGCTTAAAAAAAAAAAAAAAACACCCAGCCAGCCACGAGACAAAGAAGGGGAGAGAGAGGGAAGAACAAGCCCTCATCGTCCTCGTCCTTGTTCGACAAGGAGAACTTAGGCACTTCCACTGGCTTCACCGAACTACTACTGCTCCGATCCGACAATCTCTTCCACACAAAAACCAAAAGTCCAATTATCACAGCAAACGACGTCGTGATGATCAGTACGACCGAATCCGATACCGACTTGCCCAGCGAAATTCCCAGCACCGACTCAATAGTCTGCACCAATTCCGAATTCGAACCCATATTCAAACTCAACTTTTTTTTTATATTCAATTTTAAGTGTGAAATTTGAGCTTCATTTGGATTTTTTTTTACTTCGTTTGCTGTGTCGTTTGCATTGTTAATCTTTTTCATTTTTTTTTTAAGCTGTGGCTGGGTGTTTAAAATCGGTAGAAAATAGTTTTTTAATTTGGTAAATAATGTTTCTCATGTGTAATTTTAGTTTGTAATTTTTTAATTAAAAATATGCCACATCATTAAAACAAAATGCCAAGTCATTAATCCGTTAGTCACATAAGTAACACCGTTAATGGCAGTTAGTAAAAGAACTTATATTGCTCATTTTGAAAACTTTAGGGACCAATTGCGCACACAGGGTAAACTTAAGGGACCAATATTGTAGTTTCGCCTATTTTTTTCATTTATCAATAGACACTCATAACATTAACTGTTTGTAATTTTTTTTTTTAAAAAAGTTTGTATCCCTAGAATTTATTGTCAAATAAATTCTATCTTAAATTCTTCTTTAAAATTATTTATTGTCAAATCTGAATAAATAGTAGTAATTAAAAAATTTATTAAAAAATTTACTTAAATAGAAGAGTAAATGAATCCATTCATTAAAACCTTTTGATTTTTTTAAGGCATTAAATCTATGCTTAAGTGGCAAGTTAATTATTACTATATTTCTCTTTTGGATACATGTAAAGTTAATTAATATTTCCATTCATTGTCCCATTTCCCCATCCACCCTCTTCTCCACTGCACGCAATTCTATATAAACACTCTTTTATCATATCTCTCAAGACATCTCCTCTCTGTGTGTATGCATGTGTGTGTGTGCTCATCTGCAAGCCATGGCAAATTTCACAATTAATAACAAGTTAATACTCTCACTATTCATCTTTGTTCAGTTCATCATCATCATCAGCACTCCAGGTAAGTTTTAGTTGTGATTTCTGAGCAAGGCTCCAATTCAATCTCTCTCTCTCTCTCTCTCTTTATAGTCAATTTACGTGCATGCATTGCAGGATCCAATGCTGAGCTGATGCCAGTTGGGACATCAACCAAAACGTTAGTGCCCATAGGCCCAATTTTTGAAATTGGATTTCCAGGCTTTCCTGATGCAGGTACTGGACAGAGTTGTTTAAAATGCACTTGCTGCCAAGATCCTTCTAAAAGGGAAGGTTGCACCACTCAGCAATGCTGCTATAGCCAAAGATGCAACATTCCCCAAAAGCCTCCTGGATTTTGTGCTATTTCACCCATTAAATGTAACTGTGACTCTTGCTCTTCTGCCTAACTCTATCCTTTCCATCTTCACCTTCCATACTTCTGTCTATGCCAAACTATTCTCCTAACTAAAACAATAAAAATAAGAGATTCTCCCTTATGCATTTATTTTGCTATATATGTGCCAACACAGAAAACCAACCTTTTCATAGACTGTACAAGTTTTTCAGTGTTTACACATTTCACCTATCTGTTATTACCAAGGTGATATAGATATATATACAATGTAAACATAATTACTTGAACAGTTGGTCGTGGAGCTGTTGCTAAATATTATCAGTCCCTCTTATAATTGTACTGTTATTAATTTCTAAATTAATGAAGATGAATCTCATTTGTCTAGCGTTCCAAACTTCCAAAAAAAAAGTTGTAAAAAAAAAAAGTTGTTGCCAGCTTCACATTACTCTACCAATGCAATTGACATGGGCGAAAGCACGGACACAAGTATGACATAACAACATGATAATTTTTTAAAATTATGACAAAACACGTCGGGGATACCGGATACATATGTTAATTAATTATTAAATATATTTTTATTTTTAAATATTGCTAAGCATTTATTTTTTCATATAAGGTTAAACATATATCAATCTAAGAGTAATAATGGATAATAAAGTGAATTCATGACTAATAAATAATGTTTAGAAATTAGAATGCAAACCTAGAATAATATCAAAAATAGTAAATAAAATATAATTAATTAAGTGTTCAAGATTGAAACTAAAAATAAATAAAAGATAAGCGTTTCTCCCACATCTTGGCCGTGTCCCACAATTTTTCAAAAACAAAAAAATTACATGCAAAAGTGTCCCATGTCAAACACCAGTATAACACCTTAAATTTAGGATATGTTTGTTTGGAGGGATTTTAGGGAGAATGGAAAATAAAGAAGAGAAAAGTAGAGAGAGTATTTTTAGTGGGTGTTTGGTTGGGAAGGGAGAGGAAAAAAAAAAGTGGTGGGGCTGGGTGTTTTCTTCTTGGGCCCACCAAGATGTTTTCTCACATTAAAATGGAGAGAAAACTGGAGGAAAAAGCTCAATATATTGAGCTGACGAAAATGCCCATGTGCACTTGCATATGGGTTTTGTCCAGTTGGTTTTTTTTTTTTTTTTTGGCTTTTCTTGTACTTCTCAATAGTGTTTTTTTTTTTTTTTTTTGGGTGCTATCTTCCTTTGACTTGTGCTATTTAAAAAATAATCAAAAAATTGAAGCGTCCATACGCCATACACAAATTTTTAAATAAAAAAATGTGTTAATTTTTTGTTTAATTTAATTGGGACATAATTATAAAATTATACTAACTTCATTTTCTATCTTCTCATTTTTCTTCTCAACCAAACGTATAAGTTTTCTATCTCTCTATTTTTTCATCTTTCCAACCAAATATAAATGGGAGAAAATTAAGGGCCTATTTCATAGCGATGTTTAAGTATTATTGTTCAAAATTATGTGAAAACTATGATTTAAAAAGTGTTTTAAAAACACGTATTTATAGTGCTCATAATGCAAAAGATGTATATAATATCATGTTTCTAATAACATATTTTCAAATGTGAAAAAAAATAGAATTTTGTGTTTAGTATGTATACGTGTATTTTTTTTTTAAAAGTTTGTGAAGTTATTACTTTTTCTGACAATAACTGTACTTTTAAGTTTTTTAATTTCTTTGATGAGAGCCCCACGGCCCACCCATTCCCACAGCCACACACATATCTTCTTCTTCCTTTTTTTTTTTTCCCACATCTTCTTCCCATCTCCTTCTTCCTTTTCTTCCAATATCCCTCTTTGCTTCAAAGGCTTATTTTGCAAAAGCCATAAAATTACACCCAAATCATTCAACCAAAACTGAGTACCCACATCTCTGTCGCACTCTCTCTTTCTTTTATTTTGCAAAAGTATATTGCTTATTTTTTTTTTTCTTTCCACACTTATCTTGTGGAAAGAAAGAAGGAAGTAAAAGAAAGACAAACTAACTCACACGGAATGACAATTAAATTCTAACCCACAAGTTTTATATTGTTTTGGCCTTCGAAGTTCTAAACACAGAACATATTAACCGAAATTCACTTGAGATTCGAGTATCAGTAGGGGTGGCAAATGAGCGAGTTAGATCATAAATAGGTTGGGTCACAAATGTGTTGGGTGTGTAATTACCCATTTATCCATTTATGATCCATTTATATATAAATAAATTACCCGTTACCAACCCAACCCATTTAATTAGTACCCACCCATTTAACCCAATGAGTTGAAGAAAAATTACAGAGACACGGAGAGATTTGGACAAAGAGTGCACCTTGCCTCTCTTCCCAAACCCTTTTCTCAACATTTCCCCTTTTTGATTATGAAACTAATTTTCTCGGATCTTAAGTTTTCCTGAAAAATCTTCTCAGGAGTCGTTTGCTAGGTGAGAGAATATGCTCCAATTGCAGTTGGTTTCAACCCAACCCATTTAAGTTGAAGTGGAGAATCGGCTGGCGAATGGAAGAGTCGCGGCGGCGTCGGAAATGAGTGAACTCAGTAACCCGGCGATTAACCTGTGGATGTGGAATAAAGGTAGGACCAACACGGTCGAGTCGGACTCACTGAGTCTGTACACTGATTTGATGTTCCATACCGAAGAAGCTAGGTTGAGCTGAGTCAAAGGCACGCCCTTGGGTCGGTTCGTGGTGCCTGAGGTGTACAAGAAGAATGCCACGTCGGATGGATCGTTCATGAGTTCCTTAACCGACTCGGAGTTGGAATCGGTGGAAACAGAGTTTCCGATACTGATACTTTCTTGCATTCTTGTTCTACTTTTTCAATTTTAACTTAAGGGAAAATAAGGAAGTGAAATTTTTGTTTGGTTGCTCGGAAAATGGAGGAAAAGAAAATAAAGTGATGCTTTTCTGGGATCCTTTCTTTTTCTTTGCTTTTATTATCAAAAAAATGAAAAATCGGCTATTTTTGGGCTTAGTTGAGTGGTAAAGTTTCCAATTTTGTTTGAACAATCTTATTAGATTCAGAATTCCTCTTCCTGTTGTTTTCCGCTACTTTCTTAGTAACCAAACAGGGAGAGATTTGGACTTTTTTTTGTTGTTGGTGAAAGTAATTTTGTAATCTTTAGTTTAGCTTTTTTAGAAATTTAGAATTTTTGTTGTTTATTTAAATTTTAGATGAATTTAGAATTTTTGCTATTTATTTAAATTTTAGATGAGTTTAGTGGGAATTAGTAGGTTTATCCATTAAAACCCATATAATTAAATAACTTATTAAGTCTTTATCCATTTAACCCAAATATTCAAATGGGTTGGGTTAAGACTTATCCAAATAAGATGAGTAATGAGTGGGTTCATGGATATGGATAAAAATTGTCACCCCTAAGTATCATGACACTACAACTGCTACAAATTTTACCGCATAAACCTTATAATGTTATTGTCAACTTTTATATACAAAAGTACATAAATAATTATAAGTTTATTTATTACATTATTGTTGACTTATCACATGAATTTGAAAACTTTTTGTAGCATTTTCCTTGTTTTTCTACAATCGCAAATAATGGAAAATGAAAACATTTAAAATTTTCATTTTCTTTCACTTTCTCAAGTTTTCTGGCAACCAAATAGAACGCAACCAAATAAAACAACAACACATTAAATAAAAACCAATTATTCAATGGCTATGAAAATAATATAAATTTCTAATTAAAAATAGATTTACGATTATTGAACAGACGATCTCTAACAAAGCATTTTTCGACCAACGCAATAAGGAATAACAAAATAAAAGATAAAAATTGAAACTCTAAAAATGAATCTAAGACAAACTTTGATTAAGATAACTAATAAAATGCATGATAATTAAAAAAAATTACACAACTATATTGTGTTACTATGGTACTACACGACCAAGAAGAAAATTACCATTTTCTGTGTCTTCTGCTTGAGAGACTTTGGAATGGGGCCTGGGTGTTCTGATATTTTAATTTTGACCCTTTTTGGATGGCTGGGGCCTGGGTCTTAACTGCATGAGGGTATTTTTGGTAAACTAGGTAAATGTAGTAATTATTTGTAAGGGTATTGTAAGGTCACAAATTGAGTCTTAATCCTAAAAGGTAAAATGATTTTGGCCCAAAGAGCCCAATACAATGAATTTGTAGAAAATGGGTTAGAAAACTAGGCTCTAATGAGTTGGGTAACAATTATAATGGATTCTAATCACAATAAAGTAAAGATGAATTAGTTTTATCTACAGAAAATTGTCTTCGGCACAATTCGAGCAGAACAGTTCTTGTATATATACCTCTTGAATTTGATTACCAGCACAGTTCTTATTACTACAATATTTTTCTCTTAATTCTCTGATCCCCTTCCATCTGGGTCTCCTTTCTATTTTAGACTCTCTTCTTTCTTTTATCTCCACCCTCCATGTGTACATTAGATTGTTAGTGTTGATCCTTGTCTCATCAGCACTTTCCTGAAGTCTTTGAAAGTAGCTGTAAGGCTAAAAAATACTGTTTAGATATCGCTTCCTCATTAATGCGGCTAGAGAGTTAGTTACAGAGCATTCAATGCGGTGGTAACACTTTCTCTTAGATATTTTACAGCTTCCGTTTGTCTTGTACGTTCATAATGCATATCCTTATTAATAGAATTTCTTGGAATGTTACTCTAGATGACAAAACACACCTTCTAGTCTCTACTTCGTTTAGGCAAGGAGATGCTCCTCCTCGGCCTACCCTCCCCAGCCTTCTCATTCGTAGTTTGCTCGTGAAGTTCTGAGTCTTACATCTTCATTACTATTTATCTGTCCTAGGACCGCTAAGCGTCCTCAGACAAGGCCCAAGGCCCAACATATTTTCTTGGGCTCCTTATCTCTACAAGTATAATTATTGATTATGATCAAGTTGGAAATTTATGAAAATTTGATTTTTTTTTTTTTTTTTTTTTTAAGAAACAAACTAATTGCTAAATTCCAACGATCCAGTGAAGAAATGTTAACTTCCTGATATATTAGGACACATCTGGTATATTAAATGGAGATTACGATAAAAATAATAATTTATATTATTTGTAATAAAAAATATTGTAATGTAATAACTATTATCACGGTTCATATGTTTAATTGTAAAGTTAGAATAACATTAATTGTTTTTGGAAAAAGAGAGATTTTTTTTTTTTAATGATTTTTTTGTAGCTAGCTGATATCTAGATTTTTGAGGATGGAAACATGCATACATGTCTTTGCTAAAAACATTTTCATATCTAGGTGCAATGTCAATTTAAGTTGTTTACATATGGTATAAGGAAATCTTTTTATTTTTTTTTTGGATAATTCATTTGGTACAAAAAAACGAGAGGTATGCGTGGAGGAATTGAACCATGGTTCTCCTTATAAAGAAAACCACGCAATGCCATTGAGCTACACAGCTCTTGGTGTGCACGGACACTTAATCAGTCATCAACTTCACCATTATTGGCTAAAGATGAGTTCATTCAATAATCATTTTGGTACTTTGGCCGACATTTTATGTGGTAGTGTCTCTTCTATTTCTTTCTGCAGGATGGGGCATGATTCAGATGATCCAAAACAGAGCACTATTATTTAATATGACAGCTTTGTGAGCTCCTGCACAGCTATGTGAAATTAAGTTGTTAAAAATGAGTGGATCTTAGTATGGTGATTTTATTTTTGACATTTTCAGCAATCCAGATTCAAGATAATGTCTGACTCTATCATTACAAAGAACATCCTTCTCTTATTTTGCATATTGAATCACTTACTAATCTGACATTTAATTGAAATTGTATCATTTGATATGATTTTACATCACTTGTTAATCCGATGTCTTAGTGAAATGAAATCATTCCATTTGTTCTTTGCCATTTGGATTCTGTCTGTTTTGGCCAATAAACTCTTGCTCAAATGCTGCCCCTCATTCCTTTATAATAAGATGGAGGGTAAAGTCGTTAGTTCAAAACTCATAAGATGTGCATATAACTTATCAATGAAAAAAATGATAGTCCATTTTGTTTCTGTAGGGTATTGCTTAAGTATAGTCAGATCATGTGTAACTTTTGCTCAACATCTTCATTAAGGATATTATTAACATTGAGTAGCCCTTTTTCAGGGTGAGGTTGGGGTGGTTGGTTTGTTGAAAACTTCATTAATGAGCTAACAATTGTGCCTTCCTTCCACCAATGTGGATAGAGAATAGATTGCATGGTGAAATTTTAGATCTATTTTTATTTGTTTTTCACATTTGACATTTCTTGGATAAAGTACATATACATATTTTTTTAATTGTAAAACAACAGGTTGTAATTTCCATCCTAAATAAGGATTTTTTTTTTCCATAAAATGAGTTAGAAATACAAATCAGGAACAATTTCACCTTTTCTTTCGACCCCTTCAGCATAATAAGATTTAGTTTGTTTTTTATTTTCTGATTTGAAAAAGGAATGTGAAATCAAATTTCAATGGCCAATTCTTACATAGTCCCGAAGCACTGCTCCAAGACTATCTAAATTTTTTCCAATTTCAATACCTCTTTTGTTTTGCTTTTTACTTCTTAAATTTGATGGTACAATTCACACCCCCCCCCCCTCCCCGACACCACTGAATGTTTATATGTGATATGTCTGGTCTATATGCAGATGGTACAAAGTTTGGAAGAATTAAAACATTTCTATACATTTTTAGTTTTTTTTCATTACAATTTTTCAATGTGATTGCATAATGTAGGTAGATCTATGATCTAGAATTACCCCTCCCCCCAAAAAAAAAAATCTATGATCAGTGCCATTGACAACCTGGCACCACTGATTGGAAGCTCCTAGAAAGGAATATTATGAAATAGTAAAATATATTGGATTGAAGTACTTCAATACGGCACATACTTAAGAAAATTAGGAAAAGTATTATTATTATTATTTTAAATGAAAGCAATGTACGTGTGGACCTCCACTCTGTGGTGTAGATTTTATAGTTAATCTAAGCTGTTACGACAACGACATATGAGGCGTGTTTTAAATTGTGTCACAATCAATCATTGATGTTGATTTGCTAAAGGGGATGCATGTGAGCCTTGCTCTAATTGGGAACTAGAATAGAATCAGATTCCCACAAACCATTATTGATTTGATGCATTTGGGCCCAATGTTCCTTTAATTTTTATGGGTCAAATTCTAATCAAGGTCTTTCAAGAAAAAATTTCACATATTTTGGTCCGTGATTTTGAAGAAAGGTTTTGTTTTTGGTTAAGTAAAACCTACATATTGTAATCCTTAAGCTATTGAGTTGAATTTCAAATAACACCTCCTATATTGGTAGAAGAAACGTAAAAGATAATGTCATACTCATTAAAATGTGCAACTTTTTAATGAAAAAAATAGTAAAGAGAGAACATTTGAAATCCTTGCAAAAGATAGAATGAGGAAAACCAAAATTAGTTAGAAAGTGAAAGTATAAAACTGGCTTGAAATGTATGTATAAAGCCATACAAGGACTCTCAACTTTTCTTGTTCACTCCTTAATTACATGTACACATTTTCTTAAAGAAAAGCCAAAAAGAAAGAAGAATATAAAAAAGAAGAAGAAAAGAAGGGACAATAGGAGCTTGTTAAGATTTTTTTTTTAGATTCTACAAAATCTAGTGGCCACAAATTAAGGAGACATTAACATCATCCAAGGTCATGATCCAATTGGTTAAAGTTTTGGTATGATATAGATACTGAATTTGAACACTTAGAGAACAATTGTGTCATATTGGTCGATTTAAAGATTCTTGCTATCCGTGGCATGAAGCAAACGAATTTTAAAGGAAAGGCAAATTGAAGTCATGATTGACACCTAGAACATTTTTCACAACTATTTTTCCTAAATAATGAAAATTCCTGAACTCTGATTTTGCAACTTTTGATCACCCAGATGTGGCGGAGAACTTGCTCGTCCTAGATAAAGCCTTATTTCTATTTTTGATTGGTCTAAAATATTAGCTCTTCTAACCAAAAATAAAAAAATAAAATTCCTTTAATTTAAAATATTAACCGCTTATTTATATACTGCACCACCAGAAAAAGAAAAAAAGGAAAAATAAAAATTGAGCAGAGAGCCTGAGCCTTTAGACCCATCTAGAAAACCATAGAAAATGACTTCCTAACTAGACCCACCATACAAAGACAACGCATATCGACCTCTAGTTCCTTATCACACCCATCACTATTTTGTTCTAAATAAAAATAAAAAATAACAAAATTAAATAAAAAAAATCATATTCTCCACAATCCCACATGATAGTCAATAACAAATTAACAATAATATTGAAAAATAGACAAGATTCAACCAAAAAAAAAGAAACAAATCGTGTAAAATAAAGCAACAATCTCAACCTTATTCCAAATATGTATAGTAATAATAAAATAACACACAGAAATTTGTAATTTGGGGTTACCTACATATATTTAGAAACTAAAAATTACACAAAAAAAGAATAAAAATATTTTAATTAGAAAAAATAAAATAAAATGAAAATTCAGCGTCTACAACGGGTAATTGCACTGCACCCGCGACTATAGGGATTTGCTTGAGCGCCAGCTCGGCAATTGTAGTACGACGCGCCACGTCGAGAGCAGGGCACAGTGTTCCTCCTCAGCGCACCGTAGCTTATGTACCGCCTCGTGGCTAAGATGCGCCGGTTGATTTCCGAGTCCATAGCGAACTCCAGCCCCAATTCCTCGTCATCCCCGCCAGCTAGCAAACACTCGGCGATCGAGCCGCGGCACTCCGATTTAATCGGCGCGAAGCCCAGCTGGAAGTGGTCCCCACCGCCACTTAAATCGACGGCCTTGGTTGAGCTGATGCTGAGCGCGAGATGGACGGCTAGGATCGCGAGAAAAAAACTGCACAGCTTTGAGGTTCCCATTTTGGAAGGTGAGTTGCCTTTCCCTTCTGTTTCTGTTTTTTGAGAGAATGGAAAGGAAATTGAAGGACTTGTTTGGGAGAGGCTCTTATATATATAAAGTTTATAAGTGACAGTTGGGGTAAGGAAATGACATTGGATTTGAGATTTATTTACAAAGACTGCCACTTGACTTTAAAATATGAAGTGTGAACTAGCTTTGCTTTAGTTTGCTTGATATTTAAGAATGTCAATGACTTTATGGACACCCACTAATAATATTAATCTCACCTTTTGACTCATTTGTTCAGTAAATTGTTGCATTTGTCTCTTCCCAAAAAGAAGAAAAAGAGAGTGAGAGAAAATTAAATGATGCCATGAATTATGAGCTGTTTTAACAATTAGGCCAGTTAGTGGACAGCCAATGTGTGAGTGTGACAATTGGGGGAGCGTTTTAAAAAAGAGTGGCATGTGGTGATTGATGAATCCATTTGTAAATGGGATAAATTCCTATTTAAATAAAAATCTAGTATCACAAAAAAATGTACAACTTTTTTAACAATTGTACACATAGTAAATTGAGTAGTAGAGAAAAAATTATAAATTTATATAAAAGTGATAAAAAATTAATTACACACCATCACATATGATAGTTGCGACAAAATTTTGATTTTTTATGTGCTACTAAAATTACCCCTCCTAACAAAGAGAAAGAAAAAAAAAAGTTGTTTTGCTTTTGCAAATAGTAGCTGTGTTTTCCTCATTTCTCATGTGGGTCCAGTTTGTATGTTATCAGCTACTAGCCTTTTAGCGCGTTTTGTGCCGTATTGTGGGTCTATATAAAATTAATAGAAAATAATTATAGTTAACTATGGGAGATAATTCCTTCTCAAAAAAAAAAACTATGGGAGATAATTCCTTCTAAAAAAAAAAAATTATTTTTATTACTATTCATAGGTCTTGTTACATTTTTTGTTACTATTCATAAATTTTACTGTACTATTTTAATTATATTTTAGCTTTATTTGTAGTACTGGTAGTAAAAAATTTACAATTTTAACTGAATAAGCTGATACCAAATATATCCGTGTTTTGCAACGGAATGATTTTCATTTCTCAGTTGGGTCCAGTTTGTATGCTATCAGCTTCTAGCCTTCTAGCGTGTTTTGTGCCGTAAATGAGGTTTATTTATTAATTTCTGTGACTCTAGAGAGAGAGAGATTGATTGTAATTTACTAATATTTGCAAATACATCAAAATAAGAAGTAAGAATTATCCCTCAAATAAAATAAAAAAAGTATGAATCAAATTCTTCATTAGTACGAACGGCCAAAACGCGAGCAACTTTAGCCCGCAAAACGGCAAAAGACCTCACAGACACAGTTGCCTTTTTTTTTTTATTACAAAAAATTATTAGTATTATTCATTATTATTGTTATTATTTGAAGTTTGATAAAGATAATAGCTGTGTACATGTATTTCTGGACCATCAATGGAGCCACATATATTGAAAATCATGAGGATTTTTTTTTTTATAGAAGAAAACATCAAAATTTTATTAAAAAAATCAGTCATGATCGGCAATAAGAAAGAGATATTATAGAAGGCATTTATTGTGGATTGGACTGAGGCAAGAAAATGATCAAAGGAGGCAAAGAGACTCATTTTCACTTTTAAAAGCATTGATTTCCAGCTCAGAGTCTCCATTAAGAATAATTGATGAGAGACCAAGTTCATGAGCGAAAAGAATGGCTCCCACGATCATCATAACTTCTACACCATCTGTTGATCTAAACGTGGAAGAATCTTGATTTGAAAATCCGATAGAAGAGAGATTGTTTATTTCTAAAATGGTTATTTAACAAAGACCCTGAGGGCACTGTTAACTAAACCCTATATTTTATTAGGAAAAAAAAAAAAAAACCTAGAGCTAGGGAATAAAAAATTGATGCCAAATGTGTAACTCAAAGATTAAATAAAAAAATTGTTTTAAAAAAATATTAAATAAATAAAAAAATCAACCTGTAAAAAGTGGGGGTAAAATAGTAATTAACATAAGTTCCCCCATTTGCTATTTCCTCCTACATTTTCTCCCTATTTTGGGGTATAAAAAAGTGGCGAGCCTGGAGAGAAAACTCCTCCACCCCCATTTTCTCCTCCGCTAAAATCACTCAAACAAACATCTCTCGTTTTAGTTTTCTCTCTTATTTTCTCACTTTTTCACCCAAATCAAATGAAGTTTTAAATGTTCAACTGCATTCAGGCTGCTCATTCCTAAGTGATTTGGGATTGCAATAAATTGCACTAAATCTAAATCCCACTGTATAGTATTTATATTTTATAGTCTATATAAAGGCTGTGTGGAAAATTTATTGTATCTTTCAACCGAAGCAACTAAAGCAAACAAATATTGGTTAGTGACATGATATAAAGCACTTTACCCAAAAAAAAAAAAAAAAAAACATAATATAAAGCAGAATTTTTCCGCACTTTACAAAAGAACAGACCACCGACGGTCTTGTGGATCCTTACCGTGTAGTCACTAGTGTGTACCATATCTATGGAAAAGTTTACGAAGATATCAAGTGCAAAAATATTGTCATGAACTATTGATCAAAGAGCAAAGCAACAAATACAAAATAATGGTTTTGTAATAAGATGTCAAATACTCCTCCATCCTTGTTGGTCATCTCAATAAGATTCAAATTTTTAAAGGTTAGTCAATTTAGCTCAACTAGTAAAGTTTTTTGCATGGTTTTAAAAACCAAAACGATCAAAAAACTAAAAAAGATACCAATTTTCAATTTTTATCATATAACTTCTGAGTCTAGTTCCCAATTGAACCGGTTTGACCGACCGGTTTGGTCTAATTTTCAAACAGTGATTTTCTGTCATCGAATAAAGGATTTGGGTTCGAATCCCACCCGCACTAAAAAATCCAATCGATGCCTTGACCTAGTGATATAAAGTAATAACCATGAAGTAGACCCTATAATTTCAAATTTGACTAAAGTACACTTTTGACCTTTAAATTTTTTGTTGTTTTCATTTTGGCCATTCACCTCTCGAATTTTCATTTTAACCCTTCATGTTTGATTCATTTTCATATTGGTCCTTTACATTTTAAAATTTCCATTTTGGCTCTTCATGTTTGATTCAATTTTTTTGTTTGGCCCTTTACTTTTCAAAATTTTAATTTTCATTAGGGGCTAAAATAAATTGTCAAAATGAACTTAAGGGGCCAAATAAAAAAATAAATCAAACAAGAAACGTCAAAATGAAAAAAACCCCAAACTTTAAGGGTCAAATTAAACTTTAGTCTTCAAATTTGTTATACACACACACACATATAAACTCTATGAAATCTTAAAATTTTATTCATCATAGAGTGACCGTCGTAAGTTCAAATTCTATTGCACTTATAAAAAACTTTTAAAAAAATATATAGGCTTTTAAAACTATCCTCTTTATATTAAATTAAAGGCAAAAACACTATTTTAGTCCCTACATTTTGGAGTCACAGTCAATTTGATCCCTACATTTTGGTAGCAGTCAATTTAGTCCCCTATTATTTTCAATTTACAATCAATTTGGTTCCTACAGTTAACTCACTAACAGAAAATGCCTACGTGGCAAATAGTTTGCATTGTTGGCACAAATGATGCTTACATGGCGTTTAAAATAATAGTAAAAAATTTTAGTAAAAAAAATGCCACGTCAACTAAAAAATTGAAAAAAAATAAAATAAAAAAGAATAACCAATTCTCTCTCTCTCTCCCCGATTATTTTTATCTCTTCAAAAAATCAAAGATCATATCAAAAATATTTTTTTATTCCAAACTGAAATTTTATTCAATTCAATTCAAAACTGAAATTTTTTTTATTCCAAACTGAAATTTTTTTATATATCATCTTTTAAAATATATATATAGGCTTTTAAAACTATCCTCTTTATATTAAATTAAAGTAAAAAATGGGTATTGACGAGGATTAGTTGAGGAAATCATAAATGTCCATTCATTTTTCAAAAAAATACCATATTTTAGGACTTCTCAAAATAGAATAAATGACTAACATAGAGGAGTAAATAATGGTTTTGTGTATTGTATGTCTAATGAAAATCATTTGTTCCATTTTGAGTGTTCCACTTTATGCTCCACTATTCACAACATGCCACAAGTTCTATTTTTTCTTTCATTATAAAACATCCAAAGTAAAAAAATAAAAAAAATAAATAAATAAATAAAAAGGAAGAAGAAGAAGAAGATACATAGCATTCTAAATTCTATAGTTAAAAGTGGAACAAAAGATTTTATTCTAGTGTGCCTTTTCACCTAGTTGATGACATGCAATGTTCAATTCGGTTTACTTTTAATGATGCTGAAAATCGTCAGTAAGTTACACAGCCCTCACGTGCTCTAGACAATGCCTGCACACTGGTATCGTTTATTAATGATGAGATTTGAACGAAGGATAATACCTAACTGAGGATGAGCATGTGCTCTGCTGAAGCAACTTTAGCAAGTCGGTCGGCGTGCTTGTTCTCCTCCCTTGGGATTTGAACAAACTTTACTCAGAAGCTGCTAACTCAATCCTTCACCTACTCAAGATACTTCTTCATCCGTTCATTCTTGCATTCATAGTCGCCATTAACCTGACTGATTACTACTTGGGAATCGCAGTATATGACCAAATTTTCAACTCCTGCTGCCTTGGCGAGGTCCAGCCCTGCTATTAATGCTTCGTACTCTGCTTCATTATTGGTCATAGGGAAGTCCAGACGGACCATGCATTCAATCTTATTTCCTTCCGAGCTGTGGAGTACCACACCAGCTCCACTTGCTTGCCCATTGGAGGATCCGTCTGTGTGGATGCCCCACTATGGGATCTCTTCTGCCCCTTGGCCTTCCACGAGAGTGAATTCTGCGATGAAGTCAGCTACTACTTGCCCTTTTATAGCCGTGCGCGATCGATACTATATGTCAAATTCACTCAACTCGACTGCCCATAATGTCATCCGTCCTGCAGCTTCAGGGCTACTCATAGCTCTACGCAGGGGCTTATCCGTCAGAACAATCACAGTATGCGCCTGGAAATACAGTTTGAGCTTTCGTGTCGTTGTTACTAACACGAAAGTGAGTTCCATCTGAGGGTACCTCTCTTCTGCTCCTCGAAGTGCTTGGCTCGTGAAGTACATGGGCTTCTGCACCCCATCCTCTTCTCTGACCAAAGCCGTGTTGATAGCGGCCGGGGAGACGGCAAGGTATAGGAATAGTTCTTCCCTTGGCTTAAACGGGCTTAATAATGGCAGAGAAGAAAGATATGCCTTCAGATCTTCAAATGCTTGTTGGCACTCGGTCGTCCATTCAAACGACTTCTTCAACGTGCGGAAGAAAGGTAGGCATTTATCCATTGCTCTTGAGACGAACTTGTTTAATGCAGCTACCTTGCCGTTCAGCTCTGTACTTCCTTGATCGTCTTTGGCGGAGCTAACTCCATTATGGCCTATATCTTTTCCGGGTTGACCTCAATACCCCTTTGGGATACCATGAATCCCAGGAACTTTCCTGCCGTTACCCTGAACACACACTTGTTTGGATTCAGTTTCATGTTGTACGACAGCAAGGTGTTAAAGGTCTCTTAGAGGTCGCTCAAGTGGTCGTCCTTCACCAGCATGTCGTCCACGTAAACTTGCACATTCCTTCCAATCTAATGTGCGAACATCCTGTTCATTAGCCTTTGGTCCGTGGTGTCCGCATTCTTGAGTCTGAATGGCATCACTTTGTAGCAAAAGAGCCCCTGGCGGGTGATAAATGAGGTCTTCTCCTGATCAGCCTCATTCAGTTTGATCTGGTTGTAATCAGAGAATGCGTCCATAAAGCTTAGCAGCTGGTATCTTGCGGTTGAGTCTATCAAGGTGTCAATCTGCGGGAGAGGATATCTGTCCTTGGGGTAGGCCCTGTTTAGGTCCGTGAAATCTACGCACATCCTCTACTTTCCGTTGGCTTTCTTAACCATCACCACGTTCGCCAGCCAGTCGGGGTAGTACACTTCTCGTATAAAGTCTACAACCTGTAATTTTTGAATCTCCTCAGCTATGGCTTTGTCACGCTCCTGCGCGAACACTCGCTTTTTCTACCAGACGGGAGAGAATAAGGGCGATACATTCAACTTGTGGACTATAATCGAGGAATCAATTCTTGGCATGTCCTCATGACTCCAGGCGAACACTTCTTGGTTTTCCCTTAAGAACGTCGTGAGTGTTTGACGCGCTGTCTGGCTAGCCAAAGTACCTATCCTCGTTGTTTGTTCAGGCCTAGAATCATCAAGGAGTACTGATAACGCCTTAAAATGTATACTTGTTATATATTTATATGGACGTTATCTCCTTATTACTATGCTTAATTTGTATAATTAAGCCATGATTTGTATTAGTCCCTATTATTTATCTTTACATAATTTCTTGAATAAGATGTCATTCATTGTGTGTAATTTTCTACTTTCAGGAAATCATGTGAGAAAGATGAGTTTACAGGAATTTGTGAGAGAATGGAGGCCAAACTAGAATTAAAGTGGAGATAAAGGACCATGCTTAAATATCTAAGGAGGTGCAGCTGGAGTGCTTGGATCGTCTACCATGATTGGAAGCTTCAAATAAGAAAGAAATCAAAGAGGCAGAATCTGAAAAGGAAAAATCTGATTTGAGCACTGATCAGTATTTTGGGTGTATCTCTCTCCTCAAAAATTCAATTGACACAAGACTAGAAGGGTTGGAACCATGACTTAAATGTCTACAACTTTTCAGTTTTGAGGTTTTCGAAATTCTCAATTTTTGAAAGCTGAAATTAACTCACAAGTTACTGCTGTAAACCTGGACGGAAATTAAAATAGTATAAGTTTTATTTTCTTTGGACACTTAGATGTTAGGGTTTTGGGAAAGGAGGCTGTGTAGAACGAATAGGGCAGAGAAAACCTTTTATTTTCCTCTCTCTAATGGCAGCCTAAACTCTTTGCTAGGGCTAGGGGTTATGTTTCTTCTATACGGTATGAATATTCAATGTGATTCTTTTTAGGATTTTATCAACGACATATTTGATTGTTCAATTAGATTTCTTTTGATGTATTAGTTCTTCCATGCTTTCAATAAGTTCAATCATGTTTTTCTTATTATTTAGATGAATTTCTAATAGTTTCAAATAGAAATCAGGTTTTAAAGTGAATGGGTTTTTCTGAAAACTTTTCTAACCGCATTATTAATTGAGGTTATCATGCGTTCTTGAATTGTCTCAGTTCAACCAAATCACAAGTTTTTAATTGTATAAGAACAATCAATTATGAAATATATAATTTCTTAAATCACAAAGAATCTCATATCGATATAGGGAAACACCTCGATATCCTAGTATTTACATTATTGATTTAAATCAGTTTTTATTATTATTCTTGTTAACAATCACCAAGCAAAAGTATTTTTCTTCTTTACCCAAATTTTTGTTTAATTATATTGTCTTTGAATATATCCTGCTCATTGTGGTTCGACCTCGGTACTTCGAGAATTATATTGCTATGATCTCCTGCACTTGGGAGTGAGCAAGCAAGTACTTTTTCCAACCCTTCCACCGGTTTTGCTGCCGTCCGCTGTTCTTCTATACACATAGCTTGCAAATGATCATTCATCTTCAGCATGACAATGTAGCATTCGCGTGCTGCCACTTAATCCCCTCTTACTTCTCCTACTCCGTACTCGGTGGGAAACTTGATCATCAAATGGTAGGTTGAGGTCACGGCCTTCCACGAATTCAAAGTACGACGACCTAATATGGCGTTGTACGCAGATGAACAATCTACAACTAGGAATGTGATATCCTTAGTGATATGCTGAGGGTAATCTCTGACTATCACTAGCAGGGTGACCGCTCCTAGGGGATGCACCTTTGTTCCTCCAAATCCTACGAGTGGTGCGTTGGTTGGAATCAACTGTTCTCTCCCTATTCTCATCTGCTGGAATGCCGAATAGTATAGGATATCGGCAAAGCTCTCGTTGTCCACAAGGACTCGATGGGTGTTGCAATCCTCTACACGTATGCTGACTACAAGTGCATCGTCGTGTGAGTGATGGAGACGTCGAGCATCTTCCTCCATGAACCCAATTGCAGGGCTGTCGATTCGTGCCATCTTTGGAATGTACCTCGTCAGCTGGACGTTTTGAACCATCCGTAGGTAGGTCTTGCGTGCCTTCTTGGAAGAACTGGAAGCCGCGCTGCTCCTTATAATCATCCTTATGTCTCCCAAGGGTGGCCTAGGGCGCTCGTTTTCTCTCAGGGCGAGCTATCCTTAGGGCTATTCTGTCCCTTCCTTACCGATGAACCTCTGCAACTTCCCCTGCCAGACGAGAACTTCTATTTGCTGCTTCAAGTCATAGCATTCGGATGTGTCATAGTCGTGATAGCGGTGGAAATGGCAGTACTTGTCTCTAGACCTCTTACTGGGGTCTCCCTTCAACTTGCTGGGGAATGTCAGGGCCCCTTCGTCCTTGATCTACATCAAGACTTGATCAATCGAGGTGTTCAGAAGGGTGAAAGCTTGTGAATCTTCCGATTGGAGGCTTGGAGCGTCTATCTTCCCTTCTATCTCCTGTCCTGGCCATCTTTTGCCCCCTGTCCTGTCGTGATTCCTCTTGCCTTTCTCTCTTTTTGGGCTTCTCTTCGCGAGCCAGTAGCGCATCTTCCGTGTTCATGTATTTAGTAGCCCTGTAGAGCACATCCGACATGGTTTTTGGGTCATTCTTATACAAAGAAAATAGAAACTTACCCTTCCGCAATCAGTTCGTGAACGCAGCAATGAGTGTCTTGTCGTCAGCTTCATCGATTGAGAGCGCCTCCTTGTTAAAGCGGGCTATGTAAGACCTCGGTGTCTCATCCTCCCGTTACTTAATGCTTATTAGGCATGTAGTGAATTTCTTACACTTGTGTCCCTCGATAAAGTGTGAGGCAAACTGGGCGCTCAACTCCTTAAAGGTACCAATGGAATTGGGCGTTAACCTGCTAAACCAAATCCTTGCGGGGCCCTTCAGCGTAGTGGGGAAGGCCCTGCACATAATCTCGTCTGCCACTCCTTGCGTGTGCATCAAAGTCTTGAAGGACTCCAGGTGATCTAATGGGTCCTTAGATCCGTTGTAGCTTTCCACCTGAGGCATCCGAAATTTTGGTGGTAGGGGGAACAACGAGACGGATGCGATGAATGTGAATTAGTTTGATGGACCAAGTTGTCAAGGTCACTGGACACCCATCCTCTGAGGGCGTTCATCATGAAGTCCATCCGTTCCTTCATCATCTGCATCTCCGCGACTATGTGAGGGCGAGCCGTATTTGTGTTGGATGGTCAACTAGTATCATGTCGTTCTTGTCTACTAGGAGCGTTGCTGCCTTTCGGCCCCTTTTGGTTCCTTCTTTCAGCGCTGGTTCCTTCCTGGTCTTCCTCTTGGGTGTTAAACGCTGCGTTCTTATGGCGCAGCTGTTCCTTTAGGTCATGATTCTTCTTAGTGAGGCGTTCCACTACTGTTGCGAGGGTTTGAACTTGTCTCTCTAGGGCAGTGGTGCGTAGTTTGTCACCCTGATTGTTAGTGGTTGTTGCCATCGAACGAGTAAGTACCATGCAACTTTTTCTCTGGAAAGCGGTAAATATGGCTTATCTCCTTTCCCCCACAGACGATGCTAATTGATAATGCCGAAAATTGTCAGTAAGTTACATAGCCCTCATGTGCTCTAGACAACGCCTGCACAGCACAAAACAGGAAGACCTTAGGAGAGTACCGGTGTAGTACCGGTCAAAAACCCTCTGAAGGTTAAGTTAGAAATCTTTTCACAACTCTAGAGTGTCAGAACTGATGTGAATTATGCGTACCTTAGTTTGTGAGGGTCTTAGGGTTTTTATAGTAGCATGGGGTTGAGATTCGTTTCTTGGCTTAGAAGATCTTTCCTTGTAGGAGAGATCTTCTTCAATTCACGTATCTTACAGGATCTTTTCCTTATAGGACTCTCTTGATTAGGGTTAAGTGTGGGACGCAAGTTGTTTCCATTTAGGATTCCTTGGAGGCCACTTAAGTCATGTGGATTCAATGTGGCCTTGAGATCTGTCCACCTTGTGTTCGTGTATCTTGGATCCGTCCATGTAGAAATACTAACCGTCCACCAATCTATTACCGTCAGGTCTGTTTAAATGGATCCGTCATCCCTAATTTTATACTCTTCAACTTTCTTGGTTCAATTGCAGGAAGAATATACAATACTTTATGAGTACAATAATGACAAACTTTTTACTCTTACATGAATAGTAAGTCTCACCGTAAATTTAATTATTAGGATCTATTATTATGTGAGAGGAGGAAACATGTCGTTCTTGTACTTTTAAAAATTGTATAATTATTCTTGTTTATATATGGTTTACTCTCCAAGAGTAAGTCCATAAGATCCTACCTAGGTGAGGTTCCATTTCATAAAAAAAATTAAAAATAAATTATCAGAAAAGAAGAAGACAAAGAGGAAACTTAAAAATCTGTACAAAACTAGTGTGCACGCCATTCAATAAATTTTTGGGAAAGTTTCTTGTTATGGAATGCATCAAATTGCTATTGAGGTGAGAATACACCTGCAAGCAATTGCTAAAAGAAACGAAGAAGCAATTGACAATTATTAATCAGCTACCGGAATGAAGTTTAAAGAGCACGACATAGATAATAAAAAAAAAGACCATATGCAAAATGAGACCATGGTGTTTGAATATATCAGATTCAGGATCGTAGGCAACCCACTCGTTGCTAGAGCCTTCAGTAAGAACAAATAGCCAATTTCCACACCATCCTTCCTTCTCTAGCTTTAAAAATTGGCAAAGTCAGAGCTTGGGATTAAATCTCTCTGCTTTGTTGAGACACATTCAAAAACTCCATGGTGTCCATGGGACAACTTTGCTAAACATCTCCAAGCCAAGTCATCCAGCAATCCAGGAATGGTACATTAATTCACAGGTTCCATTAAATATGTGTGGTGGTGAGACTCATTCAACTCTGACATGGAACAGGCACCTCCAAGGTATCACAGTTTATGGCTGTCATATCTATTTAAGTGTCCTTGATCTCAATTCCTCGTGTCATCCATAATGCTAGTATCACATACTTTAACGTAATTGTCTTATGTGGCAGATTGAATAATTATTTGTCACTATCACATGAACCTATCATTTTTCCTCCACCACTCACAATCTGTCACATAGTTTAGTTGTAGCAAAGTGTGTGTGAAAGTGTGTAATCTTAGCACATTATTGCTCATGTCATGGCAATGGTAAAGTTAAAAACCCTCTTTTATTTTTCTAATGTAATTTTGTAATACTATTATTACTTATTATTATGGAAAATCTTGCTGGTTGTGGGCTGAACTAATTGAGATCAACATCATCATTCATCATATTCATAGGATAATGCAAAGGGGTAAAGGCAAAAAGCGAGAGAAGGATTTGTATTGTATAATTAATCTTAATTGCCACCTCTAACTCTCTAAGAGAAATTTTGAAAGGAGCAAAATTAAGCTCACTTTTAACGTGAAATTTGTTTGATTTACAACTTTCCTATGTGTTTTTTGTCATCAATTGTATGTATTACAAGCTGAAGGAAATTTGATTCCCAAAAAAGAAGGAAAAAAAAAAAAAAAAACTAAAAAAGCTCAAGGAAGTTTTGAATTTTCCTATAGATGTGCTTTTACCAAATATAAGAAATAAAAACAGACATCCTTTTTTCGCCCAAGATTCCCTCGTCCCATTTAGCTTCATCACTCACACACAATCCCACTAAAAGGTATCCTTTCAAAAGGTAATAAAACTATAGTCTACAAAAAAACCATTTCAATAAATCTAATAAAGGCTCAATGACAACGCTATCTCTCATGTTATGAGAGAGAGGCTCATAAGACCATCTAATGAGATACATTCTCCATGTCATGCGTTTACTGAGTTATACCAACTTGGCAAACTGGCAGTAGCACTTTTGGAGAAGTGAAGACTTACATTTTAGGCATACTTAATCACTGCCTTTTTTTTATATAAAAAATAATATATGGTAATGAATTAAAACAACAAAGTGAGTATATAACTTACCAATTTAGGGTGAGGGTGGGGAGAAAGAAGAAGAGGAAAGAAAGAAAGAAAATGAAAAAAGTCAGAAACAAGAAAAACAATATGGCCAACAGGCTGTGGGAGGTATGAACGAGTAATGTTAGGTTCACAACAATTTCACAACAAATTTTAAGTGGCAAATTGTTATTGGTTCTAATCTAGGTCCACCATTGATATCACTTAACGACTTGTTACTTAGAATTTGTTGTTAAATTGTTATAAAAATGTTGTGAAAGATAATTATTCCAATCCCCTCCACAAACAAACACGCATTGGTCCTTAAAACCCGTAGTGTGACACTCTAAAAATTGTCATTTTAAGACTTGGTCTCTCGCCATTAATTCATCTTCTTCGGAAACTCCCACATCTCTCTCTCTCTCCAATCAAAATTCCTAACTTCTGTTCAACGTTGGTGGTGAACAAACTTGATGAAATACACAGCTTAATTTTCCACCACGCCTGATTCAGTCACAATATTTTTTACACAAATTACTGCCTTCCCTTACCAAATTTTTCCAGTCATTGGAATGCATGCAGAACAATTTTATTAGAAATTAATGTAACCCAATAAATTTCTTTTCCTCTCGTGCTAGTTCAACATCTTCCCAAGCGGCACTTTATTGTCGATCTAGAAGAGTTTTGAAAAGCCCTGTGCATGCATTTCCTGAAAAATATTATCAATTCTTTCAGCTAGAATACAATACAATAATAAAGGTTATTTCGTAACTTTTTCATGCAAATGTGATAGAACATTGGCATGATATAATAGCAATTCAGATATTACAATGGCATCCCTATCTACCCAACAATCAAAGAAAAATTTACGTACCCCTGCAGGTTCTGATGGGTCTCAACGTAGTTCACAAACCGTCAAATTTGCAAGAAGAACTTCAAGTGGAAGGTATGTTAGTCTTTCAAGAGATGACCTTGATATGTCAGGAGAGTTATCCGCCGATTACATGAACTACACCGTGCACATTCCTCCCACGCCGGACAATCAGCCAATGGATACGTCCGTGGCAGCCAAGGCCGAAGAACAATACGTATCGAATTCCCTTTTCACGGGGGGATTCAATAGCGTGACGCGAGCACATCTCATGGACAAGGTTATAGAGTCGGAGGTGACTCATCCTCAGATGGCTGGAGCCAAGGGCTCAGCATGTGCCATGCCTGCTTGTGATGGCAAGGTCATGAAGGATGAAAGGGGACATGATATTACGCCTTGTGAGTGTAGGTATGTGCTCTTCTTTGTATATTATATATTTATGCATATTTAGTGCCCCTTTGGGTCAATTGTTTGAAAGCTTGAGTTTTTGAAAAAATAACAATTTTAAAATTTTTCATTTTGAAAACATGATGATTTTAAAAAAACGCAATTGAGTATTTGGTAAAATCTATGAAAAGTGTAGTTGTGAAAATCTATCATATGAAAATGCAAAAATCTGGCAATTTTTAAAAAATAGCACCCCTTGAATTGGGATTTGAAAATGCATTTTTGTCCCAATTTTAAAAACACAATTTTCTTAATTTTACAAAGGTGAACGCCATTTTTATTTTTTATTTTTTGGCCTTTTCATTTTCCTCCACTTGAAATGCCAGAAAGGCTAATGTGCCAAGGATATATAGATTGTTAGCTAGGAATAAAATGAGTAGATAATATTCAATTAAAACGTGTTGTGTAGGTTCAAAATATGTAGAGATTGCTACTTGGATGCACAAAAAGAAACTGGTACGTGCCCAGGTTGCAAGGAGTTGTACAAAGTAGATGAGGATGAGCCACAAGATTATTCAAATGGAACACTGCAATTGCCAGGCCCAGATGGGTCAAAAAGGGATCCTAAAAATATGTCTATGATGAAGAGGAATCAAACTGGAGAATTTGACCACAACAGGTGGTTGTTTGAGACAAAAGGTACCTATGGAGTTGGAAATGCTTTTTGGCCCCAAGATGACATGTATGATGATGATGATGATAATAATGGCTTCAAGGGGGGCATGATGGAATCAATGGATAAGCCTTGGAGGCCCCTAAGTCGAAAATTGCCAATTCCAACAGCCATCATAAGCCCCTACAGGTAATTACATGCAAGTTACATTTTTAATTTGTTTGTTATTCTCTGGGGAAAAAATGAACACTTTAAATGTATATGACATTACAACAAGGTTCCAAATGGAAGAAAACCCCAATTTTAGTGTTATATTTTTATATTATATGTACATATTAAAAAAAAAAAATTCTCATAGATTATTATTTTTCTTTATAACTTAAAAAAATATTTTCATCTTATACAAAAGAAAAATTACTCACAAATACACTTTCACTTTATCTCTAAAAGCATCTCTTCTCCAATAAGTCCTCATTAAAATTCTATTTTTCTCTTAGCCTTAAGCTTTATCACACATCACATTTTAGATAAATAAGTTTATTTATTTATTTATATTTAATACTATGCTTTATATGCTATTGATGTGAAAAAAAATATCTTATTAATTTGATTTTAAGTAAATCCATCTTTACTTGTGAAGGTCAAGACAATTTAATGATTCCATTGTTAAATTTTTTTACTAGCAATAGACAAAATATAACAAAAAATTTAAGTGAAAATCTCACAAATAAAAAAGAAAATATCTGGGTTAAAAGTTATTGTCTTATGCCTAATATTGTATCAAGCTCATGTACTATTAAATGACAAAGAGTTAAAACATTGCCCAGGTTGTTGATCGTTATTCGGTTAGTGGTGCTGGGTTTCTTTTTGCATTGGAGACTCACAAATCCAAACACTGATGCAGTATGGTTGTGGTTCATGTCAGTAGTGTGTGAAACATGGTTTGCCTTCTCATGGATCCTTGACCAAGTTCCTAAGATCTGCCCAGTAAACCGTTCTACTGACCTTGAAGTCCTACGTGAAAAATTTGATATGCCATCACCTTCCAATCCCACAGGCCGCTCTGACCTTCCTGGTGTTGACTTATTTGTGTCCACAGCTGATCCTGAAAAAGAACCACCTCTTGTCACAGCTTGTACCATTCTTTCAATTCTATCAGTTGATTTTCCTGTGGAAAAGTTAGCATGTTATGTTTCTGATGATGGAGGGGCACTCCTTACATTTGAGGCAATGGCTGAGGCTGCAAGCTTTGCTGATTTATGGGTTCCATTTTGTCGAAAACATAATATTGAGCCTAGGAATCCTGAGACTTACTTCGGCTTGAAAGTTGACCCAACTAAGAACAAAAGCAGATTGGATTTTGTGAAGGATAGGAGGAAGGTCAAGAGAGAGTTTGATGAGTTTAAGGTAAGGATCAATGGGCTTACAGACTCGATTAGGAGGAGATCAGAAGCATTCAATGCAAGGGAGGAAATGAAGGTGTTGAAGCATATGAGGGAGAGTGGAAGTGAACCTGGGGAGCCAATAAAGGTCCCCAAAGCCACATGGATGGCTGATGGAACACACTGGCCTGGTACCTGGACAATACCTTATGCTGAACATTCCAAAGGTGACCATGCAGGAATTCTTCAGGTACACACTTGCATAGATTAATCGCTCTTTCTTTGCTTGCTAAGTGGAAGACTTTAATTACCTGCATATGAACTTCAAATTTTTTTTATTGGAACATACTAAACCTATTACAATTTTATTATAAATATGCTTACAATTTGATGTAGCAATGAATATGATTGGTGTTACTTCAAAAAACATGAGAGATGTTTGAATTACTTTGATGTAATTGATCACGCGTCAATTTGAATGGATTATATGGTAAACTTCCTGATATCACTCATTTTTATTACTACTATTTGTGCATTTTACCGTGTTGTCTTATTATTATCATACCATTAGGATTATCATTTCATTGTTTCATGAATCATATGCCTAGAGCCCTGACTTTCAAGTACTAAAAAATGCACAGGTGATGTTGAAGCCCCCTAGTAGTGATCCACTAATGGCAGGGACAGATGAGAAGATCATAGACTTCAGCGATGTGGACATACGCCTCCCTATGTTTGTATATGTATCACGTGAGAAACGGCCGGGCTATGATCATAACAAGAAAGCTGGTGCCATGAATGCCTTGGTACGAGCTTCGGCCATCCTGTCCAATGGCCCATTCATTCTCAATCTTGACTGTGATCACTACATTTTCAACTGCAAAGCTATCCGCGAAGGAATGTGCTTCATGATGGATCGTGGAGGCGAGAACATTTGCTACATTCAATTCCCTCAAAGATTTGAAGGAATTGATCCTTCTGACCGATATGCCAACCATAATACTGTGTTCTTTGATGGCAACATGCGTGCCCTTGATGGTATTCAGGTATGACACTATATGAACCATGTCCCGATTGAGACTTCCTCCCACAAGACTGGTTGGAGGATGACGTTGTGTGTGCACAACTTATTCAACGTCTGTTTAATTAACTAATTAAAGTGGATTTTAGTTAGTTCAACGGTTAAAATCTCTAGTTATTGAATAGCATACTTGGATTGAATTGCCTCTATAAAATCTCAATTGGTGTTTTGGCAAGATGATAAAGAAAAATGTCTATGGAACAAACCCTGTCCTTTATTTTCAAGAAAAGATTTGATAGTTTGGCCAAGAAGTTGGAAAATTATAACAAAATCATATTTGAATATGCAGGGTCCAGTTTATGTGGGAACTGGCTGCATGTTCAGGCGGTTTGCACTGTATGGTTTCGACCCACCAAAACCCGACAAGATTGTTCAAAGTACTGAGACTGAAATGCAAACCTTGAAGCCCAATGACTTTGATCCTGAACTTGATGTGAATCATCTGCCAAAGCGGTTTGGAAATTCTACATTGCTGGCTGAGTCCATACCCGTTGCTGAGTTTCACGGCCGACCCCTTGCTGATCATTCTGCAGTTAAGTATGGAAGGCCTCCTGGTATTCTCAGGGCCCCGCGTGATCCTCTTGATGCTGCAGCTGTTGCTGAAGCTGTCTCTGTCATTTCCTGCTGGTATGCATGCCTGCCTTTCAATTAGTACTATATTTTATTCATGTGATTGGATTCTTACTATCAGAATCATGCTTCTTAAGAGCTGCAATGCATGAGTGCCAATAATTTCAGTTCCTCAATCTTGATCGAAATTTGAGTAAGAACCAAACACATTATCATATAAAACAGAAATTAATTATGCAAAGGGTCAAGAAAACCTTACAAATGAAATAGTTTGTGTGTGTGTATATATATATTAATCAATTAGTAAGAAGCATAAAACCTTTTGGTAGCGGTAGATTATTAGTGAATTTTTATTTATTTATTTTTTTTTAGGAGTAGGGGAATCCAGATAATGTTAATGTTCATTTTCCTATGGTTCACCCCTAACACCACTTTTATCATACACCAATCATAACATGCCTTGTCAAAAATTATGATAAATGTTGTTTACTTATACTTATTCTATCCCCTAGCTCTACCCTTGTGAAAAAAAAATGCCTAGACACAAGAAGTAATTACATGATGAAACTGCATGTTACCATTTCCATGACAGGTATGAGGACAAGACAGAATGGGGTGACCGTGTGGGATGGATTTATGGTTCAGTCACAGAAGATGTGGTGACAGGGTATAGAATGCACAACCGAGGGTGGCAATCAGTGTACTGCGTCACCAAGCGTGATGCATTTCATGGCTCAGCTCCAATTAACCTCACTGATAGGCTTCACCAAGTGCTTCGTTGGGCCACTGGTTCTGTTGAGATTTTCTTTTCTAGAAACAATCCTTTGCTAGGTTCTAGGCAGCTCAAGCTTCTCCAACGCCTGGCTTACCTTAATGTTGGTGTCTACCCCTTCACTTCCATATTCCTCATTGTCTATTGCTTCCTCCCTGCACTCTCACTTTTCTCTGGTTACTTCATTGTGCAAACTCTGAGTGTGGCCTTCTTGATCTACTTGCTTATCATAACCCTATGCCTCATGGGTCTAGCTATCCTAGAGGTGAAATGGTCTGGTATTGCATTAGAAGAGTGGTGGAGGAATGAACAATTTTGGCTCATTTCTGGGACCAGTGCTCACTTGGCTGCTGTGGTACAAGGCCTACTAAAAGTGATTGCAGGGATTGATATTTCTTTCACATTGACTTCTAAGTCAGGAGGAGAGGACATTGATGACGCTTTTGCAGACTTGTACCTTGTGAAGTGGACCTCATTGATGATCCCACCAATCGTTATTGCAATGGTGAATATCATTGCAATTGCTGTTGCATTTTCAAGGACAGTGTATAGCACAGTTCCTCAGTGGAGTAAGTTTGTTGGTGGAGCATTTTTCAGCTTCTGGGTGTTGGCTCATTTGTACCCTTTTGCTAAAGGTTTGATGGGGAGGAGAGGAAAGACACCAACAATTGTGTTTGTTTGGTCTGGTCTCATTGCAATCACACTCTCTCTGCTTTGGGTTTCCATTAATCCACCTCAGGTAGCCACAACTGATTCTAGTACAGGAACAGGTGGTTCAACTTTTCAATTCCCTTGAAGAGAAAATGATGGATTTTATTACATGCAATGCCTCTGTCAGAGCAAGGAGATCCACAAACACTTTAAGTAGCACACATTTATATATAAGAGGGGCATTATATGTAATGGTTGTATAACATAATTTGTTCTCTTGTGGTACTATAGAATTTTCAAAGAAAGAAAGAAAGAAAAAACTATTTATTTAGCAATTGTGACAATGCTGTATATGTAATACATGCATGGAGGACAATATCATCAAACATCTTGTCCGGTATGTGCATCAAGGACTTCCACTCCAAATACATCTGCACACATAATTTTTGTTAAGGCAAGCATATTTTTTTGTAACATGGAAATACAGCAATAAATATATTGTAGTATTAATACTTCTCAATCACAGATTCTTTTATTATGAATACAATCAAATATGATTTATTTTCATAATAATTTCAAAACGCTAATGAGGTTTTTTTTTAAATTCTTTTATAGTGTAAGTGGGATAAAATCTCATGTGAATTGTGAACTATATGACAAATAAAAATTTTATCAATTGAGTTAATTGAAAACTACACTTTTTTGTTATTAACTTAACACTATTGCATGATTACTTTAAAAAGTTATTGGCCCAGCATGCATTTGTTTCATTGCAATGACTGAAAAAAATTTCAACCAAATCCCTACAACCCACTGTTTTAAAAACCGGACCGGCCGGTCCGACCGGTTCAACCGAAAACTGGAAGCCAATCCGGTCCGGTTAAAAGCCTCATAACCGGTCAACAACTGGAAAACTGGCCAAAAACCGGTCAAAAACCGGGGTTGAACCGAAAATTGGAAAAAAAAACAGTTTGATGTCCGGTTCGGTTTTTAAAACAGTGCTACAACCCCTTTACCAAATCAAAAGGAACTTGGCATGTAAAATAAGTTGTCAACTCTCACGTTATGATTTTAGTCCATCTTTCTTGTGAAATTATTGGATACAACCTGAGTTATTCTTCCTATACCCATATAATTAAGTGATTGACTTGTTTCTCAAAAGAAGAAAAAAAAAAAGGTGATGGACTCTATTACTATATAATGCATAGTTCTTTAGTGTCCTCTTCATTCTTCCACTCTCTCTAAAGTCTAATTAAAGTCATAGTTACTTGAATATTTAATGTATATTTGAAGCCTACCTCAGTCGTGATATGTAATCCAAGCCCATTGATTTTATTTTAAACAATACGAACTGTTAAGAATTTTGTAGTTCAACTAATTGATACCTCTTAATACTTCTAATAAAGATATCTAAAAATATAAAAGTAGACAACCACGTCATCCTAAAAAAACAAGAGACATGGCATTATTTCTCAGTATAATATAGGAAGACCTAGTCAAATTTGGTAGGCTTAAAATGTTCTTTTTTTTTTTTTTTTTTTTTGACTGTGAAATAAATTAAAGATGCGTAAAATGTTCTTCTAGTAACACGCATCATAGCTGTAAACCTCTCCCTCTGGCATTAATCGTTGCTGCTTGTAAGACAGACTGCTCTTTGCCTTAGTTTGAATAAATATTGAAGCTTATCAAAAAAAAAAAAAAACCTTTAACTTTTGATTATATATATAATACCAATAAAAAGGAAGAAAAAGATAAACTATAGCCTCTTGACGCGTTAAGTTTTCGTTGAACAATGTCTTTGTAAAACCACATAGAAACTTTAAAATATATTAGATTAGACAACTAGTTGTGTTTATTATTGAATTTACTTTAATCTTTCGTTGAAAACCACTGGCGCATTCTAACTTAAATTTAATAAAAGAAAAAAATATAGTACAAAATCTTTGGTTCTCTTAAATTTTTTTTTTTTTTTAACTCTTAAATTTGAAAGTAACACTCAATCCCATTTAATATTATTTTATATATAAAATGTTAAACATCTTTGAAAAAAAAATAGTAAATATAATTGCTCATGCAATGATATGTGTCTACATTTAAAGTATATCGTATAGAGATTTTGTGTTAAATTCAAAACTGCGGAAATTAAGTTTTACACAATTAGGGTTTATTTGGTTAGACGTTTTGGGAGTCTAAAAGCATATTTTTAAACCCTAAAACTTCGTTTCACAAAAGCAACTTCTCATAACTTTTTTAGGAAAGCTTATGTTAAACCTAAAACACTAGTTTGCAACAACTTATCCAAATGCATTCTTAGCTGTTCATGCACAAAACATTATCACGTGGAGTTCTAGTGTTACGATAAAAACATCAAAAGGGTATTGTATTTTTCAGGGAAAAAAAACCACATAAGAATTTTGTATATTCTTTTCTATAATAAATTTACAATAAATGTAATTTCAAAGTAGGTTAACCCGGGGAAATTCATATGGTTCCGGTCTTTATACAAAAAATAAAAGTACTAAAAAAATTGGGGAATCGTGTGGCGGGCACACGCCTTGCAATTGTTAATTACATGTTGTCATTTATTTATATTAAACGATCTAACCAAGGAAGCTTCAATACAATTGACCTGCTTTATCAATTAGCATTCCCATGGTTTACCACAATTGATTTAATATTGTCTACATGCTGATCTGGTGAGTCACTATAAAATGTACTAACCAAGACTTGTGTCCTCCACACCATACGTTTCTCTCTCTTTCTCTCTTTCTTAGAGCGATCTTGTTTAATATACCCATTTTGCTACTATGTCAAATTTGTTCACTTATTGTGTCTTCTTTTTTGCCATACTTTTGAACTCTCCTGCACTCTCAGTGCCTTTGAAGCTTGGTTTCTATCAGAAATCATGCCCATCAGCTGAGGCCATAGTGAAGAGTACTGTAACAAAAGCACTTGTCAATGATTCTGGCATAGCTGCTGCCCTCATTAGGCTCCATTTCCATGACTGTTTTGTAAGGGTAATTATACTTGTTACTTTCATTTCCCTTATGTTACAAAAAGGATATATGCCTCTTTGAAATTATGTAGAAATCCCATTGCTCTTAAAATCAATCCAGCTCTTGGATTAAGCTTATTGGAAGTGTTAAAATCAATCTTCAACCAAATAAGGTTTCTAATGGTCAATATCTACCTCTTTCCTTGAAGTTCGAATACCAAGAGACGCTAAGTATATTTGAATATGATAAATTTTATTATGTAACATCTTTTAAACATTAGTATAAAAATAGTTATAATATTGCTGATGGCATGCCAATTTGTAAGCTCTTTACAGTCAATTTAGTTATAATTTTAATATTTTTTTTTTATAGTAGAATCACCTTCCTCTATGGTGACATCTACTATTGCCTATTCGGGTATGACAAAATTATAAGGAAAGAATAAAAAGTGCATCCATACTTATTGCTAGTTTTGCCTTGTAAAAATCAATTTCTCCTAGAATTGAAATTCAAGGTCTAACAAATTTGATTGTTGTGTTTATGTGGTAGGGATGTGATGCTTCTATTTTGCTTGATTCCAAACCGGGCAATAAGGCAGAGAAAGAAAGCATGGGAAACAAAGGAGTACAAGGATTTGAGGTGATAGACGAAGCTAAAGCCAAGATAGAAGCTCAATGCCCACAAACAGTTTCATGTGCCGACATAATTGCTTTTGCGGCTCGAGATAGTGTATTCAGTGCTGGTGGTATCCACTATGATGTCCCTGGAGGGCGTTTTGATGGAAGGGTCTCATTGATAGATGAAGTAACCAAAAATCTTCCTGATGCATTTTTCAATGTGACACAATTGGAAAACAACTTTGCCCAAAAAGGGCTGTCACTTGATGAAATGGTCACACTCTCAGGGGCTCACTCTATTGGTGACTCACATTGCTCTTTTTTCTCAAAACGTTTATATTCATTCAATGGAAAATATGCACAAGATCCCTCCATGAATCCTGCTTATGCTAATTTCTTAAAATCTCAATGTCCCAAACCCTCAAAAAACACCATGCTTGATCCTCTAGTGCCTTTTGATCCCTCGACACCAACCCAGCTTGATAACAACTACTATAAGAACTTAAAAAGTTACAAGGGGCTATTGGCTACAGATCAAGAGCTATGGATTAGTTCTTTAACAAGAAAGATGGTGAAGAATAATGTTAACCATCCAAGTACTTGGGCTTCAAAGTTTGCTGCTGCAATGGTGCACATGGGTTCAATTGATGTGCTCAATGAGAAACAAGGTGAAATTAGGAAGAACTGTAGGGTGGTGAATTAGAATATCTTACACCCTTTATAAGCTATGTTTTTTTATTTTGTTTTTTTGTTTGCGGTGTTGCCTTTTCATTTTAGACTTTGTAACTTAAATTGTGTGATTTTTACATTCTGTGTGAATTGGTTTGGCCCTTTTTTCGCAGCTTTCGCCTACTTCATTTTTGTAAAAGTGTGTCCATTTATATGATGAGCAATAAAATGTTTGATGTTAAAATTGTTGAGTAATTGAGAGGTTAAAAAGAGAAAATAAGAGGGTTTCAAAAAAAAAGAGAAAATAAGAGAACAAAAGCAATGGTTCACACGGATCAATCAAACAGCCTAAGTTCACAGTAGAAAGACTGTTACATTTTTACTATTAAGCACTTTAGTTAATTTACAATGAATGCAATGTAAGGATTATTTGCTAGAGAATTCTAAGCTATCCCTAAACTAAATGATATTAGTTTTCTTGTTTTACAAGTACAAAGGCCAACATTTAGTATAGACCTCTTGGACTATAATATGTCTAACAATTTTTAACTTTTAAATTTGGTTATTTTTACTTTTTGAGAAAGTTTTATACAATCTTTATGGAAGATATGATCTACACATCTTGATTGTGCCAAGAAGAGGTCCTACGACTCCTACCACAACTTGATGAGTGGTTTATCATGAATGGTGGATAATCACTTTTAGATGGGTTCATTACTTTTTTTTTACTACTTATCTTCAACCACTTTATCAAGTTGTGGTAAAAGTTGTGTTTTTAGACTTATTTTATACATATACACACGCAGGGACAAAGGTACTCCTGGACTTTAGGGGACAAATGTCCCCCCAAATTATTTTTTAAGAAATACTAGTGTTTATATATATATATATATATATATATATTAGCAATTTTTTTCAATAAAATTACACTTTGCCTCCTTAAAAATATCATTGATTCTTTTAAGAGTAATGCTACAACCACAAACTTTTCTACAACATTTTTACAAACGATTGAGGTAGCAAATTAATATTGGTTCGCATTTGCATCCACCGCTTACACCACCTTTTTTTTTATTTTTTTATTTAGAAGAATGCTAAAGCCACAAATTTTTTTACAAACTACTGATTTGATGGGTAATTATTGATAAGTAAAAAAGTGGTGTTAGTGGTGAGCCCAGATGAGAATCAATAAGAGTTTGCCACATTAACAATTTGTAAAAATATTGTAAAATAATTTTTCTATAGCATTGCTTTTTATTTATCAATAATCACTCACTACATTAGAAATTTATAAAAAAAAAATTTATAACTCTACAATTTTCTTCCTTTTAAAGACCATTAAAAAAAAATTATAGATCTAAAATCTAAAACAAAATATACCAAAAAAAAAAAAACTAATAGCAAAACTAAAAAAAATTAAGCCCGAGCAACCAATTTTACCCAAAAACCAACAACTCATTCATTTTAAAAACTTCAAATAAAATTATTTTTTTTCCTTACTCAGCAACAAATGCACACATCAAAGATATAATAATAATAATAATAAAAACCCTCTGCAGCTAAGTAAGAGTAGGGTCAGAGCCACGACAACTCACAAACAACAAATAGCAAAAGGAACTTAGACTCGTAAAATATGGAAAATTATTAAATACTCTTAGAGTATCATAAATGCGTATTCTATCTTCTTACATGAATTATAAGTCCCATTATAAATTTAATTAATATGGAAGGGAAGAATACGCATTTATATTTCTCTGGAGTACTCAATAAACATACACAAAAAAAAAATTTCGAAACTCCTCCGAAGGAACTTAGGCCCGTAAAATATTTTGTTTGAAAACTATTCAGCCCAAACACACATGAATATAGTCGCAATTTATTGTTTTGGTTAAATAAAGCCCATATACATATAAATCTGCACTTTCCCCATCACACAAAAAAAGCCCATAATTCAAAGTGGGCTTTTGAATCAAATTTAGGGTTTAGTTCTTTAAAAACCCTAGCCTCCTCTCTCAGTCTCTCCCTCGCCGTTTGCTCCTTCGCCTCCTCTGGTACTCTGTCTCTCTCCCTCTCTCTCTCTCTCTCTCTCTCTCTCTCTCTGTTAGATCTATCAGTGTATTAATTTGTTAAGAAAAGAAAGCATAAATGGTTTTTTTTTTTTAAAATTTAAATTTCAAACCCTCTAATTTTGATGAGAAAAATCACTTCAAATGCGTCTAAATTGTGTATGAAGGTTAATAATTTGAATTTATTTTTTCTTTATTTCTTGTGGGTATTTTTTGGTTAAATTAGAAGTCAATTTGAAATTCAGAATTCTGGATCTTATTATATTTCTGGGTCAGTTTCTTACTTATTGGTTATTTTTGGCTTAAATTAAAAACCACTTCAAATGGTGTGTAAATTGTGCATGAGGATTAATAACCTGAAGTTTCTTTCTTTATTTTTTGTGGGTATTTGCTTGAAGTAGAAAATCAATTTGAAATTCAGAAATTTGAATCTTTTTTCATTTCTGAGTCTGATTCTTACTTACTGGTTATTGGGTTTTTTTTTTTTCCTTGGATTTAATTTGGTTTTGTTGCTTCAGATTTACTGAGTTGTTTGAAGAAGCACTTGACACGTACTAGCCAACATGCAGAACGAAGAGGGAGTTATTACTGAGCTTTACATTCCTAGGAAATGGTATTCAATTTCATTGAGTTAATCATATATTATGATTCTATTTTGTTTTGATATTGGTTTTTGGACTATGTTTTGTTATTGGGTTTTGGCTAACTAATAGTATTATGAATGCAGCTCGGCCACCAACAGGCTGATTACCGCTAAGGACCACGCATCCGTTCAGATCAATGTAGGCCATTTGGATGAGAATGGTGTGTACAACGGCCATTTCTCCACCTTTGCTCTCTGCGGTTATGTCCGTGCTCAGGTTTGTTATGGTTTTAAAAGTTTTTGTACTTGTTGTAAAGCATTTTGTGATAATAGTTTGTGTAACTGCTTTGATTTTAGTTTATTTTATGTGCAGTAGAGGAGTGTTGGACCTGATTTGCTTGTTTTTGTTTTGTTGAATGGTTCTTGTAGTGGTATTGGTTGTAATTTGATTCTGTGAGATTCTTAACGTGAATAAATGATCTTGCTTTCTGTTTTATATAGTTTACCCACGTTGTTCTGATGACACTACTTCATGTGTTTGAATTGTGCAATCCAATGAACTTTAGCTCAAATGGGGCCTCCTGTTAGTTCTGATTGATCTATGGTTTGAAGATTGTTGAAATTGAAACCTCCTTTGACTCTATCATAGGGTTTGATAACTCTGAATGTTGAAGCAAGGACTGCAGTTTTGTTATTAATATTCTTGGTTATTCTTAAAAGAAAGATTATAGGTTTTCTTTCTTAAATCTATCCTGTAGTTGAACCATTAGAATTCTAAATTGAGCTCTTTCAGATTTTACAATGTGGGGTAACTTGGTCTTCTTAAAATTTACATCCTCATCAATTAAATATGAAGGTAGGACTCCCATTAAAATCCACAGCAGATGCTCAGTTGAAGCAAATTGGAAGAAAAAAGATGTACAATTGATCAAACCTTGTGGATTTATGTAGGACTGTAATTCAGGCATTATAACTTATTTTATTGTTAAGTTTATGGATAGGAATACTTCAGTCTTTCATGAAATGCTTTTTATGTTCTATAGATTTTCAATGTGTTTTTAATTCGTAGTTTTGGCTGTTTATACTTGTTCTTTTTGTTTTCTTTACAGGGAGATGCAGACAGTGGGCTGGACCGTCTCTGGCAGAAGAAGAAAGCCGAAGTCCGACAACAGTAGAACAAGAGACAGTAGATCAAAAAGGGAGAGACTCAAGTTTGCTTTTGTTTGTGAAATTTTGCTTAGAGAAAAGACAATGTTGTCTGTTGATGTTGAGTACTTTTAATCATTTATTCAAAATATTACAACTAGCTTTAGCTCTTCCATGTGTTGCTGTTTTAATGTGGTTGTTCAACAATTAAAATATTTATGCTAATGTGTTAAGGTCCTTTCTACACATATCTCGATTTGCTTATTGAACTATGTAGCTTATTGAACTATTGCTAAATGTGGACAATAAAGCAGTTTCTTTGAACTCGTTAGGGTGCAGTCTAATGGTTGGAGCCTTGGAGGCTTGGTCTGAGTTGTAAAAGACATCTTGGGTTTGATCCCCATTAGGAGTCACCCCATAATTACTAGATACATGATTTTGGCAGATGGTTTACTCCTCAAGGGTTGGTCCAAATTGGCCTACCTTGGTGTGGTTTCACGTCATTAAAAACTAATAATAAGGTAGTTGCTTTGAGATGGTGTTTAAATTGTGACGTGCATTTATTTTGGTTTTTGAGATTTCTTTTCAAGATTTTAGATTTTAATGGCTAATTTTTCTGTTACCGGTATATGTTTGATTCATACCAGCTAGTAGAGGTCTTTCATTGTTATTTGGTTGCATATGTTTTCCCTTGCATATTCTGTTTAAAGCATAGTATGTCCTGTGGATCTTCAAGTGATTGTGGGGTTGGGTTGATGATTTTCCCTTTTGTGATAATTTGATTGTTACGGGAATGAGGGATTTAATCCTAAGGTCGATTTGGGTTACAAAGTTATGCCAGCCTCTATGTGGGTTTACAAAGTTATTGGCATAAATGATAGAGAAGTGCTTTGTTGTGAAAATCTTGATGACATAACATTTATCTAAAGAGAAATAATATGTCTACAATATTTTTACAACAAATCAATAACAACTAACCACCTGTGATTTGTTGTAAAATTGTTGTAGATGTAGCATCTCTCTTATCTAAATGATATTGTGGACCTCTAAATTGAATTTATTTTACATTGGTTGCTGTGATGGAATTAAAACCTCTAAATTGATAAATTATCTATTTCGAGAACCCAACTAATCCTAATTCAAACTAATTTATTTGTATGAATAAAACGTATCTCTAAACTAGCACTCAAAATAAATAGATTCCATCAGATTAGCAAGCAAAATATGTAGATTACATCAGACTTGTCTATCAATTGCTGTGGCTTATACAATTTGTATCTAATTCTGCTTCAGTTCCTACTTTGAAATTTTCATCAAACTTTATTGATCAAGATCAGGCCCATGTGTTGATATAATTATCAGGACATTGTTGATGATTTACGATAGTATAGAGTATAGTTTTCTTTAAACCGATTTAGAATACCTAGCTAAAATTGAATTTCCTATATCTTACTGAAATCCAATTCCGATGCAATGTTGGAAACTTCAGGTGCAATTTCCGATGCAATTTCCTATATCTTACTGAGTTGTGGGTTTTGACTATCTAGGCCCAATTCACGTGACGTGACTGACCACGTTTTTATTTAGTGAACCTATTACATTCACACGGATTTTTTTTTTTTTGGTTTTTTATGGAAGTGATTTTAAATTAAACTTTACATTTTTTGAAACTTTAGACTTTATTTATCACGAAATCTCAAATTTAATTTGTTATTTTTTTTAAAAAAAATTATTAGGTATTAATTTTCATCCGCTATTCATATTGGAACAATGTAAAATTCACAAAAAATTTAGTTGAATTGATAAATTTTTACTTATTTTACTTATATTATATTTTACAAATTACTAAAAACAATTTGCCACGTAAGTAGGTGAGAAATATTTTGTCTTTAGACTTTCTCATTAGCATGAGTAATGTTATATCGTAACATTTTCAATTTTTCACAACAAATTCAATGTAGTTATTGTTAAAGGTTCTAATCTAGGTCTAGAAAAATCTCAAAAACCAAAATAAATAATTTGTTATGAAAGTGTTGCGAAAACTTCACCGCACGTAGCATTTCTCCCGGGTCTATCATTGAAATTAAAACTTAAACCTAGGATTTAATGGGAAACTGACGTGAAAATGTTTGTGTTACTTGTCATTTCTCTGTTCATGGTGTGTCTATTGATAATGGCAAAGCCAGACTATTTTCTTAGGAGGGCTAATGTGCAAAAACTAATATAAATTTTTTATTTTTCATAGAAAATACAAGGAGGAGGGGCTTTTCATAGAAAATACTCATGAGTAATGCTATATCGCAACATTTTCAATTTTTCACAACAAATCCAATGTGGTTATTGCAGGGCCGGCTCAACAGGTAAAGCAACTGATGCAATCGCCTAAGGCCCCCAAATAAAAGAAGGCCCCACTTGTAAAAAAAAATTTATATATATAATATATATATTTATATATTTTAATTAAAAAAATATTTTAAGCACTTTTATTGGTCAATAAAATGCATTAAAAATGCCTTATTGTATCCTAAAATGTAAAAGATTAAAACGGAAAAAATAAAAATAGTCAAACTTCAGCTAACCAAATTAAATTTTAGGAGACAAATTTATTAATTCATTCTTGAAATATGCTAAAATCAAAATTAATAGCAGACAAATTCATTAATAATACAACGTAATTGTCTGAAATATGCTAAAATAGAGATTATAAATTTCAAAAACAAAAGAAAAACCTCTCATCTCTCTATCTCTCTGCCTCTCCATCTATATTCTTACGGTCTCACCTTTCTTTTCTTCATCTTCATCTTGATTCTTGATCTGAAATTTTTCTTTGTTAATTCCAGCATACCAGTCGGCAGTCACGAGGTATTCTTCTTCAGCTCTTCCCCTCTTTCTCTTTGTCTTTCCAAAAATGAAGACTCAAAGTCTTCTATTTATTTAACTTAAATTATATATATTTTTAGTTTGTTTGTTTCACACTTTCACTGCAGCCTGCACAATTGTTTGATGGGATGGGACACGTTTTTCACTTTTTTGCTATGATAGCTTTTTGCCCTGAGCCCCTATTTGGACCCTTCTCTGCCATGATAATTGATAGAATGATAGGACACGTTGTTTCTTTAAATCTTAGCCATTGGATTGGATGATAGGAGGAGTGGACTGTGGAGTACAGGCTGGCCGGTTACTCACCTTCTTTTTCTTTTTCTTTTTTTAATCTGACACAGTGACACTTTATCTATTATTATAAATTATTCTACCAATTAATAATTTGATGTGTATCATATCAACTCATTTGTATTATAGTAAAATTAATTTATTAAACCATGTATTAAATTAATTTTTATTTGTACAGGTTTAAACTTTAAAGTGGTCACAGCTTTAGAAAAATTGTAATAACCAGGTTCTATTGTTCTATACTTTAAATTTTATTTGTAGTTAAATTATCATTTTTAATTATAAAATTGTGTTTTATTTATCTATAAATATTTTCTTATTATAAATGTCTACTAGAAAATATTTATCCAGCTATGAAAAACTTATAAAAAAGAGAAAAATTGAAAAATAAATTGAATCTAAAAAATGATCTATGGATAAATTTGTTACTAGTGTTAAAAAAAAACACAATAGAAAGTTTGGGTGAAAATATTACAAATGAACAAGAAACTTATCAAAAAGAGTTGGAAGATAATGAAATTATACAACAAAAAGAGAATAATGAAAATAGTCTTAAGCATCTCAAAAAGCAAGAAAAATAGATTTTAAATAAAAAAAATTCAATATATATATATATATATATATATAATTTGATTAATTTTTAATTATAAAAAGACTCCATTTAAAATTTTCGCTTAAGGCTCCAAAAGTTGTTGAGCCGGCCCTGGGTTATTGTTAAAGGTTCTAATTTGAGTCTAGGGAAATCTCAAAAACCAAAATAAATGATTTGTTGTGAAAGTGTTGCAAAAACTTCACCGCACATAGCATTTCTCCCAGGTCTATCATTTGAAATTATAACCGAAACCTAGAATTTAATAGGAAATTGACGTGAAAATGTTGTGTTACTTACCATTTCTCCGTTCATAGTGCGCCTATCGCTTTCACTCTTTTCCAATAGCCCACGAATTTGACCGTTACAAATAATAGCTAGTATATAAGTGTAGGCTTGCCCCTCCAATTCAACAAAAACAATTAGGAAACGGCTTCTCAAACAGTAAAACACAAAAATTCCTTTTTGAAACTTTAGACTTTGTTTCACTTCTTGAAATCTCAAATTTAATTTGTTACTTTTATTTAAAGAATTATGTGGTATTAATTTTTGTAGGGTTAGATTCTGCAGCCCAAGCCCAAGAAGGTGTGGATTTGGAGCCCACTGAACCCAAAACAATAAATTTGTAGAGAGTGGGTGAAAGAGTTAGGCTAATAATGAAAATAACAGTATTAAACGGCAATGATGACAGGAAGATTTGAATTAATATGTGCTCGGACAGTTGTGAATGTCTCGTCCGAGGAGGTGATTTTCATTGATGAACTTAGGTTACAATTGTTGGAGCTACAGTAAAATAATATACTCTTCTCTCTCTCTTCTTTTTCGATCCTCTCTATCAGAGACCCCTCTCTCTTATATAGTACTGCCTTTCTACATCTCCACCGTCCACTTGTTCATCATCTGGGCGCCCACTTGAGTGCATGTCCCATCACACTCCCCCTTTAGCCCTGTCTGAGTGGCGGTAGCTGAGGATGCACTGTTCAGGGGTCTTCTCCACATAAATGCGGCCAGGAGGGTAGGTGCAGTGCATTAAATGCGGTGGTTGAAGTCTGTCTCCTTGATATTTCTCTGTTCCTGTTACCTTCTTGTGTGTCCGAGGCCCCCTTTCTCCCTTAACACTTGTCAAACAGATCACTTGAACCTCCCATACACGTGTCGGGAAAAAACCTCGTCGGATCCGAGGGTATCGGGCTTCTCGGACATATGGACATCCCCTCGGACAGTGCACGTACTCATCTCCAGACATTCTCCTTTCACATGGGCCTCTGACTGAGTGTCTTGGCCTCCTCGGACGAACAGTATTCCTCATATAGGGCCTTGGGCCCAATACGTTGGGTTGGGCTTTCTCCCCCCACATTAGCCCCTCGAAATTGTAGTTTTTCCCTCGCATCCGAGGAGAAAAAGTAGGATTTTGACTTGCCACGGAGCAAAAGCTTGGAAACACGCACAACCGAGTTGGCACGTGTGTAAACGTAGGAACAGACGCCTCATTAATGCCGCTGCGGTTTCCATATTCCCAAAGCGTTGCATTAATTGCACCAGGTGGCGCCTTGTCTTTCGTATCAACGGTGAACGATCGATCCAACGGCTGTGGTTTTTTCTTCGAAATTTGGGCGGGAGTGCCCCTGACCCTTCGTTTGACCCCATATAAAACCTCAGAGGAAGTTACCTTCCTCTCACTTTGCGAAGTTTCAGACGCTCCAGCAAGTTCTAATACGCGACTCGGTCCAAATCTCCCAGTCGCCGATACCAAACTTACTCAGAATCCTCACGAGTCCTCCTACGAGCCTGCAATCACTTCTCCGGTTTAGTCCTGGTGAGTTACCGTCCACCAAATCGTTTAGTTCTCTCTTCGGCCAGCCGTTTCACTTAAGCACCATGGGAAAACTCGAGTACATGATGGATAGCCCTGAGCAAATAGAGGCGTTTAGGACCGCGTATCGCATACCCCCTAACGTGGGTGTGAGGTATTGCCCCCCAGAAAAAATACTAACAGACCGGCAGACGGGAGAGGTGGTTATCCCCCTCATTGCCTTCAAAGAAGGGGGTATGACAATCCCCATGGGCCCCATCACTACCAATTACCTTCGGAACCATAGGCTTACTCCCTGGCAGTGCGCGCCCAATATGTTTAGGATCCTAGGAGCGATTGAGGACCTTGAGCGTCACATGGGGTTGGGACTCACCTGGCTTGATGTGGTACATATGTACGAATGTCACAGCCAGCAAGATGCTGGGTACTACTTAAAATCCCGGTCGGATGTTGTCAGGCTCATTTCCTGCCTTCCCAAATCCAACAAAGGGATGAAAGACGACTACGTGATCGTCTCGGGCGCCTGGCATGACGGCCATGGTTGCCCAACCAAGCATGGGAAGCCAGGTGTGACATGTAGATTTAGGCGCACTGACCATAGGCTTAGGGCTCCTGTCTTTTAACTGTTTTTGATTTCTCTTCGGTCACTATTTCTGAGTTTCTAACCATTCTTTTCTTCTTTACTTGCAACAGATAAGAGACAAGTTTCTCCTCGGCTCAGCCTAACGAATGTTGCTGCCCTCAATTTCCTTTTAAGGTCGGAGATCTTCGTGAGCGAGGACGGGCAACTACGATCTGCTCCCCTTATTCTTGGATATAAAGGGAAGCCAAAGGGTTTTCAACCGGTCGGCAACGCAATCGTCCAGGGAGACTATCGCCTTGCGCGTATTGACGTTGGTCGGAAGGGCTTCTTGGCGCCAGACGATCTTGAACCTGTACCCCATCCAATTCCTCGGGCTGCACCTCCCCTTATCCAACCATTCCAGCAAGTTCCCCTCGGACAAGAAATTGAAGGTGAGGGGGCTGGCTCTTCCACTTCCTCGCTAGAAGAACAAATAGACGGATTTCAGTTTGAGGGAGAAGCTTCAAGAGTAAACCAGGTGGTAGAGATCTCAGACGCTGAGGAAGAAGCCTACGAGCAGTCAGGCGCCCATCTTAATTTGTTAGCCACTCATTTAGAAGACTCCTCGGACGACGATATGGATCTGAGGAATTTGATGAAGGGTAGAGGCAAAAAGTCCGACCCGAAAGATGCTGGGACATCTAAAACAGGGGTGACACTTCCTCCAGTGCCTATCCAGGTCCCTGGCCCAAACTTGAAACCCATGCCAAACCTGCAGAAGAAGAGACCCCTCACTGAGGTTGGGGAAAAACAGGTGCCACCAACCAAGGGGGCCAAGCAGCAAAAGGTGGCACAGGACCACCGAACTCGCAGGGCTTCGTCTACTGAAAGCCGAGACGAGGGCACAACGGCAGATGTGCGCCGAGGAGGAGGGGGACCGCGGATTTGGTCTCCAAAATTGGAGTTGGAGGGCGCTCCAATCCTCTGGGAGACCTCCCTCAGGAATTATGATGGAGGGAGGGCCGGCTACGTTGCTGAGGCCCTGCAGCAACCACTTCTCCTCCCTCATGATATGGAGTCCTTCAGGCGTTTCAATCAGCCGGAGCTCTTTCGATCCCTCAAGAGGGATTTAGCCATCGTAAGTAACCTCAGTCCGATTAGTTGAATCACTGATTTTTGCTTTTCCTATTCTTCTGCGTTTGACATTCAGAGTTTCCATCATGCAGGTCACTCAGCAGATTTACGTAGCCGAGGAGTGGGACAAGAAGAACCGCCTTGAAACCCAGGCGGCGTTCTGCTCCCGAGACGAGGCGGAGAAATCTCTGGGCCAAATGAAGGACGATTATGCCCGTCTGTCCGGGGAACTCGCGGAGATGACCAGCCAGAAGAAAAGCCTTGACGCTGGGATAAAGAATGTTGAAAAGCAGGTTGAGGATCAGCGTAAGTTGCTAAAGGCGGCAGAGGCCAATCTGAAGACCGAGAGGGAGTTGGTAAACGGGCTAAGGGATGAACTCCGAAAAGCCAAAGACAGCGCCCGATATGCCGAGGAGAAAGCCCAGTTGGCCCAGGAGGAGGTTGAGGCTGAAAAGAAGGCAGCTTACCAGCTGGGGGTAGAGACGGCCACTTCCCAGCTTCTAGAGCAGTTCGCCTCGGTCAGCCGAGATTACTGCGACATAAGTTGGGGCAAAGCCCTGGATGCAGCTGGAGTCCCTGCCGACTCGGAGCTGAGGCTGCCTGGGAGCGTATACTATGATCCTGATATCCGAGAGCTCCCAGGAACTGATCTCCCTCCTGTTCCACAGCTTCCAGAGGCTTCGGAGCCAATCTTGGTCAGTCATGCTCCTCCACTCACTCTTGGTGCAAGCAAGGAAACTGGTCAGCCAGGCGGCAAGGATAAGCCAGTTGAACCAGCCAAAGAGAAAGGCCAAGGGTCAGGCGAAGAGAAAATTCCTTCTGAGCCCAAGGACCAAGCCCCTGAAGCAACTGCTCGGATAGGCCAGGCTGCGGACCCCGTGCCCCCTCCAGCAAAAGAATAGATGTATAGGGCTTTCACTTTTGCACCTGTGCTTTCTTTTGTTTTATCCGAAGAATTGTAAACTATCCTTTTATTTATGGAATAGATTCTCATTTGTCTATGATGTTTTAAATACATGTCTTACTAATTACTACTGTCACATACAACTGTACATTGCACTTATAACCAAATAATGCAAATAAATCTGCTTGATACATCATACTTATGGTGTAAGTAACCAAAATTAATATTGAAAAGGATAGGCCAACCAAGAGTTATTGATGAGTTGCATGTCTTTCCAAGTTAAACATAAGTTATTATTCCTCGGCTTCAAACTAAACACAACTAGGGGAGACATTTATAAATTAGAATCAATTTAAACGCGATTAGGAGTTTTAGCACTAAGCCCCAGTGACACTGGCCGCGTGGGGGTATTGACTAACTTGTCGTTTGGTTCAAGGATTATAGGATTCGAATGTACTCGAGTGTTAACTAACCCTAGTCATCTGGTCCGAGGACTGCAGGCATGACTGGATTTAAGTTTAAACACAAACTGCACCGGAATGTTAACTAACCCTAGTCATCTGGTCCGAGGACTTCAGGCATGACTGGATTTAAGTTTAAACACTATAGAACCGTAACTGAGTGCTAACTAACCCAAATCATCTGGTCCGAGGACTACAGGCATGATTGGATTTAAGTTTAAACACTATAGAACTGTAACCGAGTGCTAACTAACCCAAATCATCTGGTCCGAGGACTACAGGCATGATTGGATTTAAGTTTAAACACTATAGAACTGTAACTGAGTGCTAACTAACCCAAATCATCTGGTCCGAGGACTACAGGCATGATTGGATTTAAGTTTAAACACTATAGAACTGTAACTGAGTGCTAACTAACCCAAATCATCTAGTCCGAGGACTACAGGCATGATTGGATTTAAGCTTAAACACTATAGAACTGTAACCGAGTGCTAACTAACCCAAATCATCTGGTCCGAGGACTACAGGCATGATTGGATTTAAGTTTAAACACTAGAACTGTAACTGAGTGCTAACTAACCCAAATCATCTGGTCCGAGGACTACAGGCATGATTGGATTTAAGTTTAAACACTTGAGCTAACGGTGTTAACTAACCCTAATCATCTGGTCCGAGGACTACAGGCATGATTGGATTTAAGTTTAAACACTTAAGCTGGTGGCGAATGAGTGTTAACTAACCCTAATCATCTGGTCCGAGGACTACAGGCATGATTGGATCTAAGTTTAAACACTTGAGAGAAAACTTTACGCAGCGAATTGGTATATCAATTGAAGAGAAGACTTGATTAATAGAAGTACCTCTTGAGGTTATTTACATTCCAAGGGCGAGGGATTACATGACTATCCAGGTCTTCTAAGAAATATGCTCCAATACCAGCGCCTGAAGTGATACGATATGGTCCTTCCCAATTAGGTCCTAATTTTCCCCAAGCTGGGTTCTTTGCGGTGCCCACAACTTTCCTCAGCACCAGATCACCAGGCTCTAAAGGCCTCAGCTTCACATTAGCGTCGTAGCCTTGTCTGAGCTTTTGTTGGTAGTGTGCCAGCCGAACCATTGCATTCTCTCTTCTTTCCTCAATAAGGTCCAAACTCTTCTCTAGTTGCTCGTTGTTGCCGGTCGAACTAAACGAGCCGGTTCTAAGTGTTGGGAACCCTGTTTCCAGAGGAATGACAGCTTCAGCCCCATAGGTCATCGAGAAGGGGGTCTCTCCAGTAGACCTGCGGGGCGTAGTTCTGTAAGCCCAAAGCACATGTGGCAACTCTTCTACCCATTTGCCCTTTGCATCATCTAGCCTCTTCTTTAAGCCGTTCAGTATGACCTTGTTGGAAGCTTCTGCTTGGCCATTACCCTGGGGATAGGCTGGAGTGGAGTATCTGTTCGTAATTCCCAGCTCACTGCAGTAATTCCTGAATGCCTTGCTGTCGAACTGTAAACCGTTGTCCGAGATGAGGGTGTGAGGAACTCCAAACCGTGTGACAATATTCTTCCACACGAACTTTTGCACATCAACGTCTCTGATATTGGCTAGTGGCTCCGCTTCAACCCACTTGGTGAAATAGTCTGTTCCGACCAGGAGGTACTTCTTGTTTCCTGCAGCTTTGGGGAAGGGTCCCACAATATCTAAGCCCCATTGGGCAAAGGGCCATGGGCTAGATAGTGGATTAAGATTTCCCCCTGGCTGGTGAATGTTTGGAGCGAAGCGCTAACATTGATCGCACTTTTTGACGTATTCGTGTGCCTCCTTCTGCATGTTAGGCCACCAATAGCCTTGGGTGAGGGATCGGTGAGCCAAGGACCTACCTCCAGTGTGGCTCCCACAGATTCCTTCGTGCAGCTCTTCTAGCAGTGCCTCAGTCGCCTCGGGATGCACGCATAACAAATATGGTCCCGAATAGGAGCGTTTGTATAGTTTCTGGTCTTCGGACAACCAGAACTTAGTCGCCTTCCTCCGAACTTTATCGGCTTCCCCCTTCTCTTCAGGCAATATATCTTCTTTGATAAATTTGATTAAAGGGTCCATCCAGCACGGCCCGGCCCTGATCTGGTGAACCTGGACTCCCCCTGACTTCGTCTCTGTAGGCCTGTGCAGGTCCTCGACGAGGATGACCCTCGGCAGGTCTTGTGCCGAAGAGGTGGCAAGCGTGGCCAAGGAGTCAGCATGTGAGTTGCCATTCCTGGGGATGTGCAGCAAACTGAAAAATTCGAACTCTGATTGCAGATGTTTAACACGACCCAAGTATCCCTGCATTCTTTCGTCCTTTGCCTCGAACTCGCCTTGTACTTGACCTACTACCAATCTTGAGTCCGAGAACAACTCCACGGACTTCCCACCCATTCTACGGACCATAGTCATCCCCATCAGTAGGGCCTCATACTCCGCTTCATTATTTGTTGCCGAGAAGTCCAGCCTTAACGATTTCTCGATAATGATTTTCTCGGGAGATATCAATACCAGCCCAACTCCAGAACCTCTTTGGTTTGCCGCACCATCGACGTACACTTCCTAATGGGAGGGATTCTGTTGAGAGATCATGCCAACTGATTTTTCATCCATGCCCGACGTGGGCTTTACCTCTTCTAGCTGGGGCTCCGTGAACTCAGCCACCAAATCTGCGAGGACCTGTCCCTTGACCGATGTGCGGGGCATATATCTTATATCGAAATACCCTAAGATTGTACCCAACTTGGCAATCCGACCAGTGTAATCAGCACTTCGGAGTATAGCTTTGAGTGGGAGTTATGTGAGAACGATCACCGTGTGGGCTTGGAAGTAGTGAGGTAGCTTCCGTGTGCCAAGCACTACTGCTAAGATAGCCTTCTCCAGTGGCAAGTAACGAATCTCAGCCTCATGCAGCGACTTGCTTACGTAATAGACGGGCCTTTGTACACCAGAGTCTGACCGTATCAACACCAGGCTCACCGCATAGGGAGCTACAGCGATGTAGGCGAACAGTACCTCGTCTGGCTCAGGACTGGACATGATTGGTGGCCGAGAAAGATAATCCTTGAGTTGCTGGAACGCCAAAGCACATTCCTCAGTCCATTCGAATCCCTTCCACTTGTTGAGCAGAGAGAAAAAGGGCCGACACCTGTCTGCTGATCTAGAGATGAACCGATTGAGGGCAGCAGTCATTCCGGTCAGTTTTTGAACTTCCTTGGGATTCCGAGGAGCTCGGAGGTTGTTGATGGCCTTTATCTGGTCGGGGTTGACCTCAATTCCTCTGTGGGTGACCATGTATCCCAAGAACTTGCCGGACCCTACCCCAAACGAGCACTTAGAGGCATTTAGTCGTAGCTTGTATTTCCGTAGAATCTCAAAGGTACTTTCAAGGTCTTTCACATGCTCGGCTATAACTTTGCTCTTCACCACCATGTCATCTATGTAAATCTCGATATTCTTGCCCAGCTGTGGCTCAAACATCCTCGTCATCATCCTCTGGTAGGTAGCTCCTGCGTTCTTTAAGCCAAACGGCATCACTTTATAGTGGTAGTTACCAATAGGAGTGACGAAAGCGGTTTTCTTCTGGTCCTCCAGGGCTAATGGTATCTGGTGGTAGCCTTGGAAGGCGTCTAGGAAGCTCATCCGAGGGTGACCGACAGTGGCATCAACCAGCTGATCGATTTTCGGCATAGGGAACAGGTCTTTGGGGCATGCCCTATTCAGATCCGTGAAGTCAACGCATACTCGCCACTTCCCACTCTTCTTCTTTACCACCACGGTATTCGCTAACCATTCGGGATAAAAAACCTCTTTGATAGCCCCAGCTGCTTTGAGTTTCGCCACCTCGTCTCTCACTGCGTCGGCATGTTCCTTGGATGGGCGCCGAATAGGTTGCTGCTTGGGGGTGACCAGTGGATTCACCTTCAAGTGATGGCATATAAACTCCGGGTCCACCCCTGGGGCCTCGTAAGCACTCCAGGCAAACACGTCGAGATTTCGCTTGAGGAACTCTATCAGCTCCTCCTTCTCTTGAATAGGCAGCTGAGATCCGACTTGAAAGAACCTGTCAGGATCATCTCCAATGATCACTTTCGTCAGATCCTCACACCGAGTGCTTTCATCCGATTCTTTAGAAGGCACTCCCCGAGACTGTAGTTGCTATAAATCCCCCCCAGCCACGTCCGAGGACTCGGCTGGGGCCTCATGCTGAATGGCGGCTACCAAGCACTGTCTAGCAACAGACTGGTCTCCTCGGATCTCATGTATCTGTCCACCTGATGGATATTTGACCTGCTGGTGCAAAGTAGAGGGGACAGCCCCAAGTGCGTGAATCCAAGGTCTGCCTACGAGTGCCGTGTAGGGCGAATATGCGTCCACAACGATAAAATCCAGCTCCACCACCTCGGAGCTGGACTGCACAGGTAAGCGTATCCGGCCTTTCGAGATGACAGGCCTTCCTTGAAAGGTGAATAGGGGGGAATCGTACGGCGTCAGGTCCTGGGGTTTTAGGCCTAGCCCCTTGTAGAGGTCCGGGTACATTATCTCCACGGCACTGCCCTGGTCCACCATCACCCTCTTTACATCGTACCCTCCTATTCTGAGGGTGATGACTAGTGCATCATCATGGGGTTGGATGGTGCCGATCATGTCCTCGTCCGAGAATCCCATAACCAGCGGGGCACCAGACCTAGCTCTCTTCGGTCCTCGGCTCGACTCCCCTGCGGGTGGTCGGCCTACTGACATAACTTTCAAAGGCCAGGACCCTGTTCTCCCCGGCGCAGCGAAGACGACGTTTATAGTCCCAAGCGGCGGCTTTGAGGGGTCGTCCCTGCGTGGCCCGTGTCTTGGACTTGCGTTGATAAGAGACGTCCTGCTCGTCATCAAGATCATCTTCAGAGTACGAGGAAGCCCGCTTCCTCTTTGCGTGTCGCAACTCCCTCTTTAGTTTTTCTACTTCCAGTTGTAAGTCACGATTCTTCTCTGCATGGGACATGTGACTTCCGCTCTATGATTGGCTCTGGCTGAGGCGCACAGTGTGTACACTGCCCTCACGATTTTGTCTCCTCTCTAAGTTGACAAAATGGTCCACGTGTTGGGATGCCCTGGATTTTGCTTGTTGTTCACCTTGTTCTGCCATTATCAACTGTTGTTTTCACTCTTGCACAAGCTTTTCCCACAGACGGCGCCAATTGTAGGGTCAGATTCTGCAGCCCAAGCCCAAGAAGGTGTGGATTTGGAGCCCACTGAACCCAAAACAATAAATTTGTAGAGAGTGGGTGAAAGAGCTAGGCTAATAATGAAAATAACAGTATTAAACGACAATGATGACAGGAAGATTTGAATTAATATGTGCTCGGACAGTTGTGAATGTCTCGTCCGAGGAGGTGATTTTCATTGATGAACTTAGGTTACAATTGTTGGAGCTACAGTAAAATAATATACTCTTCTCTCTCTCTTCTTTTTCGATCCTCTCTATCAGAGACCCCTCTCTCTTATATAGTACTGACTTTCTACATCTCCACCGTCCACTTGTTCATCATCTGGGCGCCCACTTGAGTGCATGTCCCATCACACTCCCCCTTTAGCCCTGTCTGAGTGGCGGTAGCTGAGGATGCACTGTTCAGGGGTCTTCTCCACATAAATGCGGCCAGGAGGGTAGGTGCAGTGCATTAAATGCGGTGGTTGAAGTCTGTCTCCTTGATATTTCTCTGTTCCTGTTACCTTCTTGTGTGTCCGAGGCCCCCTTTCTCCCTTAACACTTGTCAAACAGATCACTTGAACCTCCCATACACGTGTCGGGCAAAAACCTCGTCGGATCCGAGGGTATCGGGCTTCTCGGACATATGGACATCTCCTCGGACAGTGCACGTACTCATCTCCAGACATTCCCCTTTCACATGGGCCTCTGACTGAGTGTCTTGGCCTCCTCGGACGAACAGTATTCCTCATATAGGGCCTTGGGCCCAATACGTTGGGTTGGGCTTTCTCCCCCCACAATTTTCATCCACTATTCATATTAGAACAATGCTACATTCACAAAAAATTTAATTAAGTTGATAAATTTTTACTTATTCTACTGACATTATATTTCACAAATTACTAAAAACAATTTGCAAGTGTAAAATATTTTTGTCTTTAAACTTTCGCATTCTACAATGCTATATCGTAACATTTTTAAATTTTCACAGCAAATTCAACGTGACTATTGTTAATGGTTGTAATTTGGGTGCAGTAAAATCTCAAAAACTAAAATACTTAACCAAAATATTACCTATTTGGTATATGTGTTTAAAAATGCTATATCGTTTGGTATATGTGTTCAATAATGCTATATCGTAACATTTTTAAATTTTCATAGCAAATTCAACGTGACTATTGTTAATGGTTGTAATTTGGGTGCAGTAAAATCTCAAAAACTAAAATACTAAACCAAAATATTACTCGTTTGGTATATGTGTTTAAAAACTGAAAATTGTTATTTGAAAACATTTATGAAAATACAAGTTGATAAAAAAGTGTGTGAAAAGATGTGTAATATTATTTAAATATGGTTGTTTGAAAACACAAACCAAACACCCCTCGTTAGCTGTGATGTGGTGTTTGGTACAAGGTAATGTTTTAGAATTCCTAAGAATGTTTAAAGATTCTCATGTTTGGTTGCAAATCATGCTAGGGAATCAGATGCCAAGGGAATCTGGATTCCCCCCTTAAACCCCTCTCAGTAGGAATGTGGATTCCCTTTAAAACAGGTGAGAATCCAGATTCCCAAGCTTAAAGGAAATTGTATTTTTATAAATTGACAATTTTAACTCTTTTTTTAAATGACTTAGTAGTTCACATTTAAATCTAAAGATAGAATGAGGAAAATAAATAATTCATTTAAAATTTATGGGAATAAACCAAACATTGGAATAGCTACATTCTTAGAAATGTGATTCTTAAAAATCACGTTACTAACAATCTGGATGGCAGGATCTGGATGGCAGGAGTAACGTGAATTCTCCCATGCCAAACGCCCCGTGAAAGTGTTGCGAAAACTTCCATTTCTTCGTTCATAGTGCGCCTATCGCTTTCACTCTTCTTCGAAGAGCCCGCGAATTTGACCATTACAAATGATAGCCATTAGCCAGTATATAAGTGCAGGCTTCCCCCTCCAATTCAACAAAAAAAAAAACACAATTAAGAAACGGCTTCTCAAACAGTAAACACATAAATTCCTTTATCCAAAAAAAAAAAGCAGTTTTGAAGTCTCAGACTCTCAGCCATGGATGTGAGTGTGACGAAGCTGGATTACTTCGACGACATGTCCAAACTTCATTCCAACACCACACTTCTCTCCTTCATCAAGGTCAGTCATTACTCATCATTTTTTTTTTCTTCTTAGCTTCCCAAACACAGCCTTATATACAAATTTTCACAATTTAAATAAAAATTGAAGGGCGAAGAAGATGGTCGAGACGCTTTGATATTAGAGTCAACGATCTTTTACCCACAAGGTGGTGGTCAACCTGCCGACACTGGCTTCATCCGATTTGCCGATTCCGATTGTAAATTCGTTGTTCAAGATGTTCGCTCCAAAGACGGAATTGTAAGTTCAAACCTAACAACAACCAAAAAAAAAAAAAATTCAATCCCTCTATTTTGTTTTTGACTAAGTTCATTCTTTAATCAATATCTTTTTATTAGACAAATTCAGGATTATATTTTCTTCTTTTGCTTACAAAATTTCTAAAAAATTAAATATCAATAGCTATGCCATCAATAAATTATTTAAATTACAAGCTTTTTATATTTTAAAATTAGGCCTAAAATATAAACTTATAGATCACATATTAAATAATACTGATTGACACAAATTTAACATGTGTATTAAGACCGTAAAGAATATGCAATCTAATGATTATATTTTCAAAATATGTAGTAATGATAATTTTTTTTAAAAGAAATTGTACAACTAATTTTGTAGTTAAATTTTATTTTTTTGTTTTTGTCTCAATAATTTAATACTTTTTTTATTAATGCAAAATAAGCTCTTTTTTTAAATTATTTGAATTATTTAAATTTAGCTACCATAAATGTAACACAGTTCTATATAGTAAAGATGAATTTTATGCAGTTGATGTAGGCGTTAGGCAGAATTTAATGTTAAGTCGAATTAAGATCTTTTAGAGTTTTGAAGGTAACTCCGCTGTAGAGTTCTTAAAATCTTATCCATCCATTTTGAAACGAGTGGATTAGATTTTATCACATCATCAACAATTTAAAGAAACATTGATTATCACCTTTTTGGCGTCTAATGAAATTATTGATAGGGTGGTAAAATCCAATCCACCCGTTTCAAAATGAATAGATAGGATTTTATGAACCTTAAGAACTCTGGAGAATCTCGTTAAGCTTTCTAATGTTTGCTATTTCTCTCACTCATGATCCCAACAACAATTCTAATTTGGTATTATATTAGAGTTATGTCTCATCAATTATAACAGTATCAACAATTCTAGTTTTTAACATGCCACATTAGCATTTCGTTTAATTTCCTTAATAGAATGGAACATAAGAACAAATCTGATACTTTTAATTGAGTTTTTTCAAGAATGAACTTAAGGCCATTAAAATCGAAGCTTGGGCTATTTCAAGGACAATGAAATGTTTAAGCCTTTTTTTAATTAATTAATTGTGATTTGTTCTTTAATTGAAATTTAATAGGTTTTTCATTATGGGTTCATTGAGAATTCTGGTGGGGAGTTGGAGACGAAGCTTGAAAAAGGGAAGGAAGCTTTGTTATATGTGGATGAGTCAAGGCGCAAGCTAAATTCTAGGTATTCTAGCTTTGTTATGCTAATGTCAAAATGCTAGAAATTGAGACAATCATGTTGGTATATCTGAGATGATGTTTTTGATAGTTCGTTATATCTCTATGAGATTATTGATTATACTATTTGCTAGATGCATTAAGTAATTTAGCATTGAAAAATTACTTGAATTTTGACCTACAGTTATCATTGGATCTTACTGAAAAGTCTGTCTATACATAACTATAATGTTTTGATCTTTGTATTTTCAGAAACTTGGTATTTATTGAAACAAACTTGAATGTTTGGTCATTTATATGTCACTATTAGATTTTCAGGGAGAAAAAAAAAATCATACCCTTTCTGATCTTTAAACTTTTTTGTCTTTATCTTGAGCAGGTTACACTCAGCTGGGCATTTGATTGACGCATGCTTGCAAAAAGTGGGATTGGGTCATTTAGAGCCAACCAAAGGATACCATTTCCCTGATGGGTATGGTTTTGACCTGTATTTTTTGTATATATTCTACGTTTCCAATGAAAACAGACTTGATCAAAAAACAAGTTTCCCATGACAAGAGCTAATAATTTTAAAAGCTTCAAAGGACATTAGATATGTGTGTTTTTTTTTTTTTTTTTTAAATATTTTTATCTGATGCTTCCACTGACTAATAGTTTTGAGACTACGTTGTCAAAAGTACTTGGACATGTCCAAATACTTTGTTGTTCAGTTAGTGAAACACTGTAGGAGGGAATAACCAAGCAAACTTAAGCTTGACTAGCTATGTGTACCTACCATTTATTTTCTATATTAACATAGTTGTGTTGTAAAGATGTTGTCTTTGTTTCAGAATAATTTTTCTTGGAATTAGCATTTAATGTTGCACTTTTTGCCAGGCCTTTTGTTGAGTATAAAGGTACAGTTCCGCAAAATGAAATGCAAGGTAAACAAAAGGATATAGAGCTGGAAGCTAATGCGTTAATATCTGAAGGAGGGAAAGTAAGTTTTTTTATTTGTAAATTTACTTGCCTTATGTAGCATTTAATTTCTGAAATTCTTTTATCACATTGATTTAGGTTTCTGTTGCTATACTACCATATGAAGAAGCTTCTGAGCAATGTGGAGGATCCCTTCCAGATTATATTCCCAAGGTCAGGCTGTGAAAATTCAATATGCAAACAATTAGTTTTCCAATTCTGCTTTTCTTTGCCGAGTATAAGTTGCCCTATGTCCTATGTCAATGCCTTTGGTTTTGGAAGAAATATGACTTTTGGGGGCTACGAATATGGTTTGTCAAATTTTTCTTTTGAGGTCAATGTGAGGATGTTGTAAGAGAGAAAAAGAGATCACTGCAATCACCATCAGTAACCTATAAAGAATGTGGTGGATTAGTACATTTACTTAATTTATTTCTCTGCACATAATTTTCTGGGGTTCTATCCACATGGGGGACAAGCATGCATAACTATATGCTTGTTGTCCATATGATGGTTTTTTGCTTTTGCTAGATGGTCAATTAGCTCTATAGTTTTGTACATACAAATATCATGTCTGACTTCAATTTAGTTACAGTAGGTTGTAAGATCTCTAGTACAGAGAGCATCCCTGATGTGTCTGCGTGTTAGCATTAAAAGTGGCTAGGCCATACACATTTTCTTGAAGAAAACCGTGTCATCTAATCTCAGGCCTTATATTAGGCTGGTTTTCTTCATGAGGTCATAGAGGTTGTTTCATTTTACTGTTACAATTTCTTAAATAGTAAGTGCAGCTTATTTTTGCATCTCTTGCAGGGCAGCACACCTCGTCTTGTAAAGTTAGGAAACAGTCCTGGTGGCCCCTGTGGTGGGACTCATGTTTCTGATATTTCTGAAATCGGGATTTTAAAGGTACTGAATCAATTTGTCATGGGACTCATCTCTTCCTTTCATGTTCACTTTTTCTGATGATGTCTTATGAGATGTTTCTATAGCTGTGATCATAACCTATTCCAAACATGCCATCCTATAAAAGAGAATGTGATATAGTGAATTTACTAGCTGTGATCATAACCTATTCCAAACATGTCGTGCTATAAAAGAGAATGTGATATAGTGAATTTACCCTTATTTAGACACTGTTCAAGATCAGCAATAACACATTAGAAGCACAGGGGTTCATCTGCCTAGTTGATGGCTTCAGTTTTGCATTTTTAATTTTGTTATGTTTGATAATTCCACCTTTGAGGCCATGGACTTTCCTGCTGTTGTAGCATTCAGATCATTTTACTAATCAAATAAATGCATGAATTTGTTGTAATCTGAGATTTAGTTTTGCCTATGTAAATACTTAAGCACCATTATCCCATAAGACACAAGGTGCTGACCTAGGATGCATGGATACTCCACTTTTGCTTATGTACCCGTATCTGATACATATTGTACCAATATCATACCAGATACCTCTAAGATACGTACTCAGATTTTTATTTTATTTTAAATAAAAAAAAGTGCCAATATGTCCAGGACATGCCTGTGATACAGCTTGGATACTGTTGTAACCCAACCCCCAATAATGTGAGATAGCCCAAACTTGTAAGAATTTTTATTTATATTTTTTATATATTGGTTTCAATGTTGAACAGAACACTTATCTATTTATATTTTTTTATAGAGATTAAATTCTATAAGGACGTGGTGTAAAACCCATGTTTTACCCCTCTAATCCCAACATGCCACATCATCTTATCACATATTTAAGAATAAACACAATCACATTCAATCAATTTTAATACCCATATATAAATCCAACCAAATTGGGAATCTATCGAGATGTTATTTGGTGTGGTAGGATGTATTGAATTTTTATAAATTTTAAGTAAAATGCTAATGTGGCAATCACTTATTGGATGGTGTAAAACATAGGTTTTACACCCCATCCTTATAGAATTTAATCTCTTTTTTATATACTCTTTTGGATCTTGGTTTGTATTATAGACATCATTTAATGGCCATTGATTCACTTTATTATCCATTATTGCTCTTAAATTGATATATACTTAACAATATATGTAACATAAATGCTTAACTATATATAAAAAAATATAAATAAAATATATTTAATAAGTAATTAATACATGTATCCCCAACATATCGTACCAGTGCCTGTGCATCTTAGGTGCTGACACAATGGTCTCCAATTCTACACTACTACTAGTCTACTAATACATTTGGTTAGGCATCTCATGTGGATATTAGATGTTCAAATTGTAAAAAATTAAGATTTTGGATGTTTGTAACTTGACTCTTATCATCTTAGCAACTGTAATGGAATTCATTAGCCAAATATAAAATAATTGCTTTCTTATTCTGTCACTAAGAAAATTTTGTTCACTAGTTGCTCATGCCTTGCATGTAATGCGATGTCTGAGATATGGGTCAGAGAGCAAATTTTGCTCAATATTAATACCTAAACCTTGCTAATGGGTAATCATCTTCGAGTGCCAGAATTGGGATGTCCATTGCATCCATTGATGTACTTGGCAAACTTCCAGTTCCTGCAATTACCTGATCCAATAACTTGACTGAGCAAGTGGGTGACCGTATTTGTAAGGATTTTGTTCACTTTAATCAAGCATTCTCTTTGTAGTATTGCAGAGCTTATAAAATGATTGACATGTATTCAAGTCATTTCCCCAAGCATGGATGAATAAACCATGTTTATTGGGGCCTTATTTGTCTGGTCACACCATGTTCTACTAATATGCTTTCATTGACTTTATACATTTGTTGTCCAGGTTTCTCAAATTCGGTCAAAGAAGGGAATGACAAAAGTATTTTACAGTGTTGGGTCCTAATTTATGGTGACCATACAAAGTTCTGCAACTTATGGTAAAGAAATACCATACAGAACTTCATTCTTGATGCCTACATTAGTTAGCTGATTAGATGTGATTATGTGACATCAATATTAGATGAAATTTATGGTCAGCCCCATTTATGTACTTTATTGGAGACTAAGGGGAACTCAATGTTTGCAAATCTGAACAAATGCTTGTAATGATGCCTATGTATTAAGAAATTGATACATAAACTTCCACTTCTAGTTCATACTCTCTCTCTCTCTATCATTATATATATATATATTATCTCAGATAAGTAAGGTAGCCATCATTTTGGTGATATGGTTGTTAAGATTGTCCTTCCTTCTATATCTATTTTTGATGGCCCTTTTCTTTTGGAGCACAGAATGAGTTCATGATGCAGTTGCATTTGATTCAGGTTTCAGATTCAATTTGCATTTTAAAATTTGCGAATTGACAAACAAGTATGGTGTTTAAACTAATCTTCTTTAACATCTTTGTCTTCTGACAGTTCTTTAATCCTGTGTGGGGATAGGCTTGGTACTTGATCTTAGCCAACCAAGGCTGCTGTAATTTTCCAATGCCAGTTATTGGCTGTAAATATATTGGCACCTGTAAAACGTGAATCATCCATGCGACTCTGCCTGTACATACTAGATTAAGAAAAGCGTTTTCTTTCTGATCCACCAATTACAAAATCTTAGTAGATAGGGACAAATTTCTGGTTGATGTTCAAAGGAGATATGGATTCTATCTTCTCAGCATAAATAATAGCAATTGCACAGTATGATGAATGTTTTCCTTAGAAGAAAATGTTGGAACACTGCCCTCTGTGGTTTGCTAGTTTTTGCCTCCTTTTTTTTCACCCTTAGGCTCAAGCAAACTTCATTACTTTCCTCATAAGAGACTCGTAGACAGGTGAATTGGTTGGTTGGTTGCTTGGGTATATTTTTCCCAGACTTGAGCATAAAAGGGCTTGGAAAGAATCTCTCAAGGCTGATAAAGAGCATGGAAGTTGTTTTCCCCCTCCTTCAGGTTGGGTTAAGTACAACTTTGATGCAGTTGTTCAGTAAGATGAAAGTTATATTAGCAGTGATTTGTTGTGTGCGCGCGCACGCCTGCTAGAGTTGAAAAGATCATTGTTAAAGGCGACTCACTTACTGTGGTAAATTCCTTGAAGAATTTGGATTACCCTTTCTCATGGTCTATCAATTCCATGAGTCAACACAATTTGTTTCACCTTATTGTTTTGATAGTAGACTTGTGTTTAGAGATTGTAATTTTGGGACCCTTAGTCCGTTTGGTTAGAGAGGTGGAAAAGCGAGAGGATAGAAAATTGTGGGAGGATAGAAAAGATTTTAATTTCTCTCATTTTTTTTTGTTTGGGAGTGGAATAGTAGAGGAATGGAAAAAGTGAGTTTATAAATTTACTCATATACTCTTGTTAAAAATGATGTCCAATCAAAACAAAAAAGTGACAAACAAAACCACCAAAAAAAAAAAAAAAAAAACAATCACCCAAATTTATTAAAAAAATAAAAATCATGTCTAGAAAAAAAATCACATCTAGTTAAAATAAATAAATAAAACAAAACAAAACAACGCACTATCACACCCATGACCCCAAGAAATAAAAAAAAAAAAAAAAAAGTAAGAAGCAACGTCCCATAAAAAAAAAAAAAAAAAAAAAAAAGGAAGAGCCAACGTTATCAAGGAAAGCAAAAGCTTAAAAAAAAAAAAAAAAAAAAAAGAGATGAAACCCATGTGCAAGTGCACATGAACATTTTTGTCAATCAAGCAAATCAGACTCTCCACCTTAATTTTCTCACCATTTTGAGGAGAAAACATTTTGGTAGGCTCGGGGAGAAAACTCCGGCCCCACCACATTTTTTTCGCCTCCCCCCCCCCCCCAACTAAACATCTACTAACATTTATTTCTCTCCACTTTTCTCTCTTAAATTATCCATCCTCCCTAAAATCCTTCCAAACAAACATAGGGTTAATCTTGCTAAAATGGACTTATAGTTGTAATTGGGTTGAGCCCAATTAGGGGATGATAGAGCTGGGCTAGTCCCTCCCTCTTTTTGTTTTAACAATATGACAATTTAGCACCAAAAACTAACATAAAAATGGCTAATCATCCACATACAAAGTACAAACCCACTTGAGGCTGCAAGCCCAGACATATAGAATTGTTGCCTGTGGCTGATAATTGGAAAACGTGGTGATCAGTAATGAGCTTGTTTTGGAATTGGAATTAGTCTGTCTAAACTCTCAAACCCAAAAAATGAAAAGAAAAAAAAAAGTCTTTGTCATCGAACAAATGATGACAACCATGAATTTTAGGGTTGGTCAGAACATGAAGGTTAAGGTTAGGAGACAAGTTGCATCCAAATGTACAAGAAGGCGTGCCAATGTGGTCCACATATATATTGCATGGAAGATATAGTTTGCGGCTCCATTCTTTTTTGGCGTTTTGGTCCTCTGTCCCCACAGTATCTGATTGTTGTACAGTTCAACATGAAGAAATCCTAATAAAAGAGGACAATGCAAGTTTGCAACTCAATTTACAAAGCTGTATGTAATTGCTATATAAAATTATTGAAAACCCAACTCATTAGTTTTTAATATATTAGGCAAGGGCTTTCTATTTCACTCAAAACCAATTCTCTCCAAACTATGTTTTGAAGATATTTGGGCTGAAATAAAAATAAAATAAGATTTGTATACAAGTTATCCAAAGAGTGATGGGTTATTTAATTAGGGGGATTGACAAACACCACTCAAATTCAGATTGTATGAGCCATGAGGAAACAAATCTAGTAAAACAAACTTAAAATCAAGTTGTCATTGTTGTGACTGGGTCACATTTCAATCACCATAATAGACTATGTTAGCACTTAGCAAATTTGGTGCTTTTGCTTATGAGGTAAAAAAATGCTAAAATCCAAAAACTTGCATTAGATCTCAACCATCCATATTTCCTTTGAAAACATTTAGCAAAATTAGGAAACTCAATAATTGGGACAACTATACTATAAAATGTATGATTAAAATTGAATCTGAGTTAGTTATTACCATGCATTTAAAAAAATGATTGGTAACACAACACAACACTAGTACTATATTCTCCAATATACAAAATCATGCTCCTCGTTCTTTAAAAAATCTGAACTGCTCATTATTGTATCTCATTGTCAAATAATGGAGAATCATATTCTTGGTAAATCATTGTCGAAATAACTCCTACCTATCAAACTTTCTTATAAAAGTCTCAAGGAAAAACATGTGTATGGCAATGCTTATTGCCTAATTAGCTAGGAATCTTCTTTCTTTAGAATGATAGGGTGTTCCATTTTATGTTCTACTAATCTCAAGCCACTTTTTTTTCCTCTTATAAAGTATCCAAAGTTTATAAAGTAAATAAAATAGAAAAATAAAAAAAAATCTAACATATGACCATATATGAAACATTGGTCCGTACTAGTAGGCCTTCACTTAAAAGTCCAAAGACTTCAAACCCAACCACAAAAGGAGAATCTTTTTTTATAAGATAGATAATAAGCAAATAATAACAACCCCGAATAAAAATATAAAAATATATGTTGTGTGTTCTATTTTTATTATTATTATTATTTTGAATAAAATTTATGTGTAGATGCAATATTTTAAGTTTCTCAAATAAATTCAAACACTTAAGTGAATTAAATTTAATTATGATAAGACACAACAATAATTTTTGTATTTTATTGGTTAATATAATTATGTATTTGAATTTAATTAAATAACTTAGTCTACTCGGCTACACCTAACATCTTATATCTAAGTTTTATCAATAAAATTTACCTTCTTTTTCCTTTTTTTTTTTCTTTTTTTTCTTGAGAAGAGCCTTCTTTTTCCTAATATAGTAAAAGTTGATTTTTTTTTTTTTTTTTTTTTCTGTTGAGGAAAAGTAAAAGTTAAAATTATATGCTTATATTGGCATAGTAAACACTTAAAAACCGAGCGTTTCACAGAGAGTTTTACCGATAACATTTACCTTGTTTGTCCTAATATAGTAAAAGTTGAATTTTTTTTTTTTTTTTGGAAAAGTAAAAGTTAAAATTATATGCTTATATTGGCATAGTAAACACTCCAAAACCGAGCCTTTAGCAGAGATTTAAGTTGAACACAAGTACTATAAAACATAAGATAGTATTAAGAGTTCAAATTCAAAAAGGAACTCGAAAAACACACGAACACAAGAACAACCGCAATACCGGTAACAGTGAATCTTGAAAAAACAAAAGCTATAAAACGTCAGCCAAGGAAAAATAAAATTCCTCTAAATTTAGCAAAGACTCATTCCATCATTCATTCCCTACCATCCAATCCAATAAAAAAAAAGATAAAAAAAAGCACCACTTTTTACGTACCACCCAGATACAGATTCTCCATTACAATCCTCTCCTTTCTCTTTCTATCTCTATCTCTTTTAGATCTGCTCCAGGTTGTTTTTTTTCTTTTTTTCTTTTTTTTTTTGTTGCTTTTTAGCTTTGCACAGTCACAGCCCACACACCCTCTTTACCACACTTGGTCGCTTTTGACCTCTTTTATATAAATATATATATACACACACACGCACAGCTGTTAAGTGTGAGTGTAGTTTGCATTCTGGGCTTGCCGCTTATCTCTCTGTGGGCACTTGGTGCCTTCGTTCAGATCAAAAAAGGTGAGTTGGGTTTTGATTTTCATGTCTATTTGTTCTGTTTTTGTATGATATTTCATGAGTTTGGTCTCTCTCTTTTTTTGGTGTTTCATTTTTTCATGGTATGTTGGTGATTGCTTCTTGGTATGTCTTAAGTCTTTTTTTTTTTTTTTTGGATTCAATTGTTGGTTCTTTCTTGGTATGTTGGTTGTTCATATGGGTGTTTATATTTTGTTTTGATATGGTCAGCTGGATGAGTAAAACGTTGGCAAGTCAATGTTTTGATGTAGTGGTCAGATTTTGAGGGCAATTTACATGTGGGGATTGCTTCTTGGTATGTCTAAGTTTATATTTGGATTGAATTGTTGATTTTTTTCATGGTAGTTGGTGATTGCTTCTTGGTACGTCTTAAGTCTTCTTTTTTTTTTTGGATTCAATTGTTGGTTCTTTCATAGTATATTGGTGGTTCATATGGGTGTTTGTATTTTGTTTGGATATAGTCAGCTAGATGAGTAAAACGTTGCCAAGTCAATGTTTTGATGTAGTGGTTCAGATTTTGAAGGCAAGTTACATGTGGGGATTGCTTCTTTGTATGTCTAGTTTATTTTTGGTATGTTGATTTTTTTCATGGTATGTTGGTGATTGCTTCTTGGTACGTCTTAAGTCTTTTTTTTGGATTCAATTGTTGGTTCTTTCATGGTATATTGGTGGTTCATATGGGTGTTTATATTCTGTTTGGATATAGTCAGCTAGATGAGTAAAACGTTGCCAAGTCAATGTTTTGATGTAGTGGTTCAGATTTTGAAGGCAATTTACATGTGGGGATTTGCTTCTTTGTATGTCTAGTTTATTTTTGGATTGAATTGTTGATTCTTTCATGGTATGTTGGTGGTTCATATGCGTGTTTATATTTTGTTGGAATTAATCAGCTAAATGAATAAAATGTTCCCAAGTCAACTTTTTGATGTTGTGGTTCAGATTTTGAAGGCAAACCCATATGGGGATTGCTTCTTGGTATGTCTGAGTTTCTTTTTGGATTGAATCGTTGATTCTTTCTTGTTATGTTGGTGGTTCATATGGGTGTTTATATTTTGTTTGGAAATAGTCAGCTAGATGCGTAAAATGTTGCCAAGTCAATGTTTTGATGTATTGGTGCTGATATTGAAAGCAAACCCATATAGGAATTGCTTCTTGGTATGACTAAGTTCTTATTTATTTTTCATTTTCAATTTTGTGTCCAAATCTCTTTCATTAGCTCATTTGAATCTCTCTCTTTCTCTTGTGGTGCCTATGGATTTAGTGTGTTAGTTAGTACTTAGTATTCATACTGAACTTTGAGATTTGTATTTGTGTGTTTTAGGGGGAGTAAGAGAGAGGTCCTGTAATAGATTCTTTAGTATAAACGCACATAAATAGAAGTTTCATATATTTCCTCTGTCTCACTTTTTCTTTTCTAGCCAAGAGGTGCTTTTTTGTCGGTTTCATTTTGCTTGAATTGTAAGCAAGTAGCCCCCAGACACATATAACAGAAATATGATTACATGTTTGAATATGAATTATATTCACATATGGGATTAATACAGATTAAAACATAAGGTCTGTCTATAACTGGTCTTGGATTTTACCCAAGCCTTCTTTTTTGTTCCAATATTGTAACAGAGGAATTCCACAACCATGCACTAAAACTTAAATGGGAGATTCACAATCTAATACAAATATTAGAAACTTGTGCAATGTCTGCATCCAGGCTCATGGTTGGTTACTTATACTTGTATAAATTCATCAGGTTTCTTCTCAAACCTGGATGTAAAGACCTTTGATCTTGATTTTGTGACTCTACTATTTGATTGCAATATTCAGGGTTCAGCTAATCTATCACTTGCAAATCTTATAATGATATGAGAAAGAACGTACCTATAAACGTTTGAGAATCTTTACTTGCAAGTCCAAAATCATAGCAATTCCACAATTTTAAAATTTTCTTTAAAGCACATTAATATTCATAAGAATCTTCATTTGTGTGTATCAAATTTCAATGACATAATAACCTAGAAGCCAAATTTCCTGATGTAAGCTTTCTTCCATGTATACACTAAGTTTTAGGACCAGTTTGTATGATGAATTTTCATTTCGGCCATCTAAACCGAAATTTTTCCTTGCGTGTTATCTGCACTTTAATTTTCCTTGCCTTCTAAACCTTATTTCTAGCTGTTTGTCTTACCTAAATATCATTTATTTTTATTTTACCACTTATCACTATGGCCAAAACAAGTCTAGTTTCTAAGAATCCTATTTAAAGTTGGAGAGTTTTGTTTTCTTTGGCCAGGAAAAAGAAAAAAGAATTGGAGACATTGAATTATACTTCCACATAAAATAAAAGAAAACAAATGTATCTCTCTCTCTCTCTCTCTCTCTCTCACACACACACACACACACACACACACACACGAACACACCAGCATCTTATATATTGGTCTGTCAAAGAGAAATTTGGATTTTTAAGTGCTTTGCTTATTAATTTGTCTTGTTTGATTTCTAAGTGTTTATCTGAATAGCAGTACATTCTACATTTCTTATGGTCTTTCTAAAAAGTAAAGAATGTATACTAAGTGTCATTGTCGGGAAGTTCTGCTTGGGTATTTTCCCAAGCAGACAAATGAAGCACTATCATTTAAGGATCCTTTGTAGTGGTAAAGCACCATTATTTTCCCACCAACTTCTTAGCAACCAACTAAACATTAATGGATTCCTAAGATGTTCGTGATAATCCATGCCCAGTAGATACTATTAAATATTTAATAACAGTTGACAGCCTTAGCTACCTTCAACTCTTTCTTCTTAAATGATAGGTACTCAAGTATGCATGTTATGGTTCCACAGAACTAACTTGTAAAGTAGGTCATTCTATTACTTAGTTTTCTAAATATTAACAATGCGGTGTTTTACTGTTTCAGCCAAAAATCATGTGGGGAGAAACTATGATTAAACCTGAAGGAGAACTAAAAGTAAGTTTTGGTTATCAATGCAATGGAAACAGAGGTAGCTCTTTTGAGGTTTCCAGTGGATATGAAATCCTACCTGAAATCCAAAAGAACAGCAGCTTCTCCTGCTTGTCTGGTGCTGCCTTGAGTGCAAATGCTACACTGGCAAACACAAATATTTGCAAAGGTTTGATAGGAGCAGAAATACTTCCTAGTTTGGACTCCCCTAATTCATTTCGAAAGGTTCCCTCTTCACCAAACCTTTCTAGGTTAGATATATTATCGTCTTCTCTTCAGAGTAGCATGTCAAATTTAAGTTGCAGTCCTTCCCCTCCAAGTGATAATGATTCTTATCTGTTAAAACCTATGAGCGCTCCTTCAAGAAGTGAAGGTTTTCTTAATGCTATGGAAGTACAAGTGGCAGGTGGGGCTGCTGGTGAAGACAGGGTTCAAGCTGTTTGTTCTGAAGAAAATGGGTGGCTCTTTTGTGCAATCTATGATGGCTTTAATGGAAGAGATGCAGCTGATTTTCTGGCTGGGACATTGTATGAGACCATCATGTTATACTTTAAATTACTAGGTTGTGAATCAAAGCAGGATTTCTCAAGAGCCTCTGATAGTGTGTATTTGGATCGGTGTTGCCAATATATTCTAGATGATAGTACTACTATTTATGAGGAAAAGCTTACATCAAGAATTCATAATAACAAGGATTCATGTTTTGACCATATCAACAAGAATGGCTCATCTGCTAAAGAAGAATTGTCATCTGACTCAATTCAGCATGGAGTACTTGATAGCTTCCAACGTGCTCTTAGTCAGGCTGAGAATGATTTTTTATACATGGTCGAGCAAGAAATGGAGGACCGTCCTGATTTGGTTTCAGTAGGATCTTGTGTTTTAGTTGTGCTTCTTCATGGGAATGATTTGTATACACTCAATTTAGGTGACAGCAGAGCTGTATTGGCAACATATGGTAAAGGTGATGAAATGAGTGGGAATGAGAGACTGAAAGCTATCCAGCTCACCGATAGTCACACTGTTGACAATGAGGTTGAAAAAACTCAACTTCTGCATGATCATCCTGATGACCCAATGACCATTGTAGCTGGAAAAGTGAAAGGAAAATTGAAGGTCACTCGTGCTTTTGGAGTTGGTTACTTAAAAAAGGTAGGTTTTTGTTTTCTTTTTATTTTTTATATTTGGTAAACATAGGAATTATTTTATTTGTGCTTGGCAAATCCATCAGGCAACAACGTTGCATCACATCACATCTTAGTCATACAGAGTTCTTTATATATGAAAGTTACAAGGCAAAGATATGCGAAGGCTGCTTCTTGCCTTCTTGGCAAAGAAAGTGGAAGGACCATCTCATACTATGATAGTCTTGAGCAGCCACCACCGATCTAGGGGATTGCTAGGGGGACCTTTCACCCCATTCCCCACATTATTATATCCCTAGATCCTTTCCCTCAATAACAGCATTACTGCCTAATGAACCAGAGATCCATTTAAAATTGGGAACCTGAACTCCAAAATCACTTCCTATTACTATAAAAAGGATTATGGAACTTATTGACACAGAGCATTTCCACAAGAGACCCAACCTACTTGTTTCTGCGAGTCTACTGTAGTCTGTTACTCAAGTTATAGACATAGTTAATATATAAAGGGAGAATTCTCTCTGCTATGTTCAAAATTTCTTTCTCTAATTTCATGTGTGATAATATTGTCTCAATATGAAAAATGTGATTGTTCTCCGTCTTGCTCATATAACAATTTAACAAAAAAAATTAGCCTAATGTTTCATCTGAGTGGAAACACCAAAAAGGACAAGAGGTATGCCTAGGTAATATAATGTGTTATATAAATTCATCTGTGCTCACAGGAAATATACTTCTATCCTTCATGAAAAGTTGATTAGTCTGTTTTTTTTCCTTGCAGAAAAAATTGAATGATGCACTGATGGGTATCCTTCGAGTTCGGAACCTTATTAGCCCTCCATATATATCTACTCAACCATCACTGAATGTACATAGAATTTCAAAATCTGATTGCTTTGTTATAGTTGGGAGTGATGGTTTGTTTGACTTCTTCAGCAATGACGAGGCAGTAAAGCTTGTCCATTCTTATATCTTGAGCAACCCTTCTGGTGATCCAGCGAAGTTTTTATTGGAGCAGCTTGTAGAGAGAGCAGCTGACTGTGCAGGTAAACCTTTAATTTATCTTCACGCAAAAACTTAATCTTCATTTCATTTGAATTGTGAACGGTTTATTTGTTGTGAAATTTCCTCTTCTCAGTATATAAGATATTTCTTTCTTGTTAATTAAATCATTCAGAGTTAAATGTTGCAATATTGTACTTTGATTTTACTCATGATTTGTTTCTTTTAGGTGTAATGCATCCTTAATGGAATTGTTCCTGTTTAATATTGTACAAATATTTGTAAATTTTCCATACTACGAATTCTTGTAACCTGTAAGTGTATTGAAATAGCAAGTTGCCTTCTTTAGAAATTATGTATATCTACTTTTAATGCAACTTACAGTGACAAGATTATGCTCTGAATCAATGAACAATTGCATTTATTTAAGTCACTTAAAATTAAAGTAACTGAAACCATTGGAATCAGAAAACCTCAGTTATTAATTCTAATTATACCAGGAAGTGAACTAACAACACAATAATAGCAATTCGCTCGAACACAACCCTGCTGCTTTAGAAATAGGTACTTTAGGATAGTCACCAAAAGTAGTTATTGCTACAGAGGATATTTAAAATAGGAATTAAAAGATACATTAATCAGTTTTCGTAGCTCATTTTTCTGTCAGAAGAACTATGTTTCTTGAATATAATCCAGTCTACAAGTTACTAAGCATGAATTTGACTGCTGCAGGTTTCACTTTGGAAGAATTAATGAATATTCCAGCTGGTAGGAGGAGGAAATATCACGATGATGTAACTGTGATTGTGATCATGCTTGGAACAAACCAGCGAACCTCAAAAGCATCAACTTGCATGTGAGTTATGAAATGGCCATCTTCTATCCTGCAATAGTCTGTCCTGTAGTACTCATTGGGAAAAAAAAAAAAAAAAAAATCTTGCGATAGTATGCCCAGTAATTTCTACATTATAGTTTCCAAATTGTATATATGATTACAGAAACACTTGTTCTTGAGTGTAGAAAAGTTTGTTATTACTGCATTCTTGTATGGCACTCATAAATTGCACGAGTGTCTTTTGTCTGTATATAAGCAATGTTAGCATTATTTTCCTTGGTACTGGAAATTTTATATGGTGAGAAACTTGGCAAAGGTGGTTAATAAATTGCTTGAATCTAGTTGTTGAAAAAAATTGTCAACAAAATGGCCTAGTGTCCCATGTGGAGCAATAGCTTCCATTAGACAAACTAAAGCTAAATATGCAATCTACCTGCTTTTTTTCTGAGAATCTCTTTTTTTCCCCTAATGAATGGTCCTGCAATCTTAATGCGACCTCCCTTTTTACATCAATATAATCCCACTTGCTTCTTCTCTCTTCATCCTTTTTAGCTTATTCGCCCCTAGGATTGTGAGAATGGAGCTACTGTTTACACAAGCTTATTCTTTTTGTGCTTTTTGCACCTCATTTGAGTGGTTTTCCTTAATAGTTCAGGTCCACCAGCATATATATGCACTTCATTATCATGGTAGGTCGTTGCGAATCTTCTTCTTCTTCTTCTTGAGTCATTGACCAACACAACTATTGGAATTCCTCCAGCCTTTTACATAGCAATCCAAAAAAGATTTTACGTTTGAGAATAGGGTTTTTTGAAAAACTCTATCTAAAAAAAAATTATACCTTGAAAAAATACGTATTACCAAACGAGTGTTAATTATCACTTATTCAATCGTCATGTTAATTGTTTTAATTACCTGTGTCGTGATTTAATGCACATAAATGGTCTTATAAATCGTCATATATATATATATATATATTGAATTGAAAAAAAATTTCTTAAACCAGTTTGAAAGAGCTGTGTGTGTCATTGTTGGCCCTTCCTTTTTAAGAAACACGGGAAACTCTTTCACTTGTTTTTACCTGGGTGCATACAAGATTCCAAAGAGAACAAGTTCACCAGGAAGGTTATGTACTAATGTCTTTGCACCACCAGCAGTGTGGCCCACGAATCAAATTTTGAAGCGCCAAAATGGGTGGCCTTAATTGAACAATGACTATGAGCACTGGCAAACAAAAAGTGCTCTTTCTTTCATAGATATTTATCAATCATATCACTTTCTAAAAACAGGGTCCACAATACTTTCATCATCATTTTACTGTACATCCTCGTGACATTTTGTCTCATCTGCTAAATGCCTAATTTCATTTTCAGGCAGCAGTAGTGTAAATAATAGGGAAAAATAAAAAACTGAACTTCTAAGTTTCTTCAGATTTTATTTTAGTTTTTTAATTTTGTTTTTGTTTATTTTTGTCCTTTAACTTTTAAGTTTATTCAATTAAGACTTTTTTATCAATTTTTGTTATATGTTGTGGTTAATTTTTCAATTTTATAAATTTTTCTTCAAATTTTTAAATTAAAAAAATTCAATTAATAATTGAAAAATATGTTCCAAATTTTTTTTTTCAAAAATATTTAACAAAAGTTAACAGAAATGCTGTAATTGAATAAATCTGAAACTTAGTGGACTAAAATGAACTAAAACAAAGTTAGAGGACTGAAATAAAATCTGAAGAAAGTTAAAAGGTCAGTTTTGTATTTTAGCTTAAATAATATCTTCATATAAAATATATATATATATATATAATATCAAAATACATAAATACCTGCATCAAAGAATAAACAAATTTGGTCGTACGGTTCTCTTTTGACCTGAGCCTCGAAATGTCAAATGGTGTTGGATTATTTTGGTTGACCATACTCTCCCAATGGAATCAAAGGATAAGGAATAGTCTTTATTAGGTTTGGGGCTTGTCTGATCCATTCTTTTCTCTCTTTATAAATTATCTTTTAAATATTTAGTGTCCAAATGAACAAAACCTCTTGTGAGTATTCTATTCTATACCAAAGAAAGTGAACTTGAATGATAAAAAAATTCCTCATGTTGATGATAATAACTAATAAGACACTACCATCCTATGATATACTCTACACAATTATTCGAATTTAAGAGTATGTTTGGTTGGGGTGAAAACAGGGAGGAGGAAAAATATGGAGAGAAAAATAAGATAGAAAATAACATTTTCTGTTATTTGGTTTAGGAGAGAAAACAAGAGAGACAAAAAATGGAGAGGAAAATAATCCCTTTAGACCTACATTTTTTTGTCCTCCCAATTTTTTTTATTTTTTTTGAGAAGGAGTCCTCCCAATTTGGGAGGAAAACTAAGAAGAAAAGATGCTGAATGATATAATTTACACAAATACCCTCATTTTATTGCACTCACCTACCCCTCTCCTTTTCCCACTACACCCACGTAACAATGGTTAGATAAAACTTTTTTTTTTAAATGTCTTCCCAGTTAACGCATTATGAATTTTTGTTGCCCATAAATTTAAAATTATATATAATAATAATAAAGAAAAGTAATATAAATATATATATATATATATATGTATTTGTGTTAATTTTTATAATTATAATGAGTGTAAATATATCTATTTTTTATATATTATATAACAATGACATAATAGTCAATTTATATAAACTACATTTTTCATTCTCCTCTTTTTCTCTCCAACCAAACAAAAAAAGTTTTCCACCATCCCACTTTTTCACCCCTCCAACCAAACACACATAAGGGAAAATCAAATATTTTCTATCCTCTCACTTTTCCATCATCCCACTAATTTTCTATCCTCCCACTTTTCTGCTCCCAACCAAACAGACCATAAAGATATTTTCTTGGACGCTTAGTTTGACCTCAATGAATAAATAGAAAGAGTATTATTGTATAGATAGCTCTTGCCAGTTGCCACTGCAACTACAATAATCAGTTTGTTTTGTTTCGAATCTAAACTGCCAGAAGCTTGTGTCAGTGTTATACTACCTATAAAACCATGGTTTTTTTTATCATCACAGGTTAAGTCAAAATTCATTTCTTTTCAAAGTCAATTATACGGGTAACCTCCCCACAAGTAATGCATTAGGCATATCGTCTCTATTTGAGCATCCTACGAGTTTTGCTTCTTGTGTTAATGTATTCTTATGTGAGATTGTAAGATAAGTTACTGAAAGCTTTCCTCGAGTTCCACAAATACAACAATAAAGTTTTAGTCCCAAATTTAAGGATCAACGTCTTGAATTTTGCACATATCAAACATAACATCATAAACATCTTTACTTTGTTCTTAGGATACGTTTGGCTTGGGCGGAAAAGCTGAAACGCGCGTTTGCGTTTCAGCATTTTTTTTTTTTTTTTTTTTTCACGGGTTTCAGTCTTTTTTTACTGTTTATGTACTGTTGCAGTTACTGTTTAATGAACAGTAGCCGCAAAGTTTGACATTTCAACCTAAATTTTACTGTTCACGGACCCACAATTTTCACTTTTTAGCAACTTTTTCATTAAAAATGGGTCCCACGATACTATTCACACATTTAAAAATTATTTAACTACAGTGTTTTTCAGTTTTCAGTTTCAGTTTTCAGTTTTCAACTGTATCCAAACGGACCCTTAATCAATTTTTTGAAAGAAGAAAAGGAAAAACCATATTCTCGAAACACATAAACACATAAAACAATGGCATTATTCATCTTAGTAAATCCATTATATGTTAAACGCATCTAAATCTCATATTGCAACTTGAATTAGATTATATTAAGTGTATATTAGGTTGATTTGGGCTATATAAACAAGGATTTTACTAATATGTGTCCTAAGGGCACACATTAGTTTTCATTTTTAGAAAAAAATTTATCGAGAATTGAAAAAGTAATGACAGTTTTTTCAATTTTCGAGAAAATGTTTCTAAAAATAGAAAGTTTAATATGTGCACGTTAACCGGACCCTATAAACAATTATAACGAGTTATACTCAAATGTGGTTACTCAAATCCAGGAGATTTCGGCTTTTCATATTACAACAAGTCAACAAACTAGCCCTAAGCACAAGTTACAAAGACTAAACAAACTAGAGTTGAATGCTACAAAATACATCAAACACCCATTGTAATAAGCCCTTAACAAAAACCCCCTAACCTGCACTCTAATAAACTCTGTCCCTAACTAAAGGAGTCCCAAAAAGAAATGCTAGGCTGATCATCATTCATCACATGATGGAGCACCCATTGGCATTTTCATCACTGAAAATCTCAAAGGAATCGAACGGTGTTGCATACACTGGATTCATCTCATGGTGGGTACCTGCATACGTGTACGGTGATGATGGAACATAATAGGAGGGACCAAAACTTGGGCTAGGGTGTACCCTATTATAACTTGCAACATACACCAGGTGAGGGTACCCTTGTGGTGGGTACTGAGATAATGGCTGACGTGTAGGGCTGAGATTCATCGGGCCCACACCATGGTTCATCCCCAAATCATGATTTTGAGATCCAGTGGATGCAGGTGTATCAAGGAATTGTGCACCCAAACCACTACTTTCATTATTACCTTTTTGCCCTTTCCTTTTCTTCTTTTTACCACCACCTTTTGCTGCAGCAGTTCCACTAGCACCACCACCACCACTAACCTCACTTTCACTTGCCTTCTGGTCCACCCCACCGGCGGGACACTTTTCCGGCGACTTCCCGCCACTTTCACTTCCATTCTTGTTATTAGGCTTTTCCTCAACTTTCTCACATGGGTTCTCATTTTTTTGGTCACTGCAATCAATGCCACTTTCTGGGACATTTTCTTTGTCCTTGTTCTTTGCTTTCCCGGACTTTTTCTCTTTTCCGGCAAGCTTTTCCGGCCACATCTCGACGTGTTTGCCTGTTTTAATTAGCTTCTTGATCAGGGTCTCAACGGCAACATTTCCTGTAACTGTGACTTTGTTTTGCTGTGAATCAAAGCTTGTGGTAAAAACACCTGCACATGACAAAAAAGAAAGTACAATAAAGGTTGGAACTTTGAAACAGTGTTTGGTTGCTGAGAATATTAGGTAAACAAAGTACAATTTAAACACATAAAAAAAAGGTTTGGGATTTGAGTGTTTACGTAGTCCTACTTTTTCTAAGCATATATTCAAATGAAAAAAGGGTTTTCATTTTTTTTTTCTTGGTTTTTATTAGTACCATCAATGCTTTGTAGAACTTTCCTGACTTTCCTCTTGCAACCTTCACAGTGGAGAGAAACTTTCAAAACCCATGTCTGAAAAAACAAAAGCAAACTTAATGAGCTTTTAAAGTGACAAAGCAGTGGCAATAGAAGAAGAATAACACGAAGTGGGGTTTGTGTTTTAAATTTTTAATGTACCTGGTATTGAAGTGGTTCTGAGTGTTCTTGAGTGGATTTTGTAGCCATTAGAGGAAGAGAGGTTTAGGTTTGAGAGACTAAAGGAGGTAAAGAAACTTGAAAGAGAGTAGAATAGTGTTAAAGAGAGGAAGGAATGAATGTGAGAGAAAATTTGAGAAAGGGAAGATAAGGCCAAGTCTATGCCTTTGTACTCCATAGTACTTCAATTATATGTACTCAATATTAGGAATTGAACCAAGTGTGCAGGAACGATAACTATCAAAGGATAAAGTGAAAATGACAATAACACCTTGCTGCCTACTTTTGCAATAAATGAGTGTAATAAATAAAACAAAACAAGGGCTTCTACCTTTCTTCATTTTATTGCCAAAGAAAAACATGTTTTGATTACCTTTATTTTCACTTGTACCTACCTAAATATATATATATATATATATATATATATATATGTATATATCAACTTGAACTTAAATGAACTGATTAACATTTAAACTTCTACTCATTTTGTCGATCAACTTGAGTGGAAGATCACTAGTTACACTACCCTAATATATTTTGTAGAGTTAAGTTGCATTTAGGCAATTTTGTTGTCCCACATGGGAAAGAAATGTTTCCTCTTCATGCCATATAAGGGATGAGCAAGTGGATGAAGAGTTCATTCATTTGCTCATCCCTTATATGGCATGAAGAGGAAGCATTTCTTTCCCATGTGGGACAACAAGATTGCCTAGTTACAACATGGTCTAGCCCTTGGCTTGAAGCAAAAATTGTCCCCACATTAACTATTTAATATATTTAGAGTAATACTACATACATAAACTATTTTATAAATTATTGATATTACAAATTCTTATTAGTTCTCATTTGAGCTCACTATTAATATTATTTTTTTACTTATCAATAATTATTCACCACATTAACAATTTGTAAAAAAATTTATAAAATAATTTATAATTGTAACATTTTTCATATATATTGGATATTTTTTATAATAAATTCACAAGGGATTACATTTTTTTATACTATTTATACTCAAGGAATTTATTAATCGAATAGTTAATAAATATGATTAACATCAATGTATAAATATGTTAGGAACAAAAAAAAAAAAGTATAATTCTACATTGAAACTTTGAAATATTAATCTAATAATAGATTATTAAGTGATGTACATTAATGATAAAAAAAAAATTACATAACTCTTAATTTCATTTTCATCATACTGTATTTCAAATTCTACTCCATAAATTTTTATACTTGCTCAAAATTTCAGTTAGTTGTGCAATTAATGGTTTTTGACATTTTCAGAAGGAAGCTCCAATTCCCCCAATACCTATATTAATATTTTCCCTAAATGCAGCAAGAAAGAGATTGACAAGACAAAAGAGTAGACAACACAATACTCTACGTTAATAATCCCATTATTTTGTCGCAAATAATAAATAAACATTTCAATGGTTGGTAATGGATTAAATGTTGGAATTAATTAATTGTGAACAAAAATGAAAACACCAAGCCCAAAACGGTGTAGTTTGAAATTTTCACCGGGAAAAGGAATATCCTCTTTTCGCGTAAAATATTACATTTGAAATTGAATTGAGCCCGCCAAAAGCCCATAATCAAAACTGAAGCAAGTGGGCTTGGCCCATCAAATCATTTTAGGGCCATTTCAATTGTTACAACGGGATGAATCTGTAAAATGATTTGATGGGCCAATTAGGGTCGTAGCCCGTTTGACATTTTTATGGACTTCATAAAATTTGTAAAAATAAATTTGTAAATATACATATATATATATATATATATAAATAAAAAATAAAAAAATAATATAGAGGTTCTAGTTAGCTCAACTGTCAACTGATAAAATTTCTGATGGTTGTATAAAAAATTTGGGATTCAATCCCTACCTACACCAAAAACTAATTGGTGTCTTAGTCTGATGATAGTACTATAGGTTGAAACTCTCTTTAAAAATATATATATATACATATTCATTTTAAATTTGAAATATATTCAAAATTGAAGATAAGTTTAATCATTATTTATTTAATAACATTGCTGACTAAATAAATCAAATGAAAATATATTTATAACACATTCAAATTGGTCAAATTCAATAATGATAATACATGATATATGTATGTATATATGCCAAAATAATACTAATTTCTTTCCTATTATATTCATCATCTTATGTAATCAATCTCCATTCCATAATTTAAGTCAATATTATCATCATTTTCATCATATTGCAAAATCATTTCTTCATTAACATCTTCATCTCCAACATTTACTATATCTTATTCATCTATTTAATAGCTTTTTTCTTTATATTTCTTTTTGGCATTCTAGTTTCTTGGACTTATAACAATATTAATATATGTGTGTGTGTTATCATTTAATAATTTATTTACAGTATATAAAAGAAATTTACCAATATAAAAGTGAAATGTCAACTTTGTTGCTCAAATTTTGTAGGAAAGAGAAGAAATTAAACTCAAGACCATGTCATTTTAGGGTTTAGCTTACCTCCAATACTTTTTTAAGTGGAGGTGTCCTTTTGTTTTAAATACAAAATAGCAAGTGGTAGTAGATTTTAAATTTTTAATCTCCACATTTTATTTAGTTAGTGAGTAATGTGGCATATTCTCATTAAAACAAAAGAAGATTCCAGTTAAAAAAATACTGAAAGTAAGCCAAACTTGTCATTTTATCTAACTCAATCAATTAGGTTGGTAATTATAAATTCAAATCTATAACTTGTTGGACTTAGGCCGAAGCACAAATTTTAACAAAAATAAATAAATTTAATCCCGTGTATTGTTCGATACGTATAATTGATGACTCATACAATAAATATCTATATATCTTACAATTCATGAATTGGTCGATACACACCTACAAAACAATATTTTTTTTCACTCCATTCAATATATATCAGACAATACTAGTAAATATGATACTAACAACTATGAATAGGGCATCCTCAATTGTGAATGCTGTTATTTTTGTGCATGTTTACTTTAAAAAATTTGCTTCAAGAATTTGATATTAAAACCTCAGCACCACCAAAAATTTACACCTTTATGGTAATGGGCAAAGCTTAGGTCCAGTGCACCATGCACTGGACCAGTTAAGATGGTGACATGTGTTCAAAAGTAAACACGTGTTATAATCTCAACGAGTCCAGTACAACTGGACACTGAACCCAAACCTCACCCTATGGTCATTACCTAGGCATCAACCCCACAAGAGGGGGCAAGTGCAGGCCAGATTGCTAAAGAAAATTATAACTTCTAATCAGTGAATAGAGGATAAACAAGAATTAGAGAATAACCCAGGCAAAACGCCACAAACAATTGACTTAGAAAAGAGTTCTGTGTTCTGCTCAACAAGGTTGTAACTGATACTAACTAAAGACAAGGCAAAGCACAGTAGTACAAATTCAACGAAGAATACTCATCTCCTTTTGGAGCAAAACCTCATGCACACTCCAGAGCAAATCCCATCCTAGTTTTCACTTCCTGCATCATATTCCAACTTTTTAGGCAAAACAAGTTCTTCCTTGTCATCTTCTTCAACCTTAGGATCTTGGGCCTGGGCATCTTTAGCATCACCTGAGACATCATAATCCATCTGTCTAGGCAAAACAAGTCCGTCCTGGTCATCTTCAACCTTGGGATCTTGTGCCTGGGCATCTTTAGGATCACCTGAGACATCCTGCAGCTGCAAAAACTCGATATAGATCAATCCAGGTACTTGTGATTAGTTACCAAAGCACAAGATAATGACAGAAGTTTATTTAATAGATAAACCCTGAAAATGCAAAGGAAATTTAGTATAACAATAGCTTACCCCCAAGGTTCTTAGGCTTGAAGAAACATCATCTTGTTGCTGCTGCAGAGTGGTCCTCAGTTCTTGAAATTCCTGGTTTCAATTAAATTTAAAAAAATTTCACACAGATATATCTTTAAAAAAAATGGAAGGATAAATCTGGAGCACCACTCACTGATCGAAGTTGATCCACTTCAACATTGAGCGATTTCTTGAGTTCCGAAAGCTCCTGTAAGAAGCAAGAGAAAATTGCATTAAAAAAAAGTTGCAAGTGAAAGTTGAAGAGCAAAGTAATCTCCACACCAATTAGAGAAGATGAGTTCAAATATCCAAATATCAAACAAAAACAAGCAAGAAAGAAAGAAATTGAACAAAGTAATGTTTACATTTAGATTACCAATTGTTCATATTCAGCACATTGATGTACTTAATATTTAACTCCATGAAGCATGGTTAAAGATGATTTTAGAATCTCAATTGATAGACAATCCTGTTTTATTTTAGATTTATTTTACCACCCCAATCACCATGTATACATGTTACAGTCTGAACTTATTCATATAATATTACATATTTATGGATTGCGATCATTTTAGATATCAAGTAATGATGTTCAACACCTATACCTAGATTTTTGTCCTATTGTTCAGGATTTGAACATAGACCATTGTTGTTTAACCATTGGCATTCACAAGTGAAAAGGAAAAAAAAATTATGCCAAGCTTCCATCTTTTCATCCCTAGAAGACTTATCACAATGAAAGAATTGAAAATTTTCAAATATCATTTGCTTGCATCCAAATCACCATTTATTTAAAATATATTATCGCATCAACACGCTGCACCTATGTGTATTCTATGTCCTTAGTCCTCTTTCATGTGATGCTTAGTTTCCAACAGAATGATTAGACATATAAAGTTGTCAACCAATATCCTCAAATATCTATTACTAGTTATTTGCCTATAAAACCTTGTATGATTTGTAAATTGAAATGCATAGAGGTAGCTACTACCATCTAAATGAAATTTTTGGTAATTCTCCCACTGTGACCATGCCCATTGTTACTTTCTTTCCATAACTGTCCATTCACTTTCTAATTGTTTTGGACCTTGAAGCACTAAAGCATGCCACACGGTCAAAAACATATAATCCACTCTTGATGTCATTCATCCAGAGTTGATTATACTAGTATAAATGAAGTATCTATTGCATGTATATATGCAATTTAGTTAAATGAATTTCCATAAACTTTTGCTGTGAGCAAGATGAAGAATCTAACAGAAAGTGAGAAGAAATGAAAAGATCAACCAAGGCAGTCAAGGCAAAAGGCAACCTTAAGGTGCCAAGGCCTTGTATCACCTGAGGAATGAGGCAACAAAAAGGCACCAAATTCTAAATATAGTAATTATACCTATAGAACGTAAATCATATGTATCTAATATATTAAAATATTATAATCAAGTGTTATGGACATGTTTTACTTGAAAAAATTAGGTCTATTAATTGATTACAAAAAAAGCTTAACACAATTTACACTCAATTAATTATTCTAATGATAGGTCTCACAACAAGATTTTATAAATTAATTAATCTCACAATAATTTTACAATAAGCTTTTGTAAGTTAATAATTTAAAGAATTTATAACTAGCTTCTATATCATTATATATATATATAGGAAGGACCAAAAAAAACAAACAAACAAACACACGCACAAACACACACCAAAAAAAAACCCCAACAGCAACTTAGGCTCTTGCCTTAGCACCTTTTACATGGTTTAAGACACAGTTCGCCTTTGACTACCATGAGATCAACACACAATCACTGGTGCTAATCAGGATTATGATGAATGGAAATACACACACACACAACATGCGTCAAAATTCAACCCATATCAATTAAGAGGCACCAGAAAAGTTAACTCCTCATGCAACTTTAGAACTAAAGAACATCAATGTCACTAAAATGACTATAAAATCTAAAGAGGTTTTCCACATTAAATAATAATCACAGAGTGATAATGAATATATCCAACCTTAAATTTGAAGAGTCTAACATCGGGCACTTAAGACTATAATATTAGCTAACCATTCAAACACCCCTATAGACTAAATCTAAGTCTAGCATATAAAAATTGCAACCGAACCACACAGACAGAGCTTCAGTTTGCAAAAAGTAGTGCAGACCTGACTTACAAATTCCAACATTTGTTTAAAATAAATTCAAAGCGAGAAAGCTACTCTTAACATGAGACAAATCAAACCATATATAGGATCTAAATACCATACAAAAGGAATATAGTGCCACAGTAAGTACCTAAAAACACACACCCACATCTTATATTACTAAATTACTTATCACTGAATCACGCACACAAGCAAGAAATCACGTTCGCCCAAAACTTACCACAACTCAAAAAAATCCAAGTGATCAAAACCAGATAAACCCATGTAGCATATAATACTATATATACAATGACAATTTGTGAATAATTATCCTACACTTACATCGCGATAGGTCTTAACTTGAGTGTCCAATTTTGATCTCCAGCTTTGCAAATCCTAAGTATCCAAAAACAAGCATATTGAGAATTGAAATTTAATAAAGTAAATTGAATAAATAATAAAAAAAGAACACCACCACTAAGCTAAATGTGACCTGTTTTAGTCCTTGAATTCTATTAAGCAGCTCAGCCCTTGATTCATTTAGTTCCTGAGAGCAAAAATAACGTAAATGAGAACATTACAACTTGAAATTCTTGTTTGGCTGCTGAGAAAATATGGGGGCAGATAATAGAAAATAGCTGTTCTTACTCTTTTTAAAAAAAATAATAAATAAAAATAAAATAAAATAAAAACTAAGCCTCAATTAAGCTAAACGAATTCATTTCTGGGTTTTTCTTTCCCAGATAATCTAAAACCTAAAATTCTGAACCTGCATTTTTTTTTTCTAAGCTACCAAACAGAACACTAAAGAAAATAAAAGAAATCAATGGTGGTATTTAAAAATTTAAAAAAAAAAAAAAAAAAAAATACCGCGATCTTTGTGCCAATCGGAGGAATGTTCTCCTTCTTTTGCTGCCAACAAAAATCACAGATCATCAAATTTCAACACTGTAAAAAAAAAAAAAAAAATTCACAGAGAAAGAGAGAGATAGAGATTTTACGAGAGAGAGAGGAGCGGCTTTTGGGAGAGGAGGAGAGGAGTCAGAATCAGCCATTGGATCGATAAGTCCGATGAGATTGCTAGGGCTTGTTTGGGGTTTTTTGTTTTTGTTTGATTTGAATGAGGTTCTAAGCTTTTACGAAGTACATGTGAATTGAATGTGAAGTGTTTGATGTTTTGCCAGAGAGAGAGATATAAGATTAAGAAGTAGTGGACAGTGAAAGACAAAGTGGTAGAGAAAGAGAGAGAAAGAGAGATTAGGAAAAGAGGCAAACAGGAATGAGAATTTGAAATTTGAGTTTAGGGATGTGTTTGGGCGGGCTATGTCAAAATTAAAGCACTAGTTCTAGTAGTAGTTGGAGCTACTTGAGGAAAATGAAAGGCCAGTTGGTCAAGCTCAAACTCAATTGTGTTTTAAAAGTTTTTAACGTAGATCAATCACATGACACATAGTCACATGGGGAACATGAAGAATTATTGTACTGAAAGTCTGAAACTCAAGGGGGTCTCTTTCAGTGTAGTGGCTTGCACCTTTTCAGGACAACCTATGCTTCTGTCTATTGCCGTCCATTTGGCACTAATTTAATTATTTGGCTATTGAGTTTTTTGTTTTTTTCATAATTCAATTACAATAATAGACTGAGATATTTGAATGTGGTTTGGTTCTTCTAAACAATCGATAGTATATTATGCAATATCATTGAGTTACATGATTTTTTAATGGTAAACAAAGTTTAAAACAATATATGCTCAATTTGTTTCGATGTAAAGTATTTTTTTATAAAATATTTTCGGTTGAAAACATTTTCATAATAAATTATTTATATATATATATATATATATATATAATATTTTGTTGATTTCTTCTTCTTTTTTTCTTCAAATAAATATACTATGGAAACCATTTTCCAAAGCTTTGCTCCTGGAAAATCACAAACTTTCCTATACTCTGATATAGATATTAAATAACAACTTTAATTCACTACTTTGAAAATATTAATGTAGAATAACTAAAATTAGCTTAAAAACAAGCACAATTAAAATAAAATTATTAAAAATTGCATGTATAAGCATGATCAAAATAAGAGTGCAACGGCAACAAAAAAAAAATAATAATAAAAAAACTATCAACTAAACAATAATACCCATTACCACACCTAGGAGCACTAGCAATGGGGATGTAAAAAAACACATATTTTATATCCTCAAACACTATTTTATCTATTTTACCAACACATCCAACAATACACCCAACATCCCAATTTTTATTTTTACATACAACCCAATAAAATAATATAAACTACCTAATAAAAAAATAAAAAGTAAGAAGAGAGAGAGAGTGTGTGAGAGGAAGAAAGAGTGTGTGAGAGATTAAAAAAGTAGTTTTTTCTAATGCAACTTTAGAGCATTAGCAACCAGAGATGCAAAAAAAAAAAAAAAAAACATATTTTGCATCCTCAAACACTACTTTATCTATTTAACTAATTAATTTTATAACTCACCCTACATCCCAGATTTTATTTTTACATACAATTCAATAAAATAATATAAACTATCTAATAAAATAATAAAAATTATTATTCTCTCTCTTTTTCCCCACTCACTTTTTCTCTTCACACACAACTATACATTAAAATAAATTTTTTTTACAACCTATGAATAGTAAGGTTGCATATAATTTTTTTTACAACCTATGAATAGTAAGGTTGCATATATGCAACCTTACTATTCATAGGTTGCAAATTTTTTTAAGTTTACAAACCCAGATGGAGTGGCTTTTGGGTGGCTTAGGTTGTAAAATAACAACTAGGGGGGTGTTTACACCCCCCAATGCTAGTGCTCTAAGAAATCTAAACCACCAAAATGACACTTGAAAGTCATTTTTTGGCATCTTAACATTTTAATGGTTTGAGGATATTTGTGTATTTTAATGGTTTTAGGGGCATTATTGTTGATGAATCCTGTGATATCAGTGGGCTGAAAGTCTCGGGCGTTGATGATTTTGTGATGAGTCCTGAGAAAACAAACACAGAATCAAAGGAGACCGGTGGAAGCCGGCCAAGAATCCTCTGATGGCAAAGTTAGTCTTTTTGTAATTCCAAGTATGTTGGAAGTATCAGAATACCTTTACCTTCTCGTAGAATGCTTATATAGTGTGCATGAAGCGGTATTTCTTTTTTGTAACTTCCCCCGTTGTTGTGAAGTCCGAAAAACTTGGAAATAACTCCCGTAACTGCCATGGAGGTTATATTGTGTGGCTTTATTTTCTCTAATCGTTGTTGGCAACGGTTCGTGGTAATGAACTATGATTTCTCTTCCAGGACGAGCTTGCCCAGGACGTGCTCTCCCAGGACGAGATTGACCAGGACACTACCAGGACGATCTCGCCCTGGACGAGCATTTCATGAGGCATGCTCTGGATCAGGACGAGCCTCATGGACGAATCTGGAGTACGCTCTGACCCCATCAGTTGCCCCCTTGTCCATGGGTCGTCCAGGGAAACGTAGGATGCATATGTTTTCATCAATGAATTGGTATGCCATGTGTCATGACCTCATTGGTGAAAAATCACGTCGATTAATCTAACCAAAGAGCATGCCACGTGTCTTTTGTTGATTGGTTATGTCGTTTCAGGTGCCAGGGTTTACAGCCTATAAATAGTAGAATACCTCCGTTACCCTCCCCATTTCTGAAATTTCCTTCCTCGTCCTAGATCTTTGTCTAGAAGCTTCCTACGTCTATAGCCTTCCCTCGTTCTAGATCCAGGTATTTTCCTTATCTTCGTCCTTAGTTAAGTTTTCTTAAAAATGTCTGAGATTGTGCTTACCTCGTCTAGTGATAGTGTGGATAAGGCTATAGACGAGTATAATGACCCTAGCAGTTTTAGCGGTTCTAGTGATAGCAATAGTGATAGTGGTAGCAGTAGTGAGGGGAACACTACGGACGAGTATGAGTCCGGCATCCCTGGAATTCCTTTGGAAGTGTTTCAGGAGGAGCTTAGGACGAGATCTGAGTCAAGCTCTAAGGCTAGCACGAGTGCTCCCTCGTCCACTAATCAAGACGAGGTTGAGGTGGTTTATAGTTGTGCCATAGGGGTAGCTTCAAAGACGGATGATAGTAGGTTAAATTTACTTAAGAAGTGGTACCAAATCCTAGACGAGCTTAACCCTAGGTTAGCTGTCGAAGGAGAATGGTGTTGTCAACCTCGTTTTGGGATAGGTATTTATGAGGCTTATCTTCTAGGGGGTCTTAGGTTACCTTTGAATACTTTTGCTAGGGAATTGTTGACTAGGCTAGGTTTAGGAGTTTGTCAGTTTAATCCTAATGCATGGAGATTAGTCGTCTCCATGCAAGTTTTGTGGAGGGAGGTGTTTAAGGGGAACTATCCTCTTACTGTGGACGAGTTCCTTTATTGTTATAAGCCCTCCGAAATTAACCAATCTCTTGGCTTTTATCAATTCATTGCCAGGGGAAGAGATTATAGATTAATTAAGTCTTTAGTCTCCTCAGATAGGAATTGGAAGACGGAGTTCTTCTTTGTCTCAGGTTTTTGGGCTGGACACCCTACTGAGGTTGACAGGGACCCATTTCCTCCCTACACAGGGGAGTTAGGGAACCTTCGTCCTGAAGGTATGCTCATCCTATCTTTGTTATTGTCTTCATTCTTATTTGTAATTGTCTAAAAATTCTAACTCTAAGCCCTCCATCTTTTTTTTTGTTATAGGTGCTAGACGACTCATTTAAGTAGACTTCACATTAAATGCGTCCAGAAGGTTCGTCTGTACACTGATAGGGCGTTCATTCTCTGGTAAGTCTTCAACGTCTTGCCATCTGGGGTTTAGGTCCTGAGCCTTCTGTCGAAGCTCTCACACACAAGACTACTATCCATAGGCGTAAGCTTTTTTTTTTTTTTTTTTTGTTCATCATCATTTTTTGGTAATTGACGTCCTTACTTTTAGGAATGGCAACGATGAAAGAAAAAAAAAAACAAGTGGGTGATGGACGAGGTAGCTAAGCAGGGAGGGCAACCTCAGACTCGTCCATTAGCAAGCGAAAAATGGAAAAATATATCGTCGAAGGTTGATTTGGGTGATCTTCCAAGCAGGCATAGTAGGGAGAAGAAAAGCAAGTCGTCCAAGCATCAAGACATTCAACCTACTCCTCTCGTCCCTGATCAGGAGCCCCCAATGCAGATACTTAACTTGGAGCCTAAGGACCCTCAATCTAAGAAGATCCTGTCCACAGTTCACGCACCCTCCTCGTCTCAGACTTTGAAAGAAATTCCTCAGCACCTTCTTGGGAACGAGGACCTGGCTTGGGAGAGGTTTACAACAGCAGTGACTGACGCGGACGTGGCAGCTTGTTACAATATGTCCCTGAAGGATTTTGAGCACTCTGGTATTCATGATCTCTTCAAGGTAAGTAAAATGTTTTATATGTCTCATCTTTATCAACCACCAAAATATGTATTTGTTTGGTTTTAACCAAATCTTGACCCTTGTAGGCAATGTCCAAGTTTATTGCTGCGTCCAGGCAGGCCACTGATCTAGACAAGACAAGGGTTCTGTTGGAGAAGAGGATCAAAGAGGTGAAGGACGAGAACAAGAAATGGGCTGAGGTGGCTGCTAAAGCTAAGGACAAGGCGAAGGAGCTATGGAACCTTAATGAAGAGCTAAGGACTGACGTCCTTGAGAAGGACACTCGTCTTGATGACCTCCAGAAGAGGTACAACGAGCTGAGTGCCCTTCTTGAAAATGCCAAGGGAGACGCAGTTGCAGAGTTTCAGGCGTCTAAGCAATTTACTGATATGCTGGACAGGAACTATGCAGCTGGGTTTGAGGACTTCAGGCTAGACGCCATTGAGAACTTCCCTAACCTTGACTTCAGTTCCATAAAGCTCAATCTTGGTGCTGCCACAAGCTCCCTCATCTAGACGAGCTCAGAAGACGTTAACATTGAAGATGATGCTAGCACTCTACCTCCTCAGGACGAACCTAAGGAAAATGCCCCTCATGCCTAGAGACGAAATTCAAGCGTTTGAAGTTTCTTGTACTTTACAACTTTCTCGCTTTTTTTTTTTTTTTAAATGTAATACAAGTACATTAAGCTCGTCCCTGTTTCTAGGATGAGCTACCAAACAATTATTTTTGTCAGGGTGTTTGGACGTTGGTTGTCTGCCCTTAAACAATTGCTTTATTTTCTTTTCTATCATTGCATGGACGAGAACTCTTTTTTGATAGTTTTAAATTTTTATTCGTCCATAGAAGTAATTCCTTCTTGTTGCATACATATACATTTTCTTGTCATACTTTGAATTTCATGAAGTATAACTCGTCTTTGTGAAATGGCAATTATCAGCATTACTCATCCTTAAACTTAGCTGGTTTTCACCTTTAATGAAGATAAGACTTAACTTTTCACTCGTCCATAGATTGGACTATTTTAGTAAGCGTCTTAATCAATAAGTTAACTTGCTTATGCATTTACTCGTCCATGGGTTGGACATGCATTATGCTTTATCTCATCCGTTATACGAATGGACATTGTGTTGCTCAAGGAAGCTAAGTTTTTACCTCGTCCTTTTCATGGACGAGCATGTCATGCTTTGCCCTTTGGAAGTTTATTGACGCTACATCTCTGCATCTAGAGAATTTTCTCGTCTTGGGCTTTTCAGCCTTCTTGTGGGTTGATTTGAACAAAAGTAGTATAGAAATTAGGGATTCACACAACATTATGTACATAGCATGAATATTGTTCACAGATAAGGCACATGCTCATGAGCTAGTGCCTTCTAAGAAGTTAAACAAATACAAGCAAATCCATAACTTCGTCCATAACCACATCATAATAACAATAAAATAATATCATGTAGTAATATACTAAAGGTATGTAGATAAACACACTCCTTATGTAGATAGATAAGCAAATGGTCTCCAGGCTCGTCTAGGCTAGCGTTTTACTGATAGTACCTCCTCAGATGTCCAACATTCCAAGGATGCTTTAATTTCTTCCCGTCTAGGGCCTCCAAGTAGTAGGATCCATGTCTTTTATAGTTGACAACTCTGTAGGGTCCTTCCCAATTGGGTCCCAATTTCCCAAGAACTGGGTTCTTGGTTGCCAAAGAAACCTTTTTCAAGACAAGGTCTCCTATGTTGAATCGCCTTGGCTTCACCATTGCATCATATCGCCTAGCCATGAGGTTTTTGTACCTTGCCGTCCTTTGTTCTGCGTCCATCCTTACCTCATCTACCAGATTGAGGTTCAAGCGGAGCTGCTCCTCATTATCCTTGTCCTGATATGACATCACCCTATGGTTAGTCATAGGTGGGGCGCTTCTCTTGCCGATGTGGGACTCTTGCACAAAGCATGCCCACGTCGCTTGAGGACAAAGCCGTGAGGGGATAGAAGCTCGGGATGTTGCGCTCTAAGCATGCCCAAGCCTGCCCCCCAAAGCGGACAAATAGATTGTGTTCCCACAGACAGCGCCAACTGATGAATCCTGTGATATCAGTGGGCTGAAAGTCTCGGGCGTTGATGATTTTGTGATGAGTCCTGAGAAAACAAACACAGAATTAGAGGAGACAGATGGAAGTCGGCCAAGAATCCTCCGATGGCAGAGTTAGTCTTTTTGTAATTCCAAGTATATTGGAAGTATCAGAATACCTTTACCTTCTTGTAGAATGCTTATATAGTGTGCATGAAGCGGTTATTTCTTTTTTGTAACTTCCCCCGTTGTTGCGGAGTCCGAAAAACTTGGAAATAACTCCCGTAACTGCCATGGAGGTTATATTGTGTGGCTTTATTTTCTCTAACCGTTGTTGGCAACGATTCGTGGTAATGAACTATGATTTCTCTTCCAGGACGTGCTCTCCCAGGACGAGATTGACCAGGACACTACCAAGACGATCTTGCTCTGGACGAGCATTTCATGAGGCATGCTCTAGATCAGGATGAGCCTTATGGACGAATCTAGAGTACGTTTTGACCCCATCAATTGTCATATTGGATGTTTTCAAGATATTTTGATCGTTTTTAGGTTTCAATGTTATATTAGGTTTAGGGTATTTTAGTCATTATATAGGTTTATAGGTATTTTGAACATTTTGAAGATTTTAGGAGTATATTTCAGTCATTTTGGATAGTTTAAAGATACTTTGCTTATTTGATATATTTTTCAACCATGATAATATTTTCCCTGGTCTATTAAAAATAATTTTGGGTTGTACAAGTTTTTTTGCCCTTACTCCAAATGTCTAAAATAAGAAATACATTTCCTAAAAAAATATTTTACATTGAAACTAACAAGACCTTAAATTTTTTTTTTTGGGAAGTAGAAAAGGCATCATAAATGCTATTTCATTACATCTTTAGTTGTGCAAGTCTGTGATCCAAAATGCTAATATTTGAGATAAAAATCCTAATTTCAAATTTTAATAACAGTAATAAGTTTATCAAAATAGCAATATTAGGTTAGGAGCTCATTGTTTTTTTATGCCCCTTTCTTCAAATTGAGTTTCTTCGCACGTTGTCATTTTGAGAAGGGCGACCAGTCTGTACAATAACTTACTTAAATTTGATCATAATAACATTTACCTACTAAACAAACAATAGTTAAGACACATATCGATCTTGTGACAAAGCAAAAATGAAAAATCCAAACAATTTTTAGCAAACTTTTTACTCATTAATTGTGTTTTCATATTATTATGATTCCATTTTTTTTATTAATAAATACAACACAATATAATATTTTAATAATGCTATGGCATGTTTTCCAACCAAAACCAATTTGTCGTGAGTTCGATTCTATCAGTCCAAAATTCAACCTCTTTAACCCAAAAAAAAGAAAGAGTTAAGACTATCTATTAATCATCCATCTCAAACACAAACGAAAATTAGAATTTTGTAACCATTTTTTCCCCAAGTGAAATAAGGGTTTTTGACTATTGTAGACTTCAAATTAGAGCTCACCTTAGAAAGGGTTGAAAGTGCTGTTAAGCTAAGCCTAAGAAGCTCTCGATAGCGACAATGCTATTTTGGGGATTGATTTGGTGCTAACTCTAATTTGCATCATTGACTTCTCAATATTCTAATTAATTAATTAAACAAATGGAGGGAACCTCAAAATTGACCATTTAATTAGTGTTGAGGTCTAAAATATTACGGGTATTGAAACCCAAAATTTATGGGCCTTCAAAGATAAGGAGGGCCCAATCTGTGAACCAAAGCCCATCTAAAATGGGTAAAAGGAAGCCCAAGTTCATGAATGAGCAAGCCCCAGGCCTTAAAAAAAAAAAGGTAGAGGAAGCTTGGCCCAGCCTCTATGAGAAGAGCTCCCAAGGAGCCCAGAAAGAGATCGGATCAGGATGCCTTGGAGCTGCCAGAATCAGGGGGGATCCTCGGGAAATACAGGAAATAACCAGCTGAGATTTTGACAGTTCCAGGAAGCATACTCATGGACATAAGGAACAAAGATAGATATGTCCCCTCAGCCACCTATGACTCAGAAAAAAGCTGCTGACTTAGGAATCAACACTTGGTAAAAAGAAGCCTGGTACCTCGAGAAAAACAGGAAGGTAAACCATAAAGGAAGGTAGCTGGAGATCTTTCAGCTTGACAGGGGAAATCTCCCTATTTAGAGAAAAGGACAAAGGGTGAAGCAGCCAAAAGAGAGTTCTGAAAATGTCTCTCTAGAAGCCTTGGGAAAGGGGATTAAAATTCAACCCTTAGGACCCCCCAAAAGAGTAAGGTCAGCTGGGGACTTTTTGGAGGAAAACCTCAAAAGAAGAATGTAGTGAGAAAATGAGGAAATGATCAGCTACCAATGTTGCTGACTCAACATTGGTTCTGGTACCCAGGGCAGCAAATGGAGGGAATCAATGGCACACCAAAAACCCAAGGAAAGTACTATAAAAGGGGGATCAAGCCATCAACAAAGATCCTTCAGCAACAATTAATCAGAGCAAAAGAAGCATTAAAAAGAGTGATTAAACCTCAAAAAAACAGAGAAAAAAGAGAAACACTGTGAGGGATCCCGAGATAAGTACTAGAGGATACACTTGGATTCAAGGGGATTCAAACCTCACAAGTCTTGCTTGTGAAGCTTGCAAAGAGCTATCCCAATCTGTGGCTTTTGAACTTATTTGAACCTTGTGGCATATCCTAGTAGAAATAAGGTCCAATGTACTAAGAACTTAAAATAATAACATATCACTTTATTTTCTAAGGATCCCTGACGTCCTTACTTGTTTTTTCTTTATTTCTTTATTGTTCTTCGGCCATTTATTTTACAATATGTATATATTTGCATGTATGAATATGTATATGTTGTAGGGCCCATGTTTTGTGCACAACTTTGTTCGTAATCAGCCCAATATAGCTACGATGAACCAAGCCCAGTCCACCTAACAACAACTATAAAACTCTTTGGGGGCCCAAGATTTTTGTTCCCACCTTGGGCCTGGGTACTGTCCAAAATAAGAACCCACAATTAGTTTATTGCTTCATCTCTTGAGCTCTAGTTCAGGACTTTACAGAACGGGGTAATATTATGGCCATTTAACCTACTACTACTACGATCACAATTTAATCACAACCACCACATGAATTATGTATTTTTTATGTTAGATGTATTAATTATAGCCATATATATATATATATTTTTTTTTTTAAATTGGAATTCAATTAGAGTCTAATTTTACGCCACGTGTCCCATCTAATCTAAGTTTTTAAATTTTGTGCCAAGTTAATTAATTCAGTGTAAAAATTGGAATTCAATTAGAGTTTAATTTTGTGCTACGTGTCTCATGCCTCTCTTTTAATGTAAGTTTTTAAATTTTTGTAGCAAATGAGTTAATTCAATGTAGAAAACAAGAAGTCGAATATAAATAAACCATCCAAACCTAATCACACACACACACACACACACACACACACATATATATATATAACCAATGCTTAGAGGAAATTTAATTAGATTCAAAATTGAATTTTGCTTTTGTTAGCTCTTCATGCAAATTAAATTGTTTAGATTTTTGCTCTTATTTGTTCTTTGAACTAATGAGCATATTTTTTTATACTGTTTCTATTCAAATATTTTGTATGCCAGGATCTTGAACACAACAAATTGTAATTGAGCTAAACGATCTTATGCACCTATCCCCATTCAATTTAGGAGATATTATTGGACCAGTTTATTATTTTATTTTGTGTTGTATATAGTAGAATTTCACAGACAGTGATTATGAATTAATATTGTATATGTAATGTGCGTTTGGATACCGTTTATTTTGTTGAAAACTAAAAACTTATTGCTGAAAACACTGTAGCAAAATATTTTTTATTGCTCAAATTTACTGTTCACCCGCAATTTGCACTTGGCTGGTCCATTAACAATGCCATGGACCAGCCAAAAACGCAGCTTACCAAAACGTAAACGTAAACGTAGCTTACCCAAACAGAGTTGTAGTATCCAATAGTGATTTTCAAAATTATATACATAATAGCAGTGCAATGAGAAACTTGGCCTAACCAATATCACTAAAATTGTAAGAAAAAAATATTTTAGTAATTCCAAATGTCCTGATTGAACTAATATCCTATATGTTTTATAAACCAAGCTAACATCAATAGCACCACTACAATTCATATTTCCTGTACGTAAGCACGGATTACATACTAGTTTGTTTAATGTTTACCATTGTTTTCCTATCAAACCCTCCCCTTGTCCATGAAATATTTTTTATGGCACTCATTTAAGAAAATGATGAATGAAAGTGTATTAGTGTTTGTTTGAAAAAATTGATTATTTTTTATAGTTTATTTGCATAATGTGAGACAAAAAGTTAAAAGTTAGCTTATTTTTAAAAAAAATTAAAAATTATATTATTTGAAATAAAGTTGAGACAAAAAATTATGTGAGACCAACAAATAATACATAAAGAGAAAAATTGTGCTGCACACATTCAATCATTAGAAGCGTACTTGCTGAAAAGAAAAAAGAAATACAAAACGGTTCTTTAGAGTTTTTAGGTAAGTTCCGAAAATTGTTTTTTTGTTTTTTTTGTTTTTCTTTTCTTAATTTTGAAAAATAAGTAAACTAATTTTGTCATGTCATTAATAATTTAAATAAATATTAAAATTGTCTTAGTCAATGTTTGGTTAAATGGTGATGAGAGACAAAATCTCATCCATACATTTTGAAACGTATTGAGCTACCCTAAAAACTCAAAAAAATAATAAATAAATAAATAAATACGTGTTCTTAGCCACCAAAATTAAAAAATATTAATAAAAATTCTTTAATGTTACCTAAACAATATAGAAAATTGGAAAGCAAAAGGTACGAAGGAGGAGAAATTATACAGTTTTCTGGTGGACCACGTCATCTGTCCACCATTCCACTAAAAAACTTCTACTTGTTTAAAATTGCTAAGTCAATAATCAGTTTCTATTTTAAAAAAAAATTCTAACTCAGCAATTTTAAACAGATGTAAGTTTTTTAGTGGAATGATGGATCACATCACTTGTCCACCATGTGAACCTTATAATTTCTCATGAAAGAGACTTTTGTTTTGTTTTTAATTGGCATGAAGGAGATACCACGCTGCAGTCCCAGCTACTTTTGACCCATTCAATATGTTGTTTAATTTATTGTTTCCATTAATAATATTTTAATGCTTCCACTAATTATCTTTTAATGTAATGAGCCAGGGGCGGAGATATGCACCCCCAATTTTAAAAAATTATTTTATATCATGTATAAGTATTAAAACTTTAAATATTTAACTATAAAAATAGAAGTTGCCCTTCCAAATGTTTGAGTTAATCCAATAATACTCTTAAAAATCAATAAAATTTGTCAATTGATCTAGTAGTTATAAAGACAAAGTAGTTTTTGTTTTCTCTAATTCGTTTTTTGTACATGTTTAATATCAAACTAGACAGCTTTTGTATACTCATTGGAGTTTAAAAGATGATAAGTTCCCCTCAAAAATTATCTTGCGAATATATATATTTGAAAGTTGTTAATTTTATATACAATTTATTTATAAATTATGACCTACTCTAGTATCAAAATATTAATGTTTATATTTGTGTATGTATGTTTACGCATGTGTACGATGATTTATCTTGACTTGAAATTAATATATTAATACCAAAATTTGGCCCCCCTAAACAAAAAATCCTAGCTCTGCCCCTGTAATGAGCACTTGATGTTGGCAAATGGACACTCCTTTGAAGGATTGAAATACCAAATTTCTTTTCTATCGTTCATCTCAAAAAAAAAAAAAAAAACCAAATTTCTTTAAAATAATTACTCCTTTAATTAATAATAAATCCACTTGAATTTATTTACTATTATTTTCTGTACTTTATCTTTATATTATAAACTATAAAGTTGATTAAGTGTGCGTTTAGATGCGGATGAAAAATTAAAATTATTTCACTATTCAGCTTATTTTTGCTACTATTCATGGGTCTCACTGCATTTTTTGGCACTATTCATGGGCCTCATTGTACTATTTCAACTAATTTTTACCTTTATATACAGTACTTTCAGCAATAATTTTTTAGTTTCAGCAAAATAAGCGATATCCAAACACACCCTAAGTAAACCTCGTGTAGAATGCTGTTGAAGAATGCAATTTGTACACGCTTATCTTCTTATATTTCCTTACAATTTAGAGCACTCACAGCAGTGGTGCTATATTGGTATATTGCTATATTTTAGCTCCTTAAACACCAAAATCATGCTCCAGCAGTGGAGCTAAACTTATTTTTTTTAGCTCCATTGCTACAGTGCACATCTATAGATAGATGTGCACTGTTCATAAGAGCTAAACAAAAAAAATATTATTTTATTTTGCCCCGTGGATTAAAATAATAAAAAGTGGTTCTCTTTCTCTCAGTCACTCCGTGCCTTTCTCTCTCTCAGTCACTCTCACCTCTCTGTCTCAACGTCTTCGACCCATGCCTCCGCCGGCCTCAACGTCATCGGCCCAAGCTGACCCAAGCCCCAAGCCGCCGATCCACGTCTCCAACCCACGCCTTCGCCCAGTCCTCCATCTCAACGCTCACCCAACGCCGATCAGACCATTGCTTTGGTTTTCTGCCGATCAGACCCATTTGCCTCAGACCCACTTCTCTTCTGCCGATCAGACTCACGCCGACACTGTCCTCCTCACTGAAGCCCAACTCTGTGATTGGTGATTTTGTTTGGTCTGGGTTGAGGAAAAAGATTGGAGATTTTCAGTAGGTGGTTGTTTTTTTTTTTTTCCTACTGTGGACTGGTGGTGGTGGTGGTGGTTGTGGGTGTGGTTATGGCTGTGGCTGATGGTAGAGATGGTTGTGGTTTGTGCTGTGGATGTTTTTTGGGTAGTGGGATATATTATTTTATTGTGGGGAATATATTATTTTATTGTGTTGAAAGCTAAAATACATCCACTGCTGCAGCATGTGTGTAGGTAAAATAGATAAAATAACTTTTGGTGGAGCTAAAAAACTAAATTTTTTGCTCCACTACTGTGGATGCTCCAAGCCAAAAAAAAAAAAAAAGTGGTACTCTGCCGAGACTAATTTTTGGACTCAAACTTATAACCTCTTACTTTTAGTTTACACATTGAAGTTTTACAAAATAACACTCATTCAAAAATTTTAAATGACAATCTCACCTTTAACGATTTATAAATAGGACAGATAAGTTTATTTTCTCTCATATTGACAATCATTCAAATGTTTCAAATGACACTCCTCACCTTTAACGTTTTATAAATACAACAGATAATTTAATTTCCTCTCCTATCAACACTCCCATTTAATGAAATATTTTTGTTAGGAGAGTAATTCTGTGACTTGTGAGAGGGGATGGACTTATTTGATACATTTATAAAATCTTATCCAACAACAAACAATATATATATATATATATATATATTTTATAGAGTTTCAACCTATGATATCCACTCCTAATAATATCACCTTTAATATTTTATAAATATATCAAATAAGTTAATTTCCTCTCATATCAACACTCCCATTTAATGATATATTTTTGTTAGGAGAGTAATTACGTGACTTGTGAGAGGGGATAGACTTATTTGATACGTTTATAAAATCTCATCCAACAACAAACAAACAATATATATATATAAGATTTCAACTTATGACATCTACTCCTAGTGATAGTTTTTTATCATTAGACCAAGACACTAATCAGTTTTTAGTGTAGGCGAGGACTGAACTCCAGATCTTTTATTCAACTAGTAAAGACTTTACTAGTTGAGCTAACTGGAACCCTCTCTCTCTCTCTCTATATATATATATAAGTGTTAGTATTTTGTGAAATCGCAAGAAAAATTGGTGTAATTTACTCTTTAAAAAATCTATAAAAATACACCAATTAACAAGGTTGATTCTTTGTACAAAATTTTCGAAGTCATTCCTCTATGCGTGTGGTGTGGATTGTGGAAGTTTCATCAAACAGCTAATTATCTAACGATGCCTTTCAAATGCACTCGTTATTATCACTAGCACTCATGCCTGTGTTGAGGGTTTGTGGAGGATTTATTAGAGTTTGTTTGGGAGTGGAGAAGAGATGGATTGGGTTAAAACTTCGAATTTAAAAGAGTTTGTTTGTCATTAAGAAAGAAAAAAATGGAATGGATGGGAGAGAATGTTCCCTCCATTTCTTTCTCATCTCTCCCAAAAATAAGAAGAATACTAAATAAAGGTAAAATATAATTTTATCTATATTGCAAGACAAATAAAAGATGAATAATATAATACTAAGATTATATAATTCTTTATGTTAACGTGTATAATATATTGTGGGCTTTAGGCCCAGTTAGGTTACTTTCATAGCACATATATTTACTTGTGTAGCACACATATGCCTCCTATATAAAGGCACCTATGTATATTCTTTCATCATGGAATACAATATAATCATTCAGTATTTCTAACATGGTATCAGAGCCACCTTCTTGTGGCCATGGTTTTCTGTCCTTGCGGTATATTTAAGAGCAATCTTTTTGTCTTCCTCGGTGTTTTTTTTCTGCGTTCATCTTCTTTGGCTTCCTACTGCTGCCGTCAAAACTCTCTGGTATAGTCATGCCACTGTTAGAAGTCGTATCAACACTGCAAGACCATTGCCTTCCTCAAACTACCGTAACAGAGCCAAACTTTATTCAAGAGATCTTCTCAACCTTATCAAATCTTAAGATTTCATCAAGCTTCCATCTTGAGTTTGAGAGGGGGTGCTAAAGATATATTAGCCCATTAGCATAAGCCTAAGCCTAATTCTACTTTGTGTGCAAGCCAAGTCTCCTACTTGTACTAGAAGTCTATTAGTTTAGGGTTTAGTCTACTATATATACACATATTATGGTTTATTGTAACACAGGATTTGTACTACACTATAATATATTATTGATGTAACCCTTTAGGGTTTTCTTCGTGGTTGTAAGCCGTTAGGCTGAACCACGTAATCCTCATGTGTTATTATGTTTTATGCTTTATGCTTTCGCTTCTGCATCCATACTAACATATTCAACATGATGTATCAATGCTAATATTTAAAGAAACTGCAGCAGCTGCACTTTGGCATGCTCGACTTGGTCACGCATCTTCCTCTCAGGTACAACAATTGGCTTCTAGAGGTTTGTTAGGTTCAGTGTCTACAGAAAATTTTGATTGCGTTTCATGTCAGTTAGGAAAACAACCAACTTTGCCTTTCAATACTAGTGAATCAATATCCACTGATATCTTTGACCTTATTCATTCTGATGTTTAGGTGCCGTCTTCTGTCTCTAGTATTGGTGGGTCTAGATATTTTGTTGTCTTTGTTGATGATTATTCTCGCTATAGCTGGATTTTTAATATGAAATATTGTTCTGAATTATTGGAAGTATATTCTAATTTTGCAAAAATGTTTGAAACTCAGTTTTCCAGACGCATCAAAATTTTTCGATCTGATAATGCTCTTGAATATACTCAATATGCTTTCCAAGCTATTTTGCATTCCTATGGCACTGTTCATCAACTAACTTGTCCAGGTACCTCTCAGCAAAATGGTAGAGCCGAATGAAAACTTCATCATATTCTTGACACTATTCGTGCTCTCCTTCTCTCTGCCAAAATTCCTGTTCCTTTTTGGGGTGAAGCTGCTCTTCATGCTGTTCATACTATTAATCGCATTCCGAGTCCTGTTATCCAAAATCAAACTCCATATGAGCGCCTTTTTGAGTCACCTCTAGACTATTACCACCTTCGCTCCTTCGGTTCTGCTTGTTTCGTTCTTCTTCAGCCACATGAACATAACAAACTTGAGCCTCAGTCAAGGTTTTGTTGTTTTCTTGGCTATGGTGAAACTCAAAAGGGGTATAGGTGTTATGATCCTGTCTCTCATCATCTTCGTATCTCCTGCAATGTTGTCTTTTGGGAACATCGCCTTTTTGTCGAGCTCTCTCATTTCAGTGCTTCCTTGTCTTCCTTCTCTGTGTTAGATCTTTTTCCAGATGAGGCACATATTCCTTCTGTAGTTTCTCCTAATCCTCCTATAGTTGCTCCTGATTTTGTTGTTGTAGACTTCTCTGTCCAACCACCAGATATCACTGATCCCTTTCCTAGTTCACCCTTTAATGAACAGGTGGAAGATGAACAAGTTGAAGACGAACTACCCAACCCCAATCCTGAGCTTGGGTCTCCTGCTCCTGCTCCGCCTGAAGATCTTGCACAAGACATTCCACCTCGTCACTCAACTCGGGTAAGATCTATTCCTACACATTTACTTGACTATCATTGTTCCACTGACCCTTTATGGCAGATTGCAATGAAAGAGGAACTTGATGCATTATCTAAAAATCATACTTGGGATTTGGTGACACTTCCTCCTGGGAAATCTGTGGTTGGTTGTAAGTGGATCTACAAGATTAAGACTCGCTCTGATGGGTCCATTGAGTGCTACAAAGTTTGTCTTGTTGCAAAAGGTTTTACACAAGAGTATGGGATTGATTATGAAGAGACCTTTGCTCCGGTTGGTCGTATCTTATCTGTTCGTGCCCTCTTAGCTGTTGCTGTTTCCAGTAAATGGGACATTTTTCAGATGGATGTAAAAAATGCATTCCTTAATGGGGATTTAAGTGAAGAAGTGTATATGCAACCTCCTCCTAGTCTCTCTGTTGACTCAAACAAGGTTTGTCACCTTCGACGTGCACTTTATGGCCTTAAACAAGCTCCACGAGCTTGGTTTGCCAAATTCAGCTCTACCATCTCTCACTTGGGTTACATGGCCAGTCATTATGATTCTGCCTTATTTCTTCATCGCACTGACAAAGGCACTATTTTACTTCTCCTATATGTGGATGATATGATCATAACTGGTGATGACCTCAGTGACATTCAAGAACTCAAGGCTTTTCTCAGTCAGCAGTTTGAGATGAAAGATCTTGGACATCTCAGCTACTTCTTGGGTCTTGAAATCACTCATTCTACAGATGGACTTTATATTACTCAAGCCAAGTATGCCTCAGAACTTTTGTCTCGAGTTGGACTCACTGATAGCAAGACTGTTGACACTCCAGTTGAGTTTAATGCGCATCTGACTCCCTCAGGGGGGAAACCATTGTCTAATCATTATCTTTACAGACGCTTGGTTGGCAGTTTAGTTTATCTCACTGTCACTCGTCCAGACATTTCCTATGCTGTTCACCAGGTGAGCCAGTATCTGTCTGCACCACGATCGACTCATTATGCTGCTGTTCTGCGCATTCTTCGATACCTAAAGGGCACTCTCTTCCATGGTCTTTTCTATTTTGCTAAGTCTCCTCTTATTCTCCGTGCATTTTTTGATGCTGATTGGGCAGGAGATCCCACTGATCGCAGGTCCACTACTGATTATTGCTTTCTTCTTGGTTCTTCTTTGATTTCTTGGCGAAGTAAGAAACAAACTCATGTAGCCCGCTCCAGTACTGAAGCAGAATATCGTGCCCTTGCTGATACCACGTCTGAGCTCCTTTGGTTACGATGGCTTCTCAAAGACTTAGGTGTGTCTACATCCTCTGCTACTCCTCTTTATTGTGACAACCAGAGTGCTATTTATATTGCTCACAATGATGTCTTCCATGAACGGACTAAACACATCGAGATCGATTGTCATTTTATCCGTGTTCATCTTGTCCATGGTGCTCTCAAGCTGATCTCAGTCTCCTCTAAAGATCAACTTGCAGATATCTTCACCAAGTCACATCCTAAGGGACGCCTTCGTATTTTGGTTGACAACCTCAAGTTGGTCTCACATCCACCTTAAGTTTGAGGGGGGCTGTTAACGTGTATAATATATTGTGGGCTTTAGGCCTAGTTAGGTTACTTGTATAGCACACATATTTACTTGTATAACACACATATGCCTCCTATATAAAGACATCTATGTATATTCTTTCATCATGGAATACAATACAATCATTCAGTATTTCTAATACTTTAAATTCTATTCTTTATTTTACAAACTCTTTAACAATTAACAGATCAAAAAATTATATATAGTAATACTATATATTTCATTCATTTTTTTATATAATATATTTATTCCATTCCATTTTTTTTTAATAAACTTCCAGTCAAACCATGAAATTAAATTTAGTTACTATTTGATAAGTTGGCAGCTATACCCCAATTTTTTGTGGGGGTAGTCCAGTTCGGTCCTTAATTCACTGTTGTGTTTTTTTTTAGACAATAAATTGTGTAATGAACAAGAGAATTTGAAAAAAATATTGAGAAAAAGAATATTTCCCATATCTAAGTAATGTAGGTTATGTCGCATATAAATTGAGTGAGTATTCACTTTTTCATTTTCTATTTTCTGTATTTATTTAAGAATTTGAATATAGACAAAAATTAGGTGTGCATTTGGTTCGACTTTGAGAGCCCAAAACGCATGTTTCCAAGTCCAAAACCCAATAAATAATAGGGGGAAAAACCACTAAATAAGCTTTACACCACAAACACATAAAACTTATATATATATATATATATATTTTTTTTCCTGCTCTTTCCTTATTTCTCAGCACCCTAATGGATTTTTATTTTTCTGTTTTTTGAAAACTGAAGAGCCAAGTCATGGGAAAAAAAACATTATAAGAGTGAGGAAGTATCTCATGAGACCAACACATGGAATACCTCTTCCATATATGGTGGACCCTACACACATGTAGAACTCACATGTCATGAAATGATGAGCACTCCATATTCTAGTCTCGTAAGATATATTCATTGGGAGTAGGGTGAATTATGGTGAAGTTTCCATTCCTAAATACAAGCATACAACAACATTCACATTGGTTTGTACAAATTTTCTTCTATATTTTAGACACAATTTACTTCTTCTATTTTCACTAATGATTCTACAAAACACCCACATTCTCTATTTTATTTAAATATATTTTCTTCAATCAATTTTTTTTTTAAACTTTTATTTTCTTTTCTTTTTAAAACACCAATCACATTTTTCAAAAAATGAATAAAATAAGTACTTGAAAAATGAACAATGCATTAACAAAATGGTATATTTAGGGAAGCTAATATGTCATATGTGGGTTGTTTTTGGTTTCCTAAAATTGGTCTCTTATTATGACTGGTATTTTCGAGGGGAAAAATGAAGGTTTAGCCTTAATTTTTGAACTATATAAGAAAATATCATTGTTTTGGAAATTGATATTGCCGATATCATGTTTAGACTAGAATTCAAGTTCTATGCATATTTTTAAAGTGAAATTTGACATTTCTAATATTAAGTTAACTTCACGTCAATAATTTCAGAGTTCTAATTTTGTTCAAAATTTAAGGGCACGTTTGGTAGATAGTAATGATAATTACATAGAAATAGAAATATGTATTACAAGGAATACAAAATGCTGTAATGTAATACTTATTACTATTCATTTGTTTGGTAACAACACAATAATAGAACTTTGAAGACAATGGAATGAAAGCATTTTAAGTCAAACTTAAGATATATTTTAGGAAATATCTTACTCATATAATTATATTTCTTAAAAAATAAAATTTTTAAGTTTGAAAGAGATAGGGATGACAATTTTTCCCCGCCCCGCTTAACCAGCCCCTCCTCACTTCGCCCCACGCGGGTTTTCCCCGCCCTGCAAAAGTGGTGGGGTGGGGATGGGGCAAGATTTTAGCCCCGCACCATGGGGTGGGGCGGGGATGGGTTTAGACTTTTTAGACCCACCTCGCCCCGCCCCTCATTGCTAAGGGTTATAATTGTAATTTTTTCATACCTTAAAATTCTACTATTTAAACAACTATATCAATATTAGCTTATTTTATTCTACCCAATGTGATTATTTGCCTTTATTTTGTTATGTGTTATACTATGAGTTTTTTTTATAATTGTCTTGTTAAACACTTGAATATATTATTCAATTTTTTCTAAAAATTGATTTGGTTTGATGGGATAAATTTAGTTGTAATTTCAAGTATATTTTTATTGATGAAATAGATTTCATTAAAAAAATTGTAATACTTGTAGGGCAAATTAACAAAAAGTAGAGTTTTACGGAGTGTGGCGGGGCTTCGTGGGGCCTTAAGGGGCAGGGATGGGGTGAGAAAGTGTTCCTTGTCATGCAGGGCAGGGCGGGGATGGGGCAAGACAAAACCATACGGGGCAGGGACGAAGACCTCATCCTTCAGCCTCGCCCCGCCCCATTGCCATCCCTAGAAAGAGAGATTAGTTATTTTTTTATGATTTTTTATTTTCATAATTGTTATGTGCATATAGAAAGTTTGTTTATTTGAAAATATATTAATTTTATAAATTAATACACCTACTAAGGAATATATATTACAACCCTTTTAGAGATGAATAATTATTTCTCATTTTAAAAAATAATTATTCATAAAGAATGACTATTCGCTTTAATATAAAAAAAAAAAAAATCAAACTACTAAATAGCTAAACTATATGAATAACTATTATATTACATTTAGGGCTTATTTGGATTGAGGGGGAAGTGGAAGAGAGTAGAGTATTTTTTTTTTTTTTTTTTGAGAATGAAAAAATGGGGGTCTTTATGGTCATATTACATCCTCGGGCAGGGAGCCAGGTGGTAGCCGAGCCAGCGGCCCTTCTTAGGTGTGGCTGCCCTTTACACACCTGTGCGGGAGTCACCTCACATTTTGTGAGTACACCTCACCACCAAGTTTACTCACCAACGAAAGCCTGCGGGCAGCGGGACTCAAACCTAGGTGTGTTGCACGAAGCGTCCGAGTCTTACCCACTCAGCCAAGACCTCGTTGGCAAAGAGAGTAGAGTAGAACTTACTGAAAAAAACTAATAGTGCCTGCTAATAAACTAATTTTACTATACTTTACTCTATCTCATTTTCCTTCTATCCAAATGGACCAGATAGTGCCTGCTACAATCCATCAAACGGACCTAGGTAAATTGTCATTTTTCCTATTTGATTTTGCTGTGTGCTGCATAGTGCATACTGCAGGCTATAAATGTACTCACCACACACAAACTCGAATAATTTGGGTTTACTTTCTTTTGCGCCAAAAGTTTTCGTATTTTGAGCCCCTACCCCTAAACTAAAAGAGCCTGCTATCATTCATTCACTGATTCTCACTCAGTCCCCAAGGACCATTTGGGCACATCAGAAAATCTCTCTCTCGGTTTGTGTCCATTTCTCCCTCTCTCTCTATTATTCTTCAATTTTTTCCCCCTATTGTGTCCTTGAATCAAAATTTTTTGTGGGTTTGTTGTTGCCTGTTGAATTTGTTGTGGATTTATTGGATGGGTTTGGAGAGTGATAAAAAGACCCATTTTGAAACGGAATTTGTTGTATTAGTAAAATATTTGATTAATTTTTTTTTTTAGTATTGTAATTCTTTCCCAGTTTTCCTTTTGATTGAATGCTCAAGGATTAGTTATCTTTTTTTTTTTTTTTTGGTTGTTGATAAATGGGTTAGTTGTCTTGTTGATATGCAATACTATAACATTTGGTGATGTTTTAGTTTAACTTTATTTTTTTAAAAATAAAAGAAAGTTGGTGAAGTTTCTTGTGTGTTTCTGTTTGCTTTGTGTTTTTGTTTTTGTTCCTTTTGGTAATGCCTTCACTTTCGACATGTTACAATTGATTCCTTGATTTGAAAGCAAAGTGATGTCTGAGTTTTAACTTTTGTGTGGATTACACATTACTCAGGACGAATATATTCCTCCATTGTTTCACATCTTCTTTTTTTTCAATGTTATAATGTTGATTCTAAATGGACACAGTCCATTGGTTTTGAATTGTAAGCAATACAAGCATATAGTGAGTTTTGAATTCATGACCTCACTCCCCATCCATTCTTGTGGGAGGAGGAACTGTCATTTGACTTGAGTTGGAGCCCATTGTCAAAGTTCTGATATGAGCTAGACCTATACTTGCAATTGCAAACAAAGAGGTTGCAATGTTGTTTTGACTCTTTTGAGTTTTTGATTTGTTTTCAGAATGGATTTAGTGTATAACTTACAGAAGAGTAGTCTACAATGGCAACTTTGGATTTATTTACTGAAGAAATTAATCATAGACAAGTGGTGCTAAGGTTTGGAATTTACTGGAGATGCTTTATGATCTCTATGTGCTTTGTTCTTGCAGATGATTTCACAAGCATTATGGCCGTTTCTGTTTTTGGAATGTTTTTTTCTTGGTTCTTTCTCCCAAATTAAAATGCTGACTTGAAGTTATATGTCTCATGTGTTTGTGGTGTAAAGCTTCTTTAGTGGTTTTTCTCCCTATTATTTCCTTGTTATTGAAAATTTTAAGATACACAATTTTGGTCTCTTTTGCTTTTCCTAAAGTTTCTTACTAAATTTCTGATGTAAAATCAAGTATCTATTAGAGAAAAACTTTTTTTTTTGGGTGTGTGTTGGATTGTGCTTTTTCTTAATCAATATTATTGCGTGTGAAAGTTAGGGTCTTATTAAGTTCCTACTTAATCAGTGTATTGTAATTGCTACTACTTCATTGAATTTGATTGTAATTGCCTCATGCTTTTTATTCTTTTTCCCTCTTTTTTCTAATTTACATTGTTGATTATACTTGCAGTGGTTTGACAGTGTTTGGCAAGCACAAGTTGATACAATCAATCCAATTCAAAGTTTGATGGCTGTTTCATCTTCTCTTTTTACATCTTCATTGCAGGGGAGCATGGTTGCTCCCAAAACATTAAAATGTTACAGAGAGTATATGTGTAGTCCTTCAAATGTCTCCTGCAGACAATCTGGATACACTAAGTCAATGTACCTAACACATTCGAGGTTATTACCCAGCGGGAAATTATTGAAATGGGAACAAACTGTCGGATTCTCTTCAAAGGGCAGAATCCAGTGCTGTGCAGTACAAGTTGAAAATGCACCTTCATTTTCGGTAGGGAAGAAGTTTCAGCTTGATGATGTAATTGAAGCTCTACAATTTGATAGGGATATTCTTGGTGCTATATTTGAAGTTGCAAGCGAGATGGAGAAGATTGAAAAGAATTCTCCCGGAAGCCAAATTCTTAAGGGTTATCTTATGGCTACTCTCTTTTATGAGCCTTCCACTAGAACTAGGCTTTCCTTTGAGTCTGCCATGAAAAGGTTAGGTGGGGAGGTTTTGACAACAGAAAATGCACGGGAGTTTTCATCAGCAGCTAAAGGAGAAACACTTGAAGGTAAGCTTTCTCATCTGCTTAACCAGGTTCCTAGTGGTGGATTACTGAAATTTAGTTGTAATTTAATTTAGGAGCTTGATTTGTAGATACCATAAGAACCATTGAGGGTTACTCGGATATAATTGTGATGCGGCACTTTGAAAGTGGTGCTGCCAAAAGAGCAGCTGTCACAGCTGGCATTCCTATTATTAATGCTGGGGATGGTCCTGGGCAGCATCCTACACAGGTATGCAAGAACACTGTTCTTAATTACAATATTGAGCTTTTTGTTTGACAGCCTGCAAGCGATCATGTTTGGAGAAAAGAAAGGCGTGTGTAAAAATAAACAAAACATTGAAGTGATTTTAAGAGAAATAAATAATTTAACTATAAATCAAGTGCACAAGAAGGATGGAGCAAATTGTGGCCTTCACTGAGAATTTCCATGTGTCCCATGATCATTGTCCAGTATGCTACTTAGTATCTTCTGTAATGGAGAGGAATCTTAATTTGTTTTGGTCTAGAAACTATTTATACAACACAGGATATTACTAATGAAGCTTTATCATAATTTCGAAAGGGATTAATTATAAAAAGTTTTTTTTTTTTCAATATTAATTAGTCATATATTAGAAGTCAGTCCCATGGCAGATACACTCATGAAAGAAACACAGAAATGGTTGACCTTTCAACCCAGTTGTTCAATATTCATACTACATGGACTAATGGACAGTTGAAAACTCTAATTCTTCACTGTAGGATGAAAAGCTTGGTCTGAGATTAAAAAAAAAAAAACTCTAGCAGAACATATCTTGTGACGCATAGCAATCTATTTCTTTATAACTATTCACTTATTTATAATGTGAGTGTTAAGCGGCACCTTGATCACATCATCCAAGGCTTGCTGCAAAAGATGGGGTGAGGTGTTCATCTACAAATATCTTCATAGACAAGTAACAATGTTTTAAGACATCTTGGTGTGACATTAATTGTTTGTTTTCTCCTAATGTGGAGGGGGAGAATAATGTTCTGTATTTTCATTTGATGATTTTTTTATTTTTTTATAATTTTGTCATATTTTAATTGCTGGTAGTAAGTTTCACACAGTTTAGTTCAAAGATCTATTCTTGCTTTTGTGTACAATTCAGGCTCTCTTGGATGTATATACCATTGAAAGAGAGTTAGGGAAACTAGATGGCATCAAGGTTGGGCTAGTGGGTGATCTTGCCAATGGAAGGACTGTCCGCTCACTTGCTTACTTGCTTGCCAAGTACCAAGATGTTAAGATCTACTTTGTCTCTCCTGATGTGGTAAAAATGAAGGTAAATGTTGATCCAATTGTCCTTGAATTGATATGAATTTAAATGAACATTAATTAGTGAAGAAAATCTCGCTACAGTTTCAAGTTTTGTTGATTTAGGCAAATGAGAAATGGAAAAATTATGGAAATTTTGGGGTTTTGGTCTCTCAATATTTATATTTTCATATTTCAGGATGATATAAAAGACTATTTGACATCAAAAGGAGTGGAATGGGAAGAAAGTGCTGACTTAATGGAAGTGGCTTCTAAGTGTGATATAGTGTATCAAACTCGCATTCAGAAAGAAAGATTTGGAGAGAGAATTGACCAATATGAACAAGCTCGAGGCAAGTACATTGTAGATCAGAATGTCTTGGATGTTATGCAGAAGCATGCTGTGGTCATGCACCCTCTACCAAGGCTTGACGAGGTACCCATGTGATGTTTAAGCGATGTTGGTGTGTTCTTCTTTATGAGCGTGAACATTTTTAAATACTTTTTATGTATTTACTGGTTTATTTGTTTGTTCTCATGATTTTTTGCAGATTACTGTGGATGTTGATAGGGATCCAAGGGCTGCTTATTTTAGACAAGCAAAGAATGGACTTTATATACGGATGGCTCTTTTGAAGCTCTTACTTGTCGGGTGGTGAAAATGCCAGTTTCAAATTTTGACTCTTTTTTTTTTTAATTTTTTTTTGGGGAAAGGACTTCAAATTTTGACTTGGTTTCCATGGTTTAGTCATGTTGATTGAGTTATGATAATTGAAACTACGGGAATGAATTGTTTTTTCTTTTTTGAGTTTGAACAATTTGCGGGGATCTAAATGAATGAGATTATATTTAAGAGAAGTGTTATATTTACAATATTTTTATAACATTTTCACAACAAATCTTAAGTGTTAAGTTGTTATCGGCTGTTACTAGTAGGTAAAAGAATAATTTTAGTGGTGGGTTTTAATTAGAACCATTAATAATTTACTAAGGATTTATTGTAAAAATGTTGTGGACTTATACTTCTTTTATACTTAAATCAGTCTTTGAAAATGGTCCTTTGAATTTCTTTTTTAGGCCTCTAGATAATAAAGATAAAGATATAGATGATAAAGAAACTAAAATCGGGTGGTTCTAAATATGGACAAATTTTTCAATGGGCATCCTTTTAACACTTCATATATGATCTGAAAGCCATAGCACACAAAACCTTTGTTTTTTTTCCCTCTATGACCTCTGAAGTGATTGCTTGCTGTTATGTTTTGAATTCACCCATGTTGTGCCATTTTACGTCTCTGTTGCATTTTTCAACTCATCAGTTTGGGCATGTGATCATGTAAGTTGCTGCTTGCTGGCTTCAGTTGGTGTTTCTTTTTACGATAATTCTAGAATACAAATTTTTGCACGACTGTTAATGTGATTTGTTATGATTCGTGTAATAATCAAAGTAATGCCAATAGTGATTTCTATGTGAGTAATTTTATGCCTAACACACTTTGCTACTTTAATATGATGTGAAAATAGTTGGCTTTGTAGCCCCCCAGTAAAATGTTTCGTTTTCATTATATATATATATATATATATATATATATATATAAAGGTATATTAATTATAAATTTGGAATATATTCACTTATGTAATATTCTTTAACAAGCTAACTAAATAAATCAGATTAAGATGTGTTTATAACATACACATTCAAATTGATTAAACTCAAAAATGATAATACATGACAAATGACCCAAAATAATAATTTATTTTCATCATATTCATCATCTTGCTTAATCAACTCTATCTGAGTCAATATTATTATCATGGTCATCATTTTACAAATTTGTTTCTTCATTGAAATTTTCTCTATCATCATTAACATTTACTCTCTCTTTTTGTTCTTTCATTTTAATAATTTTTTAAAAATAAATTTTCTTGGCATTCTAGCTTCTAGACTTATAACAGTAATGAAAAAAAAAACTTATATTGTTAGTTGAAAATAATTTTTTTTTTCTTGGCATTCTATTTTTATAGTAAAGAAAAGAAATTTGCAAATATGACAGTAAAGTATAAGTGTGTAGTCCAAATTTTGTAGGAGAAAGAAAGAAAAACTTATGAATATGTTATTTTATTTGGCCAAATTAAGTAACCAAGTTGAAAACAAGTCTAACAACTTGTTGGATTCAAATAAAGCACAAATTTTAACAAAAAAACTCATTTAAAAGCACATGTCTATGTATTGTACGATTTGACAATACGCTATGATTTATATGATACATACCACTATTTCATACAATTTATGAGCACTTACAATGTGAAACTTTTTTGTACACAATATGATATGTATCATGTATTATATGATATTGACAACTATTACGACCTAAGTCCCAACCAATAATAAAATGCCACCTATTTAAAGCAATTCTGACTCCGATGAAAGATGATGAGCTACCTATCTTTGATATCAAGGTTTCTGTTTTCCGCTTCTGCTATGATAGTTGATTTGAAATCTTATATGGATTCTATTTATAGTCATAGGGTCAACTTAAATATATTAAAAAAAAACGTATTAATTATTCTTTTCCTGAGTTATTGAATCAAACATGCATCTAAATTCTGTTTTAAATAGAAATAATTTTTCCTTGTTTTTCATTTAAAAATGGGTCAAAACAAAACTCTATCTCATTTAAGCTAAATAAGGAAAGTTAAGAAATAGTTTTTCAACTTATTTTAAGGTTATTACTAATGAAAGCTCGAAAATGTGTTGAAAACACAAGAGCTGTTTAGACCCCCCAATTAAAATTACGGCTTGGTTGATTTTACACTAACTTAATACTAAGTGCGGAATAGTGTAAACACAAGCGTATAAGCAATACACCTACTCTAATCCATATTTAAAGCAACACAGCAGTAAAAATGAAATAAACAAGAGTAGGGAAGAAGGATGCAAACACAGAAAACACCGAGACGTGTTTTCGAAGAGGAAACCGAAGAACTCGGCGAAAAACCTCTCCGCCGCCCTCCAAGCGGAAATCGATTCACTAGACAATCAGTTGGGATACATGGGTTAGCAAGAGACCCTCCAAGCCTAATCTACCCGATGTACCTAAGCCCTCTAAGCTCCTACTCCAACAAGGCTTCTCGGAACCGTGTCTTGTCTAGCACCCCGGATCCCGCAACAAGCTCCATGTTGCATCTGCCATTCCAGGCTTCTTCCAATGCTTCCCAGCAGCACCAAAACGTCACTCAACACTCTCAAAGGGTGTGGTAAGTGTTTGGGCTATCAACCTCTCAATGGTATGGAAATGGAGAGGGAAGGGTTGAAGAGATACCACAAGCAATTGTATAGAGAAAGGTGGGGATGACAATCTCTAATTCCCAATGTGTTTGGCTAGGGTTTTCTCTCTGAAACATTTCTCAACATTTGTGGGTAATGAGGGTATATATAGGATAGGTGCAAAATGTGTGAGTCATTCAGTACAGGCTAGCAGAACAGGTTGCCTCGCGGGTGTCTCGCGGGAAGGCCTTACCCGCGAGATACTCGCGAGAGACAGCTATCTCCACCTGGCCTGACTCTTCGCATTCCAGCACGTGCAGGGCACATGCTTCACTTCGCGGGAAGCTAGGTCGCGACATACCCGCGAGAATCCTTCAGCCTCCAAATGCTTGAGTCTTCACACACTCTCTCTATCACACAACCTTTACAACAAATCCTACAACAAATACAGGGTATAAGCGATTGATAATAATTACAATTAAATTTGGCACGGAATAAAAGCCAACAAAATACATAGTTGTAAATAACAACTTTACAACTAAGCATAGAAAAATGAAAATTTTTCTAAAAAATGTTAATGTCGAAACAAACCAATTTCTTTATTTAAATCGCCAAAACTATTTTTAAATATGGCTACCAAAAACCATATAAAATCTTTATCCTATTTTCATACGCCATCTCTTTCAACGTTGGTGATGTTTTAACTTTGTGGATATACTTGAAACGGTCTGTTTCTTTTCCCAAAGGACACGACTTTACCTTATATGTTGCAACTTTTTCCCCTCATGTTTGCAACTTGCAATATTTGTTTTTCCCAAATGTGTCGAGTGTCAACACTCAACAAAGCTAGTCTGTAATTCTTTTTTGGGTAACTTATTGCAGTTGGTAGCTCTTGGAATTTCCGAATAGACCCAAAAAAAAGTGTGTATTGGAGGGCCCAATGGAAAAGCATCCTCACATTTCTAATCATATTAAAAAAAGGAAAAAAAAGAAGAAGTTACGTTCATAATATTTTCACAATAAATTCTAAGTAAAAATTTATTATTGGTTCTAATTTTAAATCCATGACTTAAATTACTTTTTTTTCTATCTGTTATAGCTAATAACAACCTATCCTTTATGATTTGTTATGAAAATAACGTGTACTTCACGAAAAAAGAAGAAGAAGATATTTATAGCAACATTTGTATGCCTGTGTGAAATGGCAAATCTATGCGACACCACGTTTCTAGTGATATCCTAGCTCATGAAGACACGTGTACTACATCATCTTTGCACTATATTCACTTTCTCGACCACTCTTCATCAAATTGTAGAACCAACTTTGCTATTCTCTGAGTCTGTACTACACGGCTTGCTATCCAACATGAGTGGCCATCTCTTTCCCCTCAACACTTCCTTACGGCCATTCCTGGCCAAGCCCTTGAGAGCATGTGTCTACCAGTCTATCAAGGTAAGTACTATTTTCACTTCCTTCTTGCTGATCTTTGGTCAATTTTTAATTTTTGAAAGGTTTTTTTCATGCTTACTAGCTATTGATTTTCTATGTCTTCTGTGCTTGAGCAAAATGTAAGAAACAATATGGGTAGAATTTGAATTCAAGATGACGTAGTGTCTAGTATTTTTTATATGTTTGTTCTATATATCTGTGTCCACTACTTCCATGAATTGCCATTATTGATCATCCAAGTCTTTTAGTCAAGATTGCCAGAATCTGATAGATCATCATCAAGTAGATAGATGACTTTTTGATCTCAATAAACAGTCTTTGAATGGTGTTAACAACTAACAAGGCTTATATGGTTGTTAAATGTCTTCTAATTACCAGTATGTATGAGCAGGGACAGAACTGTTAATTGCCCCCCTAATTTAAAAAAAAAATTATTATTATATTAATCATTACTAATTTTAGCAATTTTGTTCAATAAAATTATATTTTGCCCCCCTTAATGATGCCATCAATTCTTTTGAGAGTAATATTATAGCCACAAACGTTTTTACAACGTTTATACAAACTATTGAAGTAGCGACTTCTTATTGATTCATATACTTGCATCACTTTTTATTTATCAATAACTACTCACTATATTAGCAATTTGTAAAAAAATTTGTAGTTTTAGCATTTTTCACCTTTTAAATGACATAAAAAATTAATAGATTAAATCTAAAACAAAATATACAAGCTCAAAAAAATTAGTCCAACAACAAAAATTGCCAATAACAAAACTAAAAAAATTAAGCCCAATCAATCTATTTTACCTCGAACAAACAAATTGGCCATTTAAAAAATTTTAAACAAAAATCCTTAGTAGTAAAGCAGACTCAAAGACTGGAGCCGTCACACACAGCTAGCAGCAGAATCACCCCCCTAACTCCAAGTCCTGGCTCCGTCCCTGTGTATGAGTATTAATACTTGGGATACACATTAAATCATATATTGATTATTTTTGTGGATTTTTAAATACCTCTTAGACCTTGTACGTGTTTGTTAATTTGTTTTTACTTTGTGATCTTAGAGACAGTTTTTAGTTCTTGCATTAGCTACTTCTTCCTTTGAACCTACCAGCCAATGTAACATTTATGAACTTCAGCTTGGCTGGCTCGGTCATGTGACTCATGTTCACTAATGGGAGGCCAGTGTCATGATTCAATCCATTCTGGGTGGGATAGCGATTTGTCAAATAAGGTCCCCACTAAAAAGTAAAAGCAGAGGAAGAAAGGCATGCCAAAACAAAAAAGAGAGTTTTTGTTGGTGAAAATTTCAAGCTCTCATAATGTGATTTCTGAAAATCATTAATCAAACTTAAAGGTGTTAGAAAGTGTTGTTGCTCTATTAATAATATTGAGTTATCATTCCTGGAAGCTCATTGTGTTTTGGTCTAATTTATGCTTTTTCAGTGTTATAGCCAAGCAAGCAAGAACAACGATCCCCGTGATTTTATAGAAGAGAAGGCACCTTCAACTGCTGAAGAATTCAAAAAAATAGCAGAGGAGAAGCTGAGGGAGGCCCAGCAAGGTGTGGCTAGTCAAGTTGCTGAAAAAGTATATGATGGTACGGAAGAGGCTACTATGGGTGACAAAAATCAAGAATCTGTCAAGAACAGGTACAAGGAACATGAACGTGGAGCTGATTACCGCAAGAGAGGGGATGGGCCTGATGGAAGAGTTAAAGCATTTTCCAGCAAGGCCTAGCTACTGGCTACGTGTAATCTGATCGGAAAATTATTGGATACTTGCGAAGTGTGATGACGTGGTATTCCGTCAACCTATCACATTTATGATGACATGAGATCCATCATGAATGTGAGAAGAGAGAGCATCGTGTCACTGTACTTGGAGAGTTCTTAATAGATACTGGTCAATCAGTGTTGCTTGAAGCTATCTACATTATTTCAGTTAATGACTAAATTTCCTGTATAAAAATGGAATGATGATGTCGAGTTTGGGAATAAGGCAGTAAAGGCTCTTTTGGTTAAGAAAAAAAAAAGTGGTGTTTTCAGTATTCATTTTCAGATTTTGGTGGGACTCACCAGCAAAAAACTAGTTTGATTGTGTTTTGTACTCAATATTCGTTTTTCAAATTTCAAAAAAAGTAGATTTGAATACAGTGAATGAGTTTTCATTTTCCATAAATATGCATATAGTGGCATATTCGTAAATATTGTGAAAACAAAAAGGTTACTTTTTTGTTTTTAGTGATGTGATGTGTGTGAGTGACAAAAGTTACTTTAAAAAAGAAAAAGAAAACAATGACTAAACCTGAGTATGATGTATTCTAAATTCAAATTATGTATTCAAAACAACTTACCAATGGTGAAAATAAGTTTTATTTTTTTTTATTTTTTTAAGTTTAGGATTTGAATATGGAATAAAAAAAGAAAAGAAAAGTGATACACCACTTTTTGAAACCAAACAGGCCCTAACTGTATAAAGCCTTCAAAGGAGGCAGTTTCCCTTATGCAATTTACAGGGATTCTAGCCTTTTGCCCTTAATTTTAAAAAATTTTAGCAATATGCCCCTATTTTGAAACTATATAGGCATATGCCCCTGTTTTGATACTCGATTACCATAAAATTGAGTTTCAATGAAATACTCGATAGAAAATCAAGTTATGCCCGATTAAAAAAAAAAAAAAAAAATTGCATGGAACTCAAAATACATACATATATATATATATATATTTTTTTTGGGGCATAACCTATAGCTACGTTTTTATTGTCCTATAGTGGCATTTTTAATGGAACTCGAGTTCAATGAACTTGAGTTCCATGCAAATTTTTTTTAAGTTTGACCGGATATAACAATGGGCTGCGATCGAATACTATAAAAGATTTGTGCCCCCTCATCCTTCACCAATTGGTGGTTGGATGGATTGGTAAGGCACACGGTCCGACAAGTGGTATCAGAGCCAAGGTCATAGGTTCGAGTCGTTGGAGCCGCATTGTGAGGGAGGGATTGTGAGAGATTTCACAATTCGCTCCAATACCAATGGGCTTGGTCTGCGATCGAATGTTATAAAAGATTTGTGCCCCCTCATCCTTCACCAATTGGTGGTTGGATGGATTGGTCAGGCACACGGTCTGACAATAACCTATAGCTACGTTTTGATTGTCCTATGGTGGCGTTTTTAATGGAACTCGAGTTCCATGCAATTTTTTTTTTTAATTTTTTAAGTTTGATAAGGCATAACTCGATTTTCTACAAATCAAGTATTTCATTGAAACTTGATTTTAAGGTAATCGAGTATCAAAACAGGGGCATATACCTATATAGTTTCAAAACAGGGGCATATTGTTAAATTTTTAAAAAAATAAGAGTAAAATGCTAGAATCCCTTGCAATTTACGTAATGTGGTTTGGTATAGGATGTTGTTTACGCAAAAGGGTAATGTGGTTTGGTAACAACATCATGTACCAAACAAATCCTGTACCAAAAATGTTGTTTGGTGATGAAATTACACAAGAAAAATGTGGTTAGGTATGGTCGATGATAAGGAGATTATTTTTGTTAGAGATATATTAGCCCATTAGCATAAACTCAAGCCTAATTCTACTTGCAAGCCAAGTCTCCTACTTGTACTAAAAGTCTATTAGTCTAGGGTTTAGTCTACTATATATACACATGTTATGATTCATTGTAACACAGGATTTGTACTACACTATAATATATTATTGATGTAGCCTTTTAGGGTTTCCTCCATGGATGTAGGCCGTTAGGCTGAACCATGTAACCCTTGTGTGTTATACTATATATACACATGTTATGATTCATTGTAACACAGGATTTGTACTACACTATAATATATTATTGATGTAGCCTTTTAGGGTTTCCTCCATGGATGTAGGCCGTTAGGCTGAACCATGTAACCCTTGTGTGTTATTGTGTTCTGTACTTTATGCTTTCGCTTCCTCATCCATACTAGCATATTCAATATGGTGTATCAATGCTAATATTTAACATGGTATCAGAGGCACCTTCTTGTAGCCATGGTTTTCCGTCCTTGCGGTATATTTAAAAGCAATCTTTGTCTTCCTCAGTGTTTTTTTGCTGCGTTCATCTTCTTTGGCTTCCTACTGCTGCCGTCAAAACTCTCCGGTATAGTCATGCCACTGTTAGAAGTCGCATCAACATCGTAAGACCATTGCCTTCCTCAAACTACCGTAACAGAGCCAAACTTCATTTAAGGGATCTTCTCAACCTTATCAAATCTCAAGATTTCATTAAACTTCCATCTTGACTTTGAGAGGGGGTGTTAGAGATATATTATCCCATTAGCATAAGCCCAAGCCTAATTATACTTTGTGTGCAAGCCAAGTCTTCTACTTGTACTAGAAGTCTATTAGTCTAGGGTTTAGTCTACTATATATACACATGTTATGATTCATTGTAACACAAGATTTGTACTCACTATAATATATTATTGATGTAGCCCTTTAGGATTTCCTCTGTGGATGTAGGCCGTTAGGCTGAACCACGTAACCCTCGTGTGTTATTATGTTCTATACTTTATGCTTTCGCTTCCACATCCATACTAGTATATTCAACATAGTGTATCAATGCTAATATTTAACAATATTGATAGATTTCCACAAAATCTCTGGTTTATGGATTTCCACATTAATAGTGATAGATTTCCACATTATAGTGACATGGCTTATAGATTGAAGTAATATTACTTTTACTCCACTATTATTATGCATTAATTATAGTACTAATCCACTTACCAAAATGTTTGGAGTAATGCTAGGACGACATAAAATGGCATAACTTGTGTCAAAATTAGTCCATATGACGAGTTGGGAGCGGTAGATGTGTGATGATAACTTAAGTTGTAATAGTTAAGGTTTTTTCCTCCCTATAAAAAGGAAAGTTTTTTAAACAAAGAAAAACAAATTGATTAGGAAGAGTTACTATGAGTACGGTATCCGAGAAAAAGAGTATTAAACATAAAATTTGGGCATGGGCTTTCTTAAGAATACTAGTCACTGTCCCATGTGTTGTACTAGATAGTTAAATAAAAATTATATATATATATATATATTTATATTGCTTGAAGGTATTATTAATCTCATGTAATTCATTTTAAAGTAATGAAGTTAAAACAAATGAGTAATTGCCCTAAAGATTACACTTGTATATCCATAGTCTTCATATTTAGAAAGACTTTTACTTAAATTTAGTAAAACCGAAATGCTACGCTAATGTGGCTCAACAAGAGTGTAACAACAATAATGCTATGCTGAAAATTTTAGATATTACGAGTTTGAGATCTATATATATATATATATATATATATTTTTTTTTATAAATTTGGATTTAGAATATGCACTCTTAACCCAGACATATCATTTCCCATTATGTAAGTGCACAAAAATGGATTGAAGTGGACCAAATGGGTCAAAGTGGGCCGAATAGAACCGAATGACTGAATAAGGCCAAAGAGGATAGGATGACCGAATAGGACCGATGTTGACTGAATAACACTAAATGGACCGAATAGGACTGAAGTGTATTGAATATGACTGAATAAGACTAAAGTAGACAGAATGGACCTAATATGACCGAAGTGGACCGAATAGGACCAAAGTGGAATGAATAATACCGAAACCAAAGCAGACCAAATAGGATCAAAGTGGACCAAATAAGACCAAAGTCACCAAATAGGACCAAAGTCACCAAATAGGACTGAATAAGACCAAAGTGGATAAAATGGACCGAATAATTAAACGAGTAATTATTTTGAAGAAAATTTTTTATTCAATCCTTCAAAGGAGCGTCCATTTGCCAACATCAGGTGCTCATTAGATTGAAGTGCAAACATTAAAAGATTATCAATGGACACAATATATTGAATGGGTCAAAAGTTGCTGGGACTGCAGTGTGGTGTCACCTTCATGCCAATTAAAAACAAAACAAAAGTCTCCTTTACATGGTTTTAAAAACCGAACCGGTCATTGAACCGTTTTTTTAAAAATTTCTGGTTCAACCCCGGTTCTTGCCCGGTTTTTTACTGTTGTTGACCGGTTTTAGGGCTTTTAATCAAACCGGACTGGCTCCCGGTTCTCGGTTGAACCGATCGGACCGACCGGTCCGGTCTGGTTTTTAAAACAGTGCTCCTTTATGCCTTTTACTTTTCAATTTTCTTTTCTTTTTTTTTTTCTTTTTTTTTTTTTGAGCAAAATTTTCTATTCTGTTTAGTAATATTAAAGGATTTTTATTTATTTTGGCGGCTAACGAAGAAAACAACACGTATTTGAATTTTTTAGAGTTTTTAGGATAACTCAATACATTTCAAAATGTATAGATGAGATTTTGTCTTAACATTGACGGGGACGTTTTCAACATGCAAGGCAGACGGGTTTTTTATGGTCGTCGGCTTTAAGGTGACGGGGAACCTTTGATAGGCCGACGGCACCTACCAGGAGGATGATGATGAGGCTTGTCTGTCCCAGGAAGCAAAGCAACAACGGACCGCAAAACCGACGGGTCAAGTAAACCGACGATCCCAACGTGGCCTGGCTTGGTCTCCACAAATGTCTATACGTGAAAATATCTTTTATTTTATGCCCAACCCTAATCAGAGGAATCTCTACGAGGAAAGGATCCCGTAAAACAAGAGTATTAATGAGAATCTTCTCTACAAGGAAATGCCTTCTTGCCAAGAAACGAAGGTCAGCTCTACACTACTATAAAAACCCCAAAACCCTCATAAATCAAAGTACGCATAATTTTCCTCAGCTCTGGCACTCTAGAGTTGTAGAAATTCTCTCTAACTTAACCTTTGGAGGGTATTTGGCTAGTAAAACACCGGTACTCTCTGTAACGTCTTCTTTGTTTATGTTTCGCAAGTTCTGAGTAATTGCCCTAAAGATTACATTTGTATATTCATAGTCTTCATATTTAGAAATACTTTTACTTAAAATTTAGTATAACCAAAATGCTACGCTAATGTGGCTCAATAAGAGTGTAACAACAATAATGATATGCTGAAAATTTTAGATATTACGGGTTTGAGATCTATATTTTTTTTCAATAAATTTGGATTTAGAATATGCGCTCTCAACTCAGACATATCATTTCCCATTATGTAAGTACACAAAAATGGATTGAAGTGGACCAAATGGATCAAAGTGGGCCGAATAGAATCGAATGACTGAATAAGACCAAAGAGGACAGGATGACCGAATAGGACTGATGTGGACCGAATAACACTAAATGGACTGAATAGGACCGACTATGACCAAATTGGATCGAATAGGACCGGATAAGACCAAAATAGACAGAATGGACCTAATATGTCCGAAGTGGACCGAATAGAACATAATGGACCGAATAGGACCAAAGTGGAATGAATAGGACCGAATAAGACCAAATCAGACCAAATAGGATTAAAGTGGGCTAAATAAGACCAAAGTCACCAAATAGGACCGAATAAGACCAAAGTGGATAAAATGAACCGAATAAGACCGAATAAGACCAAAGTGGAATGAGTAGTACCAAATTGGACCAAGTAAGACCAATGTTGACCGAATAGGACCAAAGTAGGCCGAATAGGACCAGAGTGGATAGAATGGACCGAATAGGACCGAGTGGACTGAATATGACCTAAGTGAACCGAATAAGACCGAATAGAACCAAAGTGAATTGAATGGACTGATGTGGACCAAATAGACCTAAATGTTAGGTTGATGCGACTCAATAAGAACTTAGCAACAATAAATACTACACTTAAACTTTTAGATATACTAGTTATTGTCCCGTGAGTAGCACAAATTTTTTTATTTATTTTTAAATTTATAAATATTAGTCTTTAGACAGGTAAATTATCTTTTTTTTATATGTATTTCCTAAGAAATATTAAAAGTACTATAAAAGGGTTTGAATTTTATTGCATTTTTTTTACCTATACTACTCCTTTTATTATTATTATTATTATTTTTTAACATACATGTTATGTGCATGACTCCAATGCAATATGTGAGATTTTTATTAATAAGTAAATTAGACCATAGTATAAAATGTAAAAAGTTAATCTATAGTCTACTTATTCAATATTTTGAAACCAAATGGGTTGAAAAAGAACCACTCAACTTTGTCAATGCAAAATAATATTATTATTGATCATATGACAATATGTTGTTTTTAATATTTCATGAAATAATGAGTTAGATCCATTAAAATTTTCCCCCTCTTATGTAGATAGATTTTAAACCTTTCTTATCACGATAACACACTTTGTCACATGAATTTTCATAGCCGAGTTAATCGAAACTCACTTCTATCTTGTTACGATCATTGAAATTGAAAATGCTCATTTTGAGGTGGATTGTATATGGTTGTTGTTTAGGAGTAACCATCAACTATTATTTTTTGGGATGCTTATGAATCCCTTTCCAAAGAGATTTTTTTTTGGTGGGTGTGCGTGTACAATTGTGGATTTTTTTTTTTCCACCACTCAAATTCATGGTCCAGTGCTTAAGGTCTTGTATGAAGTCTTGATATCAAACCTTGGGGACCACCAATGTGATTCTAAAGGTTCGAACTCAAGACATGCACTATTGGCACTTTTGAATAGGATTAAAGATTAGGTTATGGTTTAACTCACTTGAGGAAGCATTTATAGGAGGTAGCTCCCTTCCTAACATATTAGTTGGGGTTGATACTAATGATCTGACCCCTCAACCTTTTTCATTCAGTAATGTTTATATATAATTTTTTTTTACAACAAATTTTACTATTGTTGAAGTGGTTCATTGTAAAACTAGTGGAAAAAAAAAAGGGTGGTAAGCCCTTAATTTTAAATGTCAATTATGTCCAGTGAGGTTCACCACTCACATTTAAATTAAGACTTCAGCAACAATGAAATTTGTTACGGAAAATGTTGTGTTAATTTATAGCATTATTGTTTTTGGTTCAAAGAAAAAAGAAGGGAACTTTTTGCTTTCACGTACTTTAGAGTTTTGACAACGCAATTGGGCTTTAAAACGAAACTCTTTGAGCCCACCTAGGCCCAGAATTTTGAACCTAAAAGCCTCCTGCCCATGTTTGCTCTCTATATCAGCATCACTCGGTTAGTTTTTCTTTCTTTTTTATTTATTAAAATGTTCACTTTTCATGTTTTTATTTATATAATGCAAAATAATTATAACAAAAATCCAATGCTAAATTTCTATGTGCCAATTCATTGAAGAATTTTCTTTTCTATGATTTAATTTTTTGTATATCATTTCCCCGCTTCTGCAATGAAATTTCCAAATTACTAGTTTAGAGCTTAATTGATTGTTTATTAGTTTGCTTTACTTTAGAAGTATACTTAGCTGTATCATTTGGTTTGGTTTCATTAATCCCTCGAGAATGTCTCATATTGTTTGATCAAATATTCGTAGCATTGGGTTTATGCTCTTCTTGAAACAATAATTCCATTTGTATGCTTTCTTTTCTGTTAAGAAGAATTAAAGGTTAGTGAGTTAATGTGTTTGTTATTACTAGGCAGTGTTAGTGGATAGAAATGAATGCTTTCAAAGCTTTCAAAATTCAAAGCCTGGTTCTAATAAATAACTCAGTTGCATCATTAACATCCTTTAGTAAAACCTATAATATTGTTTTATCCTACTTTGGAGTCATAAGCATGTGGTTTATGAATTACTAATATGCATACAAAAGGCCCAATATGGCATTTAATTCTAGTGCATTGTTGTATCTTCACTATGAAAAGTCATTTATAACAATGGGCATCATGACATGGAGTGCTTTTTTTTTTTTTTTTTAATTAAAAAAAGCAGCAAGTATGTGGATTGCGATTTTCAATTCCAAAAATCATACATCTCTTATATGTATTTGTTATTTACTTTGCCTATATGTTGATAGATTTGTTGTGCTGTTCTTAAACTGTTAGGTGCTTCTTAAACTGTTCATTATGGCTGCTAGGCAGACTGAACCTTGTTTGTACATAATGATTTGAAGCTTTCATATACCACCTAATTTAGTTAGATTGTTTCAGCAAAAAAAAGAAATTCAGCAAAAAAAAATTTAGTTAGATTGTACTTTTTTTGACCATCTTTTCAATCTGTCCCTTTGACCTTTGTGTTTTATTTATACTAACTGTATGCGTGTCTTGATGAATTGACAACCGATCAAGCTTAACGCAGCTTAATTTCCTAACGGAAAATTATTGTGTATTTTCGGAATATCATAAATGCGTACTCTCTTCTTTTACAAGAATGGTGGATCTTGCTAATTAAATTCATAGTGAGACACACTATTTATGTGAGAGAAAAGAGTACTCATTTATAGTACTCCAGGAGTACCTAATAATTTTTCATTCCTAACAACAACACTTTTTTTTCTTAAATAGTGACATTCTTTTTTTTTTTTTTTTTTTGAGAAAATAAATAGTGACATTCTAAGTAGCAAATTCTTAGCTTTTTTGTTATTTCCAACTATAAATGCAAAAATTATGTTGGTGTGGTTGGTAACCATGAAAAGTGGTATAAGAAGGTTATTATGAATATTAGGCATTTTTACAGGTTTCTTGGGGGTAACTTTTATTTTTATCATTTTAGAGATTTCAAGAGAATTTTAGTTATATGGAAGGTTTTAATGGGCATTTTGGAGGATTTAATGGCAATTTGGTCAATAGTATATTTAGGAGTATTTCTATTAGTTCTGATATTGTAGGGGTTATTTTAATAATTTAAATGTTTTAACTTTTAAGGGAGTATTACAATCACTTTGTGGTTAAGGCTATCTATTAATCACTCATCTCATACACAACAAAAATTAGAAGTTTGTTACCATTTTGACTATCGTGGACTTCAAATTAGAGCTCGCCTATAAAGGGGTGGAATGTGTTGTTAGCAGGTTCTAGATAGTGACAATGCTATTTCGGGGATTGATTTGGTGCTAACTCTAATCTGCATCGTTGACTCTTAGATTTATTCTAATTAATTACTTACAAAAAATGGAGGGGAACCTCAAAATCGACCATCTAATTAGTTTATTTTTTCATCTCTTGAGCTTTAGCTTTGGACTTTAAAGAACGGGTTACTATTATGTCCATTAACCTACTACTACTATAATCAAAATTTGATCACAACCACATGATTTTTTTTTTTTTTTTTTTTTCTTTTTTTTGTGTTAGATGTATTAATTATTGTCACATATATACCTATGTACCATTGTTATGCTGCTAATTTCGCAACTCAAACTCTTTTTCCTAAATCTCCAAGTACTTTGTACATGAAGAGGTGTCAATTCAGCTATAAAGTTTTTGGCTCCTTAGAAGCGTGTCTTCTAAAAAGAAAAAGAAATACAAAATTAGTATGTTTCTTTAAATTTTTTAGGCAAGTTTCCAAATTTTTTTTTTTTACTTTTTAAAATTTTGTTTGAAATAAGTAAGTTAAATTTTGTCATGTAATTAATAATTTAAATAAAATAAAATTATGTTAGTCAATATTTGGTTAAATGATGATGTTAAGACAAAATCTCATCTATACATTTTGAAATGTATTGAGTTGTCCTAAAAAGTCTAAAAAATTCAAATACGTGTTGTTTTCTTCGTTAGTCACCAAAATAAATAAAAATAAAAATAAAAATCTTTTAATATTACTAAATAGAATAGAAAATTTTGCTCAAAAAAAGAAAAGAAAAAGGGTAAAATATCATTTTCGTCCCTAAACTATCACAAAAGTTCGTTTTTCGTCCTTAAACTTTTAAAAGTTCTATTTTCGTCCCTAAACTTCCAAAAGTTCTGACGGAGTACTGACGTGGCTTGACAGAGTGCTGATGTGGGAGGGACGAAAATCAATACGTTTGGAAAAGTTTAGGGACGAAAATAGAACTTTTAAAAGTTTAAGGACGAAAAACGAACTTTTGTGATAGTTTAGGGACGAAAATAGAACTTTTGAAAGTTTAGGGACGAAAAACGAACTTTTGTGATAGTTTAGGAACGAAAATGATATTTTACCCAAAGAAAAAAGAAAACTGGAAAGTAAAAGGCATGAAGAAGACTTTTGTTTTGTTTTTAATTGGCATGAAGGAGACAACACACTGCAGTCCCGGCTACTTTTGACCCATTCAATATATTGTGTCCATTAATAATCTTTTAATGTTTCCACTTCAATCTAATGAGCACCTGATGTTGGCAAATGGACGCTCCTTTGAAGGATTGAATTAAAAAAAAATTAATTACTCGTTTAATTAATACAGTATAATAATGCCACTTGGATTCATTTACTATTATTTTCCTCTACTCTATCTTTATATAATATAAGGTTGATTAATTAAACCCCGCGTAGAATCCCAATATGCGGAAGTATGCAATTTGGACACGCATGCCCATCTTCTTTGTATTTCCTTACAAGCAACAGTCCATTAAGAAGCTTCGAATTTCCCTAAAAAGGGTGTTACCGCGTAGAGATTGATTTACGGACTTGAACTTGCAATCTGCTTTTTTTTTTTTTTTTGAAAATGCTAACGAGTGTAATAAAAGTTTTTATGAAAAATGAAAAAAAAGTAATTAATATTTTGATAGTTTTTTTCATTTTTTATAAAAGTAGTATAATTTTTTTTTTAAAATAGATTATTAATGAGTGTCCCAAGGGTACTCGTTAGTATGACCCTTTTTTATTTACACTTTGAAGTTTCATAAATATCGCTCATTCAAATGACACTTCCACCTTGAAATTTTATAAATACAACAGATAAGTTCAGTTTCTCTCACAACAGAGATAAGCGCTCCCATTTAATGAAATGTTCTATTAGGAGAGTAATGATGCAAGAGAAAAATCAGACTTATTTAGTACATTTATAAAACCTCATACAACAACAACTAATATATATATATATATATATATAAACCTCCAAGGTGGGAGTGCCATTTTGAATCGTTTAGGGAAAGTGTTATTTTGTGAAATTTCAAGGAGGAAGGTTAGTGTAAATTACTTTTTTTTTTTTTAACTTTAAAAAAATACACCAATTAACAAGGTTGATGTTTTCTTTGTACAAATTTTTTGAAGCCGCCAGTCTATGCGTGTGGACTTTGGAAGTTTCATCAAACAGAATTATCTACGGACTTGTGTTGTGGGCTTGTGGAGGATTTTTAGAGTTTGCTTAGAACTTAAAAGAGATTTTTGTCATTTTGATTTTTGAAGCTTAGTAAGAAAAAAAAAAAAGAAAAAGGAATGGCACTATGGCATTGGCTGGGAGAGAATGTTTCCTCTATTTCTCTCTGAGCATTTCTCCCAAAAATAAGAAGAATACTAAATAAAGGTAAAATATAATTTTATTTTATATTATATTACAAGAAAAAAAAAGATGAATAATATAATACTAAATTATATAATTATTTTACTTCTATTCTTTATTTTACAAACTCTTTGACAATTACGAAAAGACACATTCTTTATTTAGCATTAACAATTAACTTCTACTCTTTATATTCAGCAACAAAAATCCAAGCCAATAAATGTATTTAGCATTGAGATTAAATTCTATAAGGATGGGGTGTAAAACCTATGTTTTACACCATCCAATAAGTGATTGCCACATTAGCATTTTACTTAAAATTTATTAAAATTCAATACATCCTGCCACACCTAATAACATTTCGATAGATTCCTAATTTGGTTGGATTTATATATGGGTATTAGAATTGATTGAGTGTAATTGTATTTATTTTTAAATATGTGATAATATGATGTGGCATGTTAGGATTGGAGGGGTAAAACATGGGTTTTACACCACGTCCTTATAGAATTTAATCTCTTAGCATTGAGATTAAATTCTATAAGGATGGGGTGTAAAACCTATGTTTTACACCATCCAATAAGTGATTGCCACATTAGCATTTTACTTAAAATTTATTAAAATTCAATACATCCTGCCACACCTAGTAACATTTCGATAGATTCCTAATTTGGTTGGATTTATATATGGGTATTAGAATTGATTGAGTGTAATTGTATTTATTTTTAAATATGTGATAATATGATGTGGCATGTTAGGATTGGAGGGGTAAAACATGGGTTTTACACCACGTCCTTATAGAATTTAATCTCTTAGCATTGAGATTAAATTCTATAAGGATGGGGTGTAAAACCTATGTTTTACACCATCCAATAAGTGATTGCCACATTAGCATTTTACTTAAAATTTATTAAAATTCAATACATCCTGCCACACCTAGTAACATTTCGATAGATTCCTAATTTGGTTGGATTTATATATGGGTATTAGAATTGATTGAGTGTAATTGTATTTATTTTTAAATATGTGATAATATGATGTGGCATGTTAGGATTGGAGGGGTAAAACATGGGTTTTACACCACGTCCTTATAGAATTTAATCTCTTAGCATTGAGATTAAATTCTATAAGGATGGGGTGTAAAACCTATGTTTTACACCATCCAATAAGTGATTGCCACATTAGCATTTTACTTAAAATTTATTAAAATTCAATACATCCTGCCACACCTAGTAACATTTCGATAGATTCCTAATTTGGTTGGATTTATATATGGGTATTAGAATTGATTGAGTGTAATTGTATTTATTTTTAAATATGTGATAATATGATGTGGCATGTTAGGATTGGAGGGGTAAAACATGGGTTTTACACCACGTCCTTATAGAATTTAATCTCTTAGCATTGAGATTAAATTCTATAAGGATGGGGTGTAAAACCTATGTTTTACACCATCCAATAAGTGATTGCCACATTAGCATTTTACTTAAAATTTATTAAAATTCAATACATCCTGCCACACCTAGTAACATTTCGATAGATTCCTAATTTGGTTGGATTTATATATGGGTATTAGAATTGATTGAGTGTAATTGTATTTATTTTTAAATATGTGATAATATGATGTGGCATGTTAGGATTGGAGGGGTAAAACATGGGTTTTACACCACGTCCTTATAGAATTTAATCTCTTAGCATTGAGATTAAATTCTATAAGGATGGGGTGTAAAACCTATGTTTTACACCATCCAATAAGTGATTGCCACATTAGCATTTTACTTAAAATTTATTAAAATTCAATACATCCTGCCACACCTAGTAACATTTCGATAGATTCCTAATTTGGTTGGATTTATATATGGGTATTAGAATTGATTGAGTGTAATTGTATTTATTTTTAAATATGTGATAATATGATGTGGCATGTTAGGATTGGAGGGGTAAAACATGGGTTTTACACCACGTCCTTATAGAATTTAATCTCTTAGCATTGAGATTAAATTCTATAAGGATGGGGTGTAAAACCTATGTTTTACACCATCCAATAAGTGATTGCCACATTAGCATTTTACTTAAAATTTATTAAAATTCAATACATCCTGCCACACCTAATAACATTTCGATAGATTCCTAATTTGGTTGGATTTATATATGGGTATTAGAATTGATTGAGTGTAATTGTATTTATTTTTAAATATGTGATAATATGAGAATTTAATCTCTTTAGCATTATCATTTAAAGATATTTAACAACAAAGAGTAGAGTAAAATAGAAAGGGAGATAAACTCATCATAGTTGCATACATTGATGAAAAAAGGAACAATCCATTAGTCCCTCTTTGTTGAAATAAATGCACAGTGCTTATTAGCAACATCTACATGCATGCCTTTGTCATCAATCATAATGGTGATGAACAATAGAAAGAAAATACAGGAAATATAATATATACCAAATTACTTGTAGTGAGAAACTATAAGAGAAATGAGGAAGATGCATGGAAGATGTGAAGAGATTGACAAGAGAGAGAAAATTGGCACTTGGAGAGTATTGCAAAGTGAATAAAAATCACTTTGGGGCTTGCTAAATTAGGGAGAAAGTGCATTGGCCTCTTTTTTGTTGATGAACATTGAAGTTTTTTGGAATTTGAACACTGAAGTTGTGCTATGTGGTATTATAGAGTGTTTTTATTTTGCTTTTTTTTTCTCTCACTCTTTGGCCAAGCTTTGCGTTTCCCTTTTATGTCCAATTATACGTACGTTATTTTATTCCCCAAAATAATTGATCTAGTCACAAATGAGGCTATTTGCAATTGTTTATAAAGTTCAGATTTATCTAGTATATGCCCGATATAGAGCTTAGCAGGTAGTATTAAGCACACACCCCACAACCCACAACCCTCAAACCCTAATTTATTTATTTATGCTTTCCCGTTGCTCTCTTATAGTTCCTTCTCTTTCTCTAGAGCGCCGCAAACTATATCAGTCCGGTCCCTCCACCCTTATTACTTAATTTCCTTTCTTATTTATCCTTAATCACGGTGAGAATGTTGCGTGACCATTTAGTTTTGAAAATTTTATCATTCAGATTTTCACTTGTTTTTCCTTAAAAAAAAAAAAAAAAAAAAATTAAAGGCCAGTCACGTATTATGTTTTATTTTTATTTTTATTTTTTTTGTGTGTATTACATGTACTCTTATGGACTTGCAAGCATTTCAAACATATATATAGGGCTACTCATGGAACCCCAACAATCTTTTGCCGAAATGCCCTTTTAAGTACTCCAAACCACAATTTCCTATCTTTCCCAATAAAATGAGCATATCCATTTGGATTTAATTGTTTTTTGGAATTTTTTTTTCTCATAGATTAAAAAAATAAAAGTTCTAACAAGAGTTATAAATTATAATTAAGTTTTATTGATTAACCAATATGTATTGGGTAGGTTGTCTACTCCTACTTATAAATGTATATACTTTGTGAAACACGTACGTCAGTACACCTAAGTTTGTTAGGACCTCAATCTTGTTTCATCTATATACTCAACACAACAGAACAATATACTTATAACTTTCACTCAACACTTCATATAATTTTCATTTCTATCAGTTATAATTTCCTTTTTTTAGGTAATGTTGGAAGTTTACAAAATATATTACAATCAATCATTTGTTTTTGGAAAATATAACAATTCTGAAAAGCTATGTGATTTTTTTTTTAACAAATGTTGTGTCAAACAAACAACTCAGCACAAAGACATAATCGTATAATATTTAATAGACTTGGCATTTCACCCAATTTTTTAAATTTAATTGTTCACATATTCATATATTTTTCCCCAATTTCCCTGCTTGTGGAGCTCAAAGGATACATGAAATTTTAAAAATATATATATGTTGAGGGTCATTTTTTTCAAAATAGACAAAGGCAGCCCAACCCAGCAATGAGGGCAGCAGAGACGCGGCCGACCAAGTAAGAGAAAACCATTAGGCCCAAGCGGCAGGAACGATGGGACACAGGCCCTTCAATACGAATGAATGGGTCTTAAGGAAGTAAGTGGGCCTAAAAGGCCCGGAAAGAGAGAAAATAGCACCCATGGGCAGTATGTGTTGTGGAAAAGAGAGAATGGGCCGCGACAGGGCCAAAGTAAAGTAAACAAAGAAAGTAGGGGATAATGGCAAGCCCATGAACCCCAAGGATAAGAATGAGGAAATTGGGCCGGGGAAGCCCAATGAAGTTAGTAAAAGCCCATGGGATGCGGAGTTAGCAAACGGACCAGGGATGTCCAAAGAAATGGGCCGGAGAGGCCCAAGGGAAAAGAAAGGAACATGAGAGCCCATGAGCAAGAACACCAGTGGCCACCATTGAGCCACTGGGGGAAAGAATGGAACGGCAGGCCTAAGAAAAGGCCTAGCAAGAAGAAGTCACCGCGGCAGGAAATGCTAAATAACGCGGAAGGAAGCAAAGGCAATTAACGAATTGGGCTGAAAGGAACACAAAGCCCAAAACTGAGTAAAGCCCAGATCCTGAAGGAGCGGGAAATCGGAATAGCAACTCGTGAAAAGCCAGAAATGGGCGGCAGGCAAACAAAGTCTCCAGTCCACGACAAATGCATGAACAGCAGACAGAATTCAGACATAAACACGCGTAAGGCCCAGGCACCACCAGCCTGTACCCAGCCAATACAGGACATGGTGGGGTCGTGGGTCAGAGGTAAGAGGGCACGGTTTGGAGGTGGGGAGAGGGGAAGGCCTGTTTTAAGGTTCCTGCTCAAACTCTTTTGGGGGATACGTCCTACTGGGATGACATACTACCCAAAAGAGACAATGCTGAGTTGGAACCAATAGGTGCATGCCACGAGGGATAGAGAGAGAAGAAACATCACTGTGGCAGGCAGGAATGCCGCGGCAGACTAACAGACAAAAAGTGTCTGTGCCCGTGACAGGGGAACCTACAGACGGAACAGTAATGTCGGCAAGTACTCCCAGACCAGACAAAAACGGTTGGAGGGTAGAATAGTAAAATCCGTTCACGGCAGGCACTATAAGAGGGGAGCCTCTGCCGTGTACAAAAAGAGGACGAACACAAGAGTGGAAGGCAATGCAATACTAAAAGAAAAAACTACTCTGTAACACACTTAGCAAAACAGGGGAAGCACAACACTAAAAACCACTAAAGGTGGAAATCACTAAGAAAAACGAAAAGGAAAAAAAAAGAGAGGAAAGATAGAAACAAAAAAGAGTGAGAGTTAGTGGCATGCACCGATAGGTTTCTTCCTTTCTCTCCCTCTCAAATCCCTGCTCTCTTCCATACTCATTTCGGGTATTGACCATTTGGGTCCACCTCCCTCAAACCCATTAACTTCACGGCAGGATTTCTTTTCCTCGGAGGTTAATCGCGTTGAGAAGAGGTGTTCTTCCTCTTTGGCTTTACTCCTGCGGACGAAACCAAACTTATTCCACGTCTATTGATTAATTTTTATCACCATTCTCCTTTACTATTTATTTAAGGATTGTTAAGTGTTATTATAGTTATGGATTATTTTGTCATTTCCCATTAAAAGAGTTATCTGGTCATTCTAGAATGTATGTTTCTGTTTATCAATTATATCTGCCTGCCGTAAGCATTTTTCTGAAACAGCTCTGCCTGCCGCAAGCATTTTTCTCTAAAAAAGCTCTGCTTGCCGTAAGCTTTTCTCTGTGTTAACTCAGCCTGCGGTAAGCACTCCCCTGGCAGACGAGGCATAGTTCGCGCACAAGCCAGGCCAAGTTGAGTTCCATTTGGCCCGGTCTCGACTCCTGCAACCCAGAACACTTGGGCCTACGATCACGAAAGGGCAGCCCAGCCCAACATAGCAGAAAAGGCCCCCACAATATATCAAACGATCGTTTTCGGATTTGTTAGGTTTATAATTAAAATAATTGTATTGAAAGTTGTTCTTATAATTAAGAATGTATTTAGATTAATTTATTTTATTTAAAAAATCAGTTATGCAAAAGTTTAGTTGTATCCCAAAAAAATTGTTTAAAAATAATATATATATATACACACACCTAAGTGTCATAGGAATCGTTATTATTATTTTTGCCATATAAATTGGTGGTGAATAAACTCTCATTTTAAGCCAAAACAATTAACCTAAGTGCCATTGGAATTGTTATTTGATGATTATTATTATTATTTTTTATTATAATACATGATACAAGTAGCAATGGAAGGATTCAAATTTAAATTCTCCTTATGAGAAAGATTGGAAAACACCATTGACTTACAAGGTTTTTGACAAAAACTATATGAAGTTTGTAAGGTGGTGGGCCTGGATTGGGATGTTGGGCAGCTCCCTGCCGTACTAAGCCCGAGTTGTTTCTGGGTAAAGGAGTTAGGACCGGCCCAATTGGAGCACACCTTGGCCCGGCTTGTGCGCAAATCACACCACGTCTGCCAAAGTCTGTTTATAAACTCACAGCAGGCAGAGTCACTGTTAAGAGGTTATGGCAAACAGACATAATATAGATAACATAAAGAAAGTACAGCCACTATTTCTGCTGCAATAAATAAGACAAATAACTTAAAAGGTCTCACTTTTAAAGAATAAAACTTAAACAAAGGGTTAGAACGGGGTTAGTAGAGTTAAAAGAATGGGTTTGCCGCACCAAGTATTACCGCGGGGCTCTAACCAGGGAAGGGAAAACTGCTCCCTCAACGCAAGTAACTTCAGAGTAGAAATTAATTGCTTTGAGAGGCCAGCCCCAAATGATGTGTGCCCGAGTATAAGTCGTTTTTCCTCCAATGGAGAGTAAGGCTATTGAGGGAGAGAGGGGGTTAACCCATTTGGGTGCATGCCTGCCATAAAACACTCTGTTTTTCCTTCTTCCTTCTCTGTTCTTTTGTTTTATCTTTTCTCTCTGTTTTCTTTCTTTTTTCTTGCCTTTCTTTTCTTAATCCTCCTCCCCCTCCCTTCTGTACACAGCCACGAGTCCCTTATATAGAGCCAGCCGTGATCGATTTTACTGTTCTAGCCCCTTAATGGCCCTTGTCTGATATGGGAACCTTTTGCCGACCACTTACCGATTCAATGGTTTTGACTACCACCATTGACTTGTGGCTTTCAGACAACGAAGGTTCATTTTCTACTCGTCCAGTGTGTACCTTCTCCCTCTCGGTCTCTCATGGCATGCACCCAGTGGTTCTTACCCACCCTTACCTCTTTTGGGTGGCATGTTATCTCAGTAGGACTGTGCCCACCGAAAGAGCCTGGGCAAGAAACACAAGAATAGGTTTCCACTCTTCTCCCCACCGCCAGACCGTGCCCTCACTCATGACCTCACCCTTTCCCATAGTGGCTGGATATAGGCTGGTGATGCTTGGGTCGTACGCATGCTTTACCTTCTTGATGTTTCATACGCTTGCCGAGATCTGAGAATTGGTGCGCATATCCTGTCGTGCGCTTTTTGGCATTTTCTGGTGTGGATTGCATCTCTGGCAGGCCAACGTTTATGACTTGTCCCTTTCTTTGGAGGGTTGGGCCTCCCTTTAGTTTGGGTGTTTGCTTCGTGGCTTGGCATCTCTTGCCATACCAAATTGTTATTCCTGCTGCTTATCTCAATCCTGCCAGACCCTTTTGGGCCTGCCGTATGTTTTTCTTCTTAATAACCCAGTATACTTACTGGGCCTCTTCTTTTACTTCTTATGGGCTCCAATGTCCTATTTTTCTTGTGGGCATCCTTGACCCATTTTTTTCAGTTCTGTTTCACCCATAGGCTTTTGCTAACTCATTTTGGGCTTCCTCGGCCCAATTACTCTATACTTCATCTTTTGGGCTCATGGGTTCTCCATTAGCCTCTTACTATCTTTGTTTTCATTGCATTGGGCCTGCTGTGACCCATTCTTACTTTTCTTCATACTTCCCATGGGTTTGTTTCTTTTCTCTTTTCGGGCTTATTCAAGCCCGTTTGCTTCTTCTGGACCCATCTCATGGACCCGTGAGCCATTCATTCCTGCCATGACTTCTGTGTGCTGTTTCTTTTGGTCTGCCCATGTTGTTTGGCCTTTTGTCTTGCTGGGCTTTGTCAAAAATGAGCCTCAACAAAGTTTGTGTCTTTGTGAAGTTAAAAAAAAAAAATTAATTACCTTTGAAACTCTAGAATTTATGAAGTACAAAGTTTGGCTGCAAACATTTTAAAAGCCTTAGACTTCAATCCCCAATAAAAAAATGACATATATCCCTGTCATGTACATGATGTTTGGAGCAAAAATTTTCCATTTATTGAATAGTTTAAAATTAAGAGTCTGATTAATGGGTGCCCTTAGGGCATTTGTTAATTAACCATTTTAAAAAAGTTTTTGATATTATTTTTATGAGGAATATAAAAAATATTCAAAAAATCAGTTACTTTTTTCCTTTTCCATAAAAATTTCTGAAAAGTATTTTCTAAATGAATGCCCTTAGGGTATCCATTAGCAAAATCCAAAGATAAAGTCCAATATCAAAAGTTTCAAATTTAACCTTATTACAAAGTAAACGTTATAGTTTTTTCAGTGTTAATCAAACTCCAAACTTTTAACTTTGTATTAATATACAATACGAGTATTTTAGGCTTGATTTTTCAAATTTGATTGAGGTTTAAATTGATACGATTTGAAACTAATGTAAGTATAGAATTTTATTTGTAGCAGTAGTCTTAAATTTGAAGGTTTAATTTAAAATAATCATTAAAAATGACAGAATTTACTTCCAAATTAGTTTGGGAGAAAATTTCTCCAATCTATTACGTGCCAATAATTCATTAAATTACTCACGTGTACTTTTAGACTTTGGTTACACAATTAACAAATTTAATGAATCATGTGACTTGTTTTAATAATTTAATAAATCAAGAGATCTAATTTAATAAACTTGAGACTTAAATAATGGGTTTGAGAAAATTTCTCAAAACATGTTTAAACCCTTTCCTTAAAAGGGGAGGAAAAATAAACTATGATTCCCTAGTTGGCTGGTTTTTTTTTTTTAAATCTTTTGTTAATTTTTTTATTTATTTATAAGAATGATTCCCTAATTGATTTCTAGAACATAGTATTAGTATTTTTTGTTTTTGTTTTTATAAATAGTATTTTTTAAGACATGGTCACAAATAGACAATCCCGTTGAATAATCTTTACCTGGTAAAGAAAAGGTCCTAATCGGCTAATCCTATAGTAATAATTATTAATTTATTAGAAATCCCAAGTCTAAGCCAATTATATTTCTTCGCAACAAAGAAACAGACCAATATTTATCATCCTACAAGTTACAACTACAAATTCCTATTGCTCCTAACGTACAAACCAGAACAAGTTTAGTTCTCTCTACCAACTGTCTCTGTACCTCAATCGCCCTTGTCCTGAGCTGACTCAGTGCCAGACACACGCAATGAGTCAGGAATCGTTCATATACAGTTTCGTGTCCCGAGGCACTGTGATCCTTGCCGAGTACACCGAGTTCACTGGTAACTTCCCAGCCATTGCAGCTCAGTGCCTTCAAAAAGTCCTTGCCTCAAACAGCAAGTTCATCTATAACTGTGACGGCCACACTTTTAACTTTCTCGTCGAGGATGGCTATGGTAAATTAATCATTCTTCCATTTTCCCACTATTTCTCTCTGTTTTGTACTGGTTTTTGTTTGAGCTGGAAGTTGAATTATGAGAGAAAGTCGTTGGATCTGGTCTGAAATGGCTGATTTGGTGTGGGGTTTTACTTTAATTTGAAGCTAAAACGCTCACAAATGGAGTTTTGCTTTCTGGGTTTTGTTTATTTTCTTGTTTTCTTTGAGTTCTTTTGTTCAAGTTTAATTTTTTGCATATCACACATGGAGTTTTGTTTTCTGGGTTTTGTTTATTTTCTTGATTTCTTTGAATTTATTTTTTTGCATATGATATTCTGTGTGCAATAGCTAAAAGTAAGCTAATTTGTTGTGTTCTGTAGAATTGAATGGGTTCAAGTACTTTCTTTTTGCACCTGAGTTTAAAAATGCTATTTTTAGAGTTATAGACTTGTAATTTAGTACATGCTTTATGCAAATTTAGCTTTCAGGTGCATGTGGTCAGGAACATGAATTCAAAATTTCCATGAGAATTGTGCTACTTAAAACTGCCAATGAACATTTTTAGAAGGTTTTGAGGTTTAATGGGGTTGATCTCTAGGTATGACCTTGGTTTGTTTGGTAAATTGATGGATACTTGCTGCTGGGCATGGAGGTGTCTATATGATGAAAGCAATCAAAAGAAAATAGTTAAAGTTTGCACGAGAATAATCATGATGTGGGGGTAAATCCAGACAAATGACATAACAAATAATTCTACCTTTACTTTTAGACCTTAGTTGAGCTTCTAATTTTTGACTTCTTGACCAAAAAATTACAGCTTAAGCTTTGCTTGGCTGGTGGGAAATTCCTTGTACAATGGGTTTTTTTATATTTATGTTTAGAGGAGATATACCATGGAGAACGCCTGTGGCATGAGGGTATTTAGTTCCTTTGGCACTTGTGAATGGATCCTTTCACTAGTTATAACTAGGGCTTCTTATAATTGTTTATATAGCCTACATTGACCTAGTCAGACCAGATACTAGTCATAATTGAGGCTTCTCGTAATTGTTTTAAAGTTGAAATGACACTAATGGCCTTAGAGAAAGAGAGATACAATGATCTTTGTTTCCTTTTTTCTTCAATGAACCACTGTATGTATGTGCTTTAAGTATTTTTTTCCTAACTATGAAAAGAAAAAGTCTGTTTTGACCAGTGCATCAAACTATCAATATCATAATTAGGCCCCCAAACAAAAACTTCTTGTTTTTCCCTTAGGGGGGCGTTTGGTTCGCTATGATGTGCTCATGATGTGCCATTGATGTGATGCACATTACCATGTTGTCACATTAAGGTGTTTACCATAAGTAATGTAAGATCACCTCCATTTAAGAAGGTGGTGTGATATATTTTGTAATCTTATATTATGGTAATGTTAGAAAAAATTAAATGAACCAAACACCTTAATGTGATGTTAAGATAATGTGCATCACATCAAGGGCACATAATGGGTATATCACGGTGAAGCGCCCCCTTAGTTTTGGATGTCACTCAGATTGTTAACCCTTTTTTCATGGTATATATTCTTGGTCATGTGTCGCAGATAATTCAACATCAGAGCAGTTTTTGTTTTGGACACAGATACATATTATACTATATAGCCCTTGTTTGTATCCAGTGCTGGATGGATGATTTATTGCTAATATTCTTTTGTCCTCAAGGTTTTTGAATGTCTGTGAAGTGGCCAAAGGAGTTGTGGCAGTATCTCAGATGTTTTGTTTAATTCTTAAAGCAGTTCTTATATGATAGAAGCCAGAAAGAGATATGATCATTAATGTATCTTGGCTATGAGCACATTAATGCACAAAGTGTATTGAAGTTAAGCAGAGTTGTTTACTAAGTTATAATAGTTGAGAATGTAACCATCATTTCCAGTTCTTAATAGGTCAAACTAGCTATACTATTATCTTCTATAATTTTTTACCACCCCCCTCCCCTGATTCTAAATTTTATAATTCAAATTATTAAATTTGTGGCTTACTGTGTGAATTTGCAGCTTACTGTGTTGTTGCCAAAGAATCTGTTGGCAAGCAGATACCTATTGCATTCTTGGAACGGGTGAAGGCAGACTTTAAGAAAAGATATGGGGGTGGTAAAGCAGATACGGCTATGGCCAAAAGCCTTAACAAGGAGTTTGGGTATGTTCATTCATGAAAATCTGACTCCTAAGTATGATTTGTTGTTGTCTATGGATTTGACTAGAAAAATCACATTAAGAGGTAAAAGTAACATGAGTTTAAATTTTCAGACCAATAATGAAAGAGCACATGAAGTATATTGCTGACGATGCTGAGAAGTTGTTGAAAGTGCAGGCTCAAGTTGTAGAAGTTAAAAATATTATGATGGGTAATATTGACGAGGTAAACCATTGATGTTGAGTAAAATATGGATGCTTTTACCCAATACTGTGCATGTGCTCAAATCTGTTTTCAGGGTTATATGTATTCTGTTTTGACAATATGCATCCTTGATTCTATTTATATGCATTGCTCTAATGAGTGATGTCAGTATTTTTTTTTTCTTTTTCTTTTGAATAGAGAAAAAAGGGGAGAGGGGGTGGGGGGTTGGGTTCTGGAACTGTTTAGATTCAGAATGAAATATGTTGCCCTTTCCATGTAATCCAAAGGACTAGGAGGATTAGATGTCCCTAAGGGTTATCTCTTCATTGTACTCAGGAGGAAACTTTACAGATTGAATGCAAATTTAGAATCGAGTATCTTTATTTTCCTGGTTTAAGGTGTTAATAAAGACAGTAAAATTCTTTTGTTAGTAAAAAAAGGACAATTTCTGGGAAAAATTTGTACCTGGTTTGGGGTGTGATCTTTTTGTTAGAGTTAAAATGACTGTTCTGATAGTGACGAGAGACTTGTAATTTAGTGGCATTGCTTGGTCTCCTTTATGAGGAGAACCAAGTATCAAATCCCTCCACCCTCATTTATGGTAACAATTGGACTATAAAATAAAATAATAATAAAAAACCCAGTTCTGATGGCATACTGTGTCGTCTAAAGTCGAGTGGATGTTTTGTGGAGTAATTGAACCACCTCAGACTTTTTTACAATTTTTCTCTGTTTGTTTAAGTGGAAAATCTTTTGTAAAGATAGTTTTCCGTATTTTTCAGTGTTTGGTAGCATTAGAAAAAATAAGTCAAAGGAAAACCATTTTTAGTCAACATAAAAAGTATGGCTTATTTTTAGAGATTGTTTTTCACTATTTTTTTTTTTGTTGGAAAACAACTCTATCTCACAGCAAGCTAAATAAAGGAAGTTAGGAAATTGTTTTTTAACTCATTTAAGGTTGCTACCAAACATAGGAAAATAAGATAGTTATATAGAAAATGTTTTTTGAAAAATGACTCATTTTCTAGAAAACATCATCGCTGAAACAAACAAAGATTCCAACCATTGGTACCTGAACTGTGCTGACTAAATTAAACGTGTCATGTCATGGTCTTGATTAAATGACTGACTTCGATACTACGAAAGTTTTGCTTAGTGAAACTTTCAAATTTGATGACTCAAATGTTATCTCAAAAGGCTTGATTCCTATCATTGTATTTTCTTTCCATGCTATATCCTCTCGCATGCGTTAACCTAGCTTGCTTAAATTGCGTGATGTGAAGGTCACTTAAATTACAGGGGAACCGAGCAAGGGAAGTTGCATTTTATGTTATTTGACTTTATATGTGCTTTTCAGGCTATTGGTAGAGGGGATCGCCTAACTAACATTTCTCAAAAGGCCGAACACCTACGTAGTGAGGTAATGGCTTTGAGCAGGACTTGCTTGTGGCTTTATCCCTATGCTGAGTACTGAACAACTTTCTTTGTTGCAATTTTCAGGCCGAAGGATACAAAAAACATTCAACACAAATCAAACGGAAGATGTGGTATCAAAACATGAAAATCAAGTTGGTTGTTCTTGGAATCTTATTACTTCTGGTTCTGATAATCTGGCTTTCTATTTGCCATGGGTTTGACTGCACCAACTAGTAGAACTTTTCTTCAGTATACAGAAATGCAAAAAAAAAAAAAAATTACAGACATCGATCTAACAATTTGTGCGAATGAAACCATCTTCTGTAACTTGGATACATCAGCAAAATCACGAGTAAAATTATGTTCAGAAGGATGGTCCAGAAATTTGCAAGTTGGTGCAGGTCTTCTTCCACTTCTTTTTTTTAAGAGAGAGCGAGAGAGAGAGTGAGAGCTACGTCATGTTGGTCTTGTCAAATATACAGTGATATGTTGTTTATTATTCTAATATAGCGAGTATTTGTGATATGCTGTTTATTATTCTGGACAATTTTAGTGATTTTTTTCATTAGATTTACGTTCAATCTTCCATATAACTTATCAAACCATCTGTGAATTTTCTCTCATGGGGAACATGTGGAACTGTAGGCAAGTATTATTTTGACCAAAAATGAATGCTTGTGCCTAAATATGGTGGAAAGTGTTTGTGAAATCCATCTGACTAGGCATGTCTATTTTCAATATTCGGGTAACTTTGTGCAAGGAAATAAGCTATTCAATTGCAAAAATAATATTACTAATTTTTTTTTTTTGAGAAAATAATATTACTAATTTTGTTATATAAATCGTGTCAACTTTAAAATACAAAAGAAAAGGAATTGAATTTTTATTTATTATATTGTTGATGTAGCCGTCAAATAATTACATTTAAGTTCAATTAGTAAATATGTTGCAATAAAGTTGATAGTAATTTTAGCTTTAAAAAAAAATGGCCGGACTGATTTTAGAAAAGAAGGTTAGTAAATATGTTGTAGAAAAGTTGATAGTAATTTTAGCTTTCAAAAAAAAAAAAAAACAAAAGAGGCCGGACTGATTTTAGAAAAAGATGCTTGCATGGTCAACTTATAAGTTCAATTTTTAGCTTTTAGTTTTTATGTACAGTTTTTTAAAAACTTACATTTTCTTGCTTTTCTTACTTTTTCAAGGTATAAATATACTATAACATATTTTTAGCAAAAAACTAAATAAGTTGTTTCTAAATGGACATCAAGCGAACAGCTTTTACACGAGCTTAATGGCTATAGGGCTTGCTCTTTCTGTCTGAGGCCTTATAGTGCTTGCCCAAATGATTAAATCCTAGAAGAATGTCAAGAGGAATAACAATAATTGTTCCATTGCTAATGATAATAAACAAAGACCCATTGCTCTAAAAGTTGCTTTCACAAATATTTTTTTTAGGGTCCAAAACAACTCACACCCCTACACTACTTTGTGCCCCACATGGTTTTTATGTTGGACCAAATTTGAGCCCAAGTGTAAGCCTATGAATTCTTTTTTTTTTTTTTTTTTTGAGAAACAAGCCTATGAATTCTTTTCAAGTGGACCGACCCTATATCCTTTATGTCAAAGTGTCAAAGCACATGTTACTTTGACATTCCAAGTTCCAACTCTCACTTTTCTGTGATTGCTGGTCCAACATTTGATGATTGATAGGGGTTCAAATAGTAGCATTATCCAGTACTTTTTTTAACCCAGGTTTGGATGAGCAAAAAATTCAGTTATTATATCCAGCATTTTAAAATTTATATTTCTAGGTATGTACTTTTATCCAATTTATTTACTTGAAGTAAAATAAGTTAAATGAAACTGACAAACTATGAAAATGAAACTATCCCAAAAGGACCTTTAGTGAAGCATGCTCTTCTTGAAAAAATTTCTAAAATACATGGGATTGTACATGCAATGACTTTTCCACAACAGGAGTACAACATATATAAATAGTTCTTCTAAATAGAATTTGGTGAGGGGTAACTTGGTAAGTACTGGCTTGAACCCTGACGGTGGCAAGTTAATTGCTTTATCCATGATTATTGTTTGTAAATAAACCAAATTATATATGAATAGCCCAGGATAAAAAAATTTTATTTATGTTTTTTTTATTTAATAAATAAGTCAAGTTTGAACAAACCAAGTTTAAATATAATAATGTGCTCGTGAATTAGTTCGTGAGCATGTGATTCGATTAAAGTACTATATATAAAATTATATGTTTAAAATATACTCATAGAATTGAGGTTGAATTATATAAATTTATAAATAATTTCATAAGTTATCAAATTATTACTTACAGTATAAATAATTCATTTTGCAGTAAAATATATATAAATAATTTTTGACCATAAAAAATCGATGAATATAATTTTTTTTAGTCCATAAATAACTATTTAATTAACTCAAATAATATCATTTCAATTAAGTTTTAGTTAGTAATTATTAACGTACGTTTGTGAAGGGCTAATTTTTTTAGTCGTAATGTTTACTAACTTATGGGAAAAGAATAGGTAAATGATTTAATTTTTAAAGTTAATTGAAAAGAATATCATTAAGTTATGGGCTAATTCTTTTCCCATAACTAACTTATGGGAAAAGAATATCATTTCAATTAAGTTTGGGAAAAATATTTAATTTTTTTTTGTCCTAAACACTTACCATATAATTTTTTTTAGTCCATAAATAACTATTTAATTAACTCAAATAATATCATTTCAATTAAATGATTACCGTAAATCAAGCAATTAGTGAACATGTGATTGAGCTTGTTTGACAAACCAAAAAAAAAAAAAGAATTGAATATGTAATTTAGTTTAGCACTGAACTTGAGTTCAACTGTTGTTTGAATAATTTTAAAGGAACAAATTTAAACTTTCAATACTCGGTTTGACTCAATTTGTTTACAGCTTTAACTTAATAATACCTGAAAGTTAGTAGGGACTAAAGAGCTACTATAATTTTGTAAATGTATAGGCCATGAGGAACTTCTTTACTCTTTTCCCTTAAATAAAAGGTATAGTAGAAAAAAAAATTTCAAGACTATAGAGATTGTTGGAAATAAAGGAGAGATAATAACTGAATTTTCTTTGAAAATTACACAATTTGATTTTACTAAAAAGTGGTGGCAGAGATGAGGCGTGGACCAAGTCACTGTCTTGAGACAAATCATGCCGTTTACGGTATATCCGATGTAATTAGACAAATAGTTTTTGCACGTTGTCCTCAGGATACAACAGCCCAACCACCTTTGCTGATTATCCTTGCGAGCCTACACTGCTCGTAGGATATAAGCTCTCTACAATACTTTCTTTTCCCAGAAAATTTTGTAAAAGATAAAATATTTTTGTGAGTAGTATGAAGCAATATATGGTAAGTGTTTAGGACAATAAAAAATTGTTTTTGAAAAGTTTGCAACTTTGTAAATCAAAAATAAAAATATGTGTGCTTTTTTTAATTTTTTTTTCTTTCCATATATATATATGAGCAAGACTTAGGTACAGTACTTAGGTGCTGTTCCTTAGGTTCCCCTTTTAAGATTCTGCCATGTGGATTTTTTCTCATGGGAACTTGTGTATTTTTAAGTTAAGTAGCCACATGACAGAATCTTAAGAGGGGAACCTAAGGAACAACACCTAAGCTACTGTATCTAAGTTTTGTCCTATATGTATATATATATATATATATAGCCGGACCTATAACTTGTCCTTAGCCAAAGAATCAAAAGGGTTTCATATCAATTAAATGGTCATAAAGTTATTGAAATTAATATATATAATCAATAGCTTTCTTTTTATATAATATAATATAATATAGACCGGATATCAAGACTCAAGAAGTTGTCTTTGCCAAACTTTTGTACGTTGAGAACAAAAAGAAAGGAGCATGATGCTATGAAATTAAATGTCCCATAAAGTGGTTGACGATTAAATGCCAATCTGTTTAATACAATTTCAAAATATACATAAATATTACCATTTGTTTTGACTTTCCTTGAACCAAATAGTAAACACTTGTGTATATATAGTAACGTAAAATAATTTTGCAATAGCTGTATATTTAAGTGTTGAAAATCTTCCATATATGACGTTATTATGTTATATTCAAATAAGAACGTTTGAATACAAAACGTTTAGAATGAAAAGTATATACTTGTAATAAAACCAAATATGCTGGCAATTATGGTATTAATATCACGTTAATGTTCATAAATTTCCTGATTAAAACTATTGACAAAAGCTATTCAAATTTTGAATTATATTTGAATTTCAAAATTTAGCAATCAACGTATCTAACATTAATGGATAATTGATATACATAAATGAGTATTAAAATAAATATAATATTTTTTTATAAAAATATCCAACAGAGATTCTTATGTCTTTTAACTCTTTCTCCATTTATGGCATGTTTAGATGGAGGGGGGATGAAAGGGGAGTGGAGGGGAGTAGAGTAGAGTTAGCTAAAAATAAGTTAATTTTATGCTAAATCTACTCTATTCTACTCCCTCTCAATCCAAACGGACCATTAAAGTTTCTTACCAAACTATGAAAATGAAACTAACCCAAATGGATAGCGAAGGCGTGAAGCATGCGCTTCTTGAAAAAATTTATAAAATACATGGAATTGTACATGCAATGACTTTTCCACAACAGAAGTACAACATATATAAAAAGATCTTCTAAATAGAGTTTGGTGAGGGGTAGATAAATTGGTAACTACAGGCTCAAACCCTGATGGTGGCAAGTTTGGTTTGACATTATTGTCGTTATTATTGTTTGATGTTGCCATGTATGGTTGTAAATAAACCAAATTATATACGAAGAGCTCATGACAAAAAAAGTTATTATTATTATTTTTATTATTTATTTTTTTATGTTTGTTTATTTAATAAATGAGCCAAGCTTAAACAAACCAAGTTTAAACATAATAATGTACGCGTGAATTAGTTCATTAGTATGTGACTTGATTAAAGTACCATATAACATTATGTGTTTAAAATACACTCATATAAAGTTGAGGTTGAATTATGTAAATTTATAAATAATTTCATAAGTTATTAAACTATTACTTACTATTTATTGATAGTATAAATAATCAATTTTGCAGTAAAATATAAACAATTTTGACCATACAAAATTGATGAATATAATTTTTGTAAGTTTATAAATAATGATCATTCTATCTAATTAACTCAAATAATATTATTTCAATTAAGTTTTAGTTATTAATTATTAACATATGTTTGTGAGGTATAAATTTTTTAGTCGCAATGTTTACTAATATATAGGAAAATAATAGGTTAATCAAGCAATTAGCTAGTGAACACGTAATTGAACTTGTATGACAAAAAAATGAATTGAATATGTGATCTAGTTTGACAATGAACTTGAGTTAGACTCCTGCTTAAATAAATTTAAAGGAACAAATTTGAACTTTTAATAGTCGGCTTGGCTCAATTTGTTTACCGCTCTAACTTGATAATACCTTAAAGTTAGTGGGACTAACCGACTAAGGGGCTACTATAATTATGTATAGGCCACGAGGAACTTCTTTACTCTTTTCCCTTAAATAAAAGGTATAGTACATAAAAAAATTTCAAGACTATAGAGATTCTTTCTTATGTTCATGAACTCTTTCTCCATTTAAAGTTCCTTACCATCTCCATCCAAGTATATTATATTCAGGCAGTCATTTTCCATATAGTCTCAAAGTGTTCACAACGATTTGAATGCAAATGTACACGTGCTCCTATTATTAATTAGTTTATAACTGAGAAGCATCATAAGTCATCACTTGCCTACCACACTATACTTTCAAGGAGTCTTAAATATATTGAGTCCCATGAAATTAAGGTAGGCGCTGGAAAAGCTTTCTTACAAGGATAGCCTAATTCCACATGCATGGTCCGTAAAACATAACACAATAGGCAGTAGAAATTTCAACTCTTTGAGGCATATGATTCAATAACGTAATATAATATGTAAGGTAGAGTGCTTGGAATAGACTATAAGCAGTGCTAGTTTCTATGAACCATCTTTATAAATTCTTAATTGTTGTCATGATTGGCTCTAGAAAAGTGGTACAACTCTTTCGGTTGTTTTTGAGGAAAAATGATAACCTCCAAGTCATCTGGCCATGGAAGAAAATTTAGAGGGATTAGCCTATTGAGGCATATACGTATCGATATGGCAAAGAAATTCTGAACCAATTGTTAATTACCGAAAGTACAGAAAGAGCAATGTCGCTCAACTAATCTGGCTTGACTTATGCATCGAACTGATGCGGCTTGATGTTTCTTTCACTCCAAAACCGAAGAAGCATTGTCTTTGGATTAGTTTGAAAATAACAATTATTGTGACTATAGTCCTAGATAGAGCTTGCATGGGGACTTGATCAGTCAAAAGACAATAATGAAGTGATGTGTCATGGATTCATGGTACACGAAAACGAACATTATTGTGGTGAAACTTTAACCCATACTCAACTTTTATATTCTTAAAGGTTGAAAAACTATCTGGAGCAGGTTTGCAAATGGAAAATTCAAAATCTATTACCAATTTCTATATAAACACCTATAATTTAATGTAGCAATGAATATGATTTGTGCCATTACATTAATAACAACTAGCAATGGACTCGCACAATGCGCAGATAATGCTATAAACTGTTATGTGAGAAGATTATATATATAGTATATTCAAAATATTTTAAAGTAATATCATGAAGTAGTGTTACTATAAATCGATAAGAGAGATGCTACGTCTACAACAATTTTACAATATTTTTACAACAAATCACAGGTGGTTAGTTGTTATTGGTTCAAATTTGAAACTAACACTAAGATTACTTTTTTGCCCCAACAATAACAACCAGTAACAACCTGCCACTTAAGATTTGTTGTAAAAATGTTGTAGACATATCATTTCTCATAGAGTAAATGTCATATAAATTAGAAATTAGTTATTACGTGGTGTAACTAATAAGTTGATTGTTTGTTTATTCATAGTTTTTGTTTCATCAATGCATTGGAGTTAGTATAAATTTTTTGTAATATCATGTTAATTTTTATTTGGCTTATGGAAATATCATAGAAAATTTATGATGTTACGTTTATGTTATTGAAGTATGATAGTGGTAGGTTAAACACTTAGTAGAAATATTAATATCCAACTAATTGAATTTTATTATAATCCAAAATATGTAAAGAAGGTGAGGTGAAAAGTTAAATGAAAAATTACTTTAACAAAGTATCACATGGAAGAATTGCATAATTTCCCATGTGAGGTTTTTACTTTTTTATATAAAATATTTTAAAAAATATATATTTAAAATGCGCGCGTGCGCACACACAGTGTGTGTATATATTAATTAGTGCACATCTATAGATAATTAATATGTGTATTTACTTCATTAACACATTCAATGAACTAAAAATTTGACATAAATGCAAACTTTGATGATGTGGAAGCTTAAATGAGAGAGTCTCAAGGAATATGACACTTTGCAGGATCTCATGCTCTCCCACATGAGGTCTCTGCTTTTATATATATATATATATTGATAATAAATAAATTTCAGCATTCTTTTAAAATTTTATCTTTTAAAATTCAGAAACGTCAACTTATAAAGTTTATGTAATAAAACTTGTATAGATCACTCTTTTCAAATTGCCCAAGTCCTTTGCTGTCTTGACTATCTCAATGTAATGGGAAGTGAAATGTGTCATGAATCTCTAATTTTTTATTTAAAAAAGAAATAAAGGAAAAAGATGAGCAATGGAAAAACCTCAATGCATATGCTTGATAAGACAAAAGCTCTTTGCTGATTAAAATCAAACTTATGAGAAGACAAAGAAAGATTTCTCTTGCCCCATCCTTTGTGGATATACCCTTCTCTCCTTGAGCTTTTTGTGAGTCTAAAATCTAAATTCACTTTGCATTTTTTTGAAAGAATACTGACCACTCAATGAAAAGTGCATTATAGCCCATTCAAAGAAGGAATGGGTTAGTATTGGTAGGGACGGAACTAGGATTCGAAGTCGAGGGGGGCAAATATAATTTTCTTGAGAGTGGCAAATATAATTTTTTATGGACTTATTTTTTTAAATCTTAAATATATACTTATTATTTAATATTTTAAAAAAATTTGGGGGGGGGGGGGGGGGGGGGGGGCACAGCCCCCCTCTACTTACACATGGTTCTGTCCCTGAGTATTGGCATGCATGAATGAGAATGAGAAAGGGCAGCTCAACTCTTTTGGTGATCCTCTTAATGGAATTTTTTCTCCAGTTGGAAACTTAGGTGTTGATAAGACTTATCCTCGTGTGTTTGTAATGCATGTGATCTTTGTGTTAAGTATAAAGGGTCTACTTTTCCCCCACAAAAAAAAAAAAAAAAAAAAAGTACTGAGGTTCCGGTAAAATATGCTCTACGATCTTTCCTCAAAACTTTGAAGCACATTTTTTTCGGTAACATTCATCATTTATGGAATGGTCAAAATGATTAGGTTCATGCATTTTGCTGGTTCAATATCCTCGAAAAAATTTTCGCCAACCTAAGAATTCAGAAGTAAATCAATCAATGGACAATGGCACATAGAAAACGACAAAACGGAACTAGGAGGGAAAAAGAATCAAAATCTTTTGCGTGTGATGTGTGTCTATATATATAATCTTTATGCATGACAACTCAAAAATTGTTTTGACAGAAATATATATATTTAAAGAAAGGATTCAGTTTGATTCAAAGAATTGATTCAAAGAAATGATTCAGTTAATGTATGCTTTTAGGGGCATACATTAATCATCAATTTAAAAAAAAAATGTTTTATAAAAAATTTTAAAAACTGTAAAAAAAAAAAAAAATTAATAACTTTTTCATGTTTCCATATAAAGTTTACTAAAATGGTTAACTAATATATGTCATTAACTAATGTATGTCCTAAATATATGCGTTAGTAAAACTCATTAAACTTGACAAAATGTTACTTTACACTTTAGATTGATTGAATTAACCATATTATCAATATGTATTGATATTTTTTAGCAAAAAAGTTAGAAACAGTTAATTAATAATTCCATGTCAAAATTTCTAATTAAATATAAAAAGAGACACATTTAAAATTCTTGCTTTAGAAGCAAAAAGTTTTCAGACTTGTGTTACATACCTTTATTTTATTTAAATTTATCATTTCAAGATTGTATTTTTGCTATTGGGAGTTGAATAATAGATAAGTATAGGATAAATTGTTTGGTTAATCTTTGAATAAATCTTAGATTAGATTTCATTTGAATTTGAATTTGAATGTTACCTTATATTTATGACTTGATATTCATTAATAAAGTATGTTTAAAAATATATTTATTGACTGAGTTTTCACTTTCGAGGTTTTGGACTCCGTGGAATTAGGAGATTTTGGTTCCTATAAAAAATTGGGTCGACGTCAACTTGCTTCAGAAAAAAGAGCAAGCAAGCAAGTGATAATAATATGTTCAATATTTTGGGGGACATAGTCTTTAGCCGTAATGAAGTGGAAGTGTGGGACTGCATACTACTGTCCTAGCTTACGGGACTTTGCTTGTTTGCCAGCTAAAGAACGCGTCCTTTTTACCCGACGCAAACGTGACATGCTTAACAAGTATCATATTGTGTTTATTAAAGTTGGACTAATACGAGTTTCATTTAATAAAAAGATTGAATAAAAAAAAAAAAAAAAAGACATAAAACTGACTTCACACCTTATTTTAATTTTTTTTTCTTTACGTGTAGCTGGCCTCAGAACCTATAAAACTGTAAAAAATGACATTAAACTGTAAAAAGAACAAAAAGATGTTGTTAACGGCACCTTATGGTGCCATTAACACAATCCATATATATATATATATATATATATGTATGTATTGAGAGAGAGAGAGAGAGAGAGAGAGAGAGAGAGAGAGAGAGAGAGAGCATATATCCTGATTAACCTCTTATATTTTCTACGCAAAACTCCTTTGCTGTTACTGTCATATATGTATAGTGGATACCGTAGTTTTCAAATGTGATGGCAAGGCGGCTTATCCTCATTCAAGATATGGATGGACCCATTTTTTCTCATTGGCGAAACTTTATTGGATATGATAGATATATTGTTCTTTTCAAAAGAAAAATGTAAGTTTGTGTCTTATATGGGACACGAGTTAGCTCCAGTGCACTTGAGCTGACACGATACAAATTTGTGTCCAAATTTTGCTACGTGTTCGCATTATGTCTAGTACACTGGAGCTAACCCTTACCTTTTTTTTTTTATGAGAGTTGATTTAATACAATTTTAGAGTTTTTTATTCAATGGTAAGGATAAATTGCAAATTTTATATCTCAAATATAACATTCGTTTGATTTTGATTTTAGAATTTAGAAAAAAAAAAATTTGTTTTGGTCCCTCAATTGTTAAAATGTAATAATTTAGTTCACTTATCTACTTTTCTATTTACGCACGCGCTACTAACGAAACATTGAAGCACCTCATATTTAAAAGATCAACATTGCATCACTCTTATATTTAAGGGATCAAAATTTGAATCAACCTTAAATCTAAGGGACCAAAAAACTAAACAAAAATTGGACAAAGGGATAGATAAAATTTGTTCCTTTTAAAAGTATAAAGGATTAGGTTAAGATCTTTTTTAAATCAAGGGACCAAAATTGAACAAATCTCATTTTTGAGAGACAAAAATGCAATTTATGTACCCATGGGATATTCACTTAATTTTTTTTAATATGTTGTTTATTGCTGGTAAAGAATTTAATAATAGAATCATTCAATAGCCTTAATATTCACAAATGAAGATTGATTTACAATTAAAAATAAAATTAGTAATATATTTTTTCACATTCATTATATATAAACATATTATACCAAAAAAAAAAAAAAATTGTCTTAACTGTAATTTGTGCCATTAAGTTGAAGGGTAAAAGAGAAAAAGAGTGATTTGATGAGAATAAATTAAATTCATGGACCGACTTTTGATTTTTTGATTTGAGATTGTTTTATATATATATTCTTCTAAAAAAATGATTGTTATATCTATAAAGCATAATATTATACTATAAAATTAAAATTATAAGCCTATCAAAAAAAAAAAAAAAACTAAAGTTATAAGACCAGTAAGTATGTAGCATAGATTTCTCAAAAAAAAAAAAAAAAAAAAAGTATGTTGCATATGTCTCATATATATATATAAGATAAATGAAGTTGACAACAGAGATGGAAATACTCATAGATTGAGGTCCCCACTACCCCCTAAAATTTATAAATAGTGCATTTAATTATTTAAATATATAAACATTTTAAATTTTGAGGAAAAAAATAAACTAGAACCCCCCCTCCCCCCCCAAAATGCCTGTTGCCCAAAAAATTCAAAAGAAATAAACGGTAATCTAGTCCGTACATGGTTTTTTTTTTAATACTAATAATAATAATATATATTTTTTAATTGACCATGTTTTGCACTTTAGTCATTTCGCTATATGAAACCCAAAATTAAAAGTTTGAAGTCTTAGGATTTGGATGCTATATATTGTGTTTTTTATTTTTTATTATTTTATTAAAACCTATGGCGTTCGCTCTTGATGATAGTTCTTTATCATCAGATCATGACACCAATCAATTTTTGGATAGATAGGAATTGAATCCAAGATCTCTTATCAATCATCAAAGACTGGAACCCACCCACTATTGTGTTGTTGTTTGATTTCACTTAAACAATTCATTTGGATCTTTTTTAATCTCTTTTACTTGTACTGTTGTATGTTAGGAGAATATTAGACATATTATAGAACATAATTAATGTTGAGTAACTGAGGTTGAGTGCTTTTGAACTTGTGTGTTTGGGTGTTTATTTATTTATGTTTATTTATAAAGTTTACTAGGCAACACTAATTAGTTTTTTAATTAAAATATTATTGCACATATAATGAGATAGTAAATATGGTTTTCATTTGATTTGTAGATGATGGAAAAACTAATTAAAATATCTTTCTTTTCTACCATAAAATTTATCCAAACAAAGCTTTCAATAAAATGAAAATTGATTTTTTTATGAAACTTTTGTATATGAAAATGGAATTTTCTACAAAATTTAATACATAATCAATCATAAATGATTGTTGGTATTTAAAATAACATCAAGTTCTATTTTAATAGATATTTAAGTTGAATGTATAATTAAAGCATCATTTTACGTTAAATATTTTATTCATAATTTGTTAACACTAAATATAAGTTTGTTTAGATTTTTATATATTAATTTAATTTTGAATCTTAATATATAACTTATTCTTAGATGGAGAATTATTATTTTTTAATACATACAAGGACCTCATCCCCTGGTTTACAACAAATTACAATATTTCATCTATATGCAGCCATTCTTTCCCCTTTTAACTGTAAATTGTAAGGACAGAATTAGAGAATTTAACTTGTGAGGACTGGAATGAAGGCATAAATGAGAATCCAATGCAAAAGTTGTATTTGCTTCAATACATACATACACACACACACATATATATATATGTAAAATTATTTTCCTATAAAATAAGTCTTACACAACTTTCTATATTAAGGGATTACAAGAAACAATCCTTATTCTTGTATATGTAATGCGCAAAAAAAAAACTCAGCACGATATTATGTAAATTTAGGATCTGTTTGGATATCGCTTATTGTTGAAAACTAAAAACTGAAAACACTGTACTGAAATAATTTTTAAATGTATGAATAGTGCCGTGAGACTCAGTTTTAAATTTAGATTTACGTTTTTTCATACTTGCGGGTTTCATAAACAGTGCACGGGACCTAGCAAAAGAACGCAGACGCGCAAAACTCAAACTCTACTAGTATCCAAACTCACACTTAAACATATTTTTTTAATGATTTTTTTATATATATATATATATACATGCAGATGCAGCGTTATTCAAAAAAAAAAAATTTAAGCACCCTCAAAAAAAAAAAAAAAAAAAATTTAAGTGCTACTGCCAAGTATTATTAGTCTTCGACAAAATTAATGACAGAAATTTAATTGTCAGCTCAGCAGGATTAAATTTTGGAGTTCTGCTCCAGCTGGCAATGCCATAAGGCTATTGTCTATACTGTTTTCCTGAGCATGGGCAAGCACAGTGTCAATATGACCTAGAGTCCTTTTATTTTAGATAAATTGTCCCTTTCTAATTTTGGAAGGAATTTCTATTTTGGGTTATCTAGAATTAAAGATCTTGTTGCTCCAAATCTCACAGGTAAAAAACAAAACTGTTCTTGTCTAATTCTTGTTCACATTCCATTCCAGTTTTGACCCAGGAAAATATTACAGAGAATTTAGAGATTGCCTTCACTTATTTCATATAATGCAGGCTTTTTGGTATTTTGAATGATTTTATACGATCAAAACTCCCTTTCCATACGAATAAGATAGATTTGTCCACTTGGATATAAACACAAGACAGTACCAAACTTTTGTTTTTAGTTTTTTGTTTTTGTTTAAGAATCGACTCGGCCAGCTTTTTGTTTAAACAAAGCAAAATGGCTGGCTTCACATGAATTTACTTCTTACCCTCCAACAATCCTTCATATGTCACCAATATTCGAACCTCTTCATTGCTGTGAGGCAAAGAAAAAAAAAAGAAAAAGAAACCTCTCCAATCTTCATGGCTAATGTTAAAGCCACATTTCTTTTACTCATTCCAAAAATTTCTCTTCTTTTCTCGTTAAATCCAGCAAGGCATATTTTGACTAGATTCTTATTGAATAAAAATTGCTTGTTTCACTATGAGTGTTCTTATTTAATTATGTTCCACCAATACATATCTTTTTTTTTTTTCCTTTTTATAATATAACCAAAGTTTATAGGCAAATAATGTATTATTATAGTTGATGGAACATAAAATGAAAACACTAGGTAGAATAACTATAACTATATAACAGATATTTTTGGGACGTGTCATTGCCCCATTGCTATCCTAGGGCACATTGGAAAAGAAATGTCATCTCAGCCAAAATGGCTTCCAGAAGAAAAAGAAAAGAAAACAAACCAAAAATAAAGGGATTTGGACTACAGTAGTGGAGCAAAAGTTACACAAAAAACCAAAATACCATTGCAAAATGACACTTAAGAATTTACAGAACCATGACACATCTATTACTCACCAACCAGACCCTTATACTAAATCAGCTCCCCCTACCTTAATCAGCACAAACTTGACCTATTCCATCATCTGAAAAAGGACCCATATATGTAAAATCATAGACCAACTAAATTAGACTGACAAAAATCAAAGTAAAAACAGTTTGCAACACAAACAAACAAGCAAGTGATCCAAATTAAGAAATTACATTCACACACACACACACACGAGCTATATATATAGCACACCATGAATAACAAGCTAGCACCATCAGCACCATTAGCACTAGCACTGCATGTCCTGTACTTCAAACATGTTGCGATTTTTCACGACGATATCATACATGTGCATGGACTTGAACTTGTTGAAATCCTTTGGGAGAGAGATGAGGTGGACAGTGGACCTTTTGTGAAACTGTAAGAGGTCAGGGTCGTCGTAATACCTTTCCCAACCAAGTGACAAGAGCTTGCGCTCAAGAGCAGCATAAGATGTAATGACCTCTTTGCTAGGAGAGTGAACTAGCACTTTGCGACGAGAACTTGAGCATTCAGCAGCTGGGTTCTCAACTAGGCGAAGCACACCGTTCTTGAAAACCCAAACACCAGACATACTTTGTGAGAATTGCTAGCTAATTAGAGAGAGAGAGGGGAAGATGGGTGAGAATATATGTGTATGAGCTGTCTCTGTTTTAGTTTGGGGATGGACCAGCAAGGAGGTTGAGTAAGCTATATATATAGGTGAAAGTATGGCATGAATTGAATGCTGAAACCAAAAATTTTACTTTTCATACTGATGAGTTGACAGACTGTGATTGATGCGTAATAAAGTTGTTTCAGTAATAAACATGAAAGTGATGTTTTAATCACAACATGTCATCTTAATAATTTGTTAAAAAGATTGAAAAAAATTTGTATCCTTGATTATATGGGAATGTTTGGGTGTGGGTCTAGGTAATAAGGGGGGCCCTAAGTATACATTGGGGTCATGGTGTTTGGGACACAATTCACTATCTATGTGGGCATAAAAGGATTGAGGGGAATCATGATTCTTTTTTCCAAGTCTTTCAACCCCACCAAGGGAATCTTTGTCTTGTTTGAATAAAAAAACATTAAGATTGAGACTTATTCTATCTACTAGAAAAGAAGCCTACATTTAAGTATAGTGTATTTATGATGTAGTAGTCAAAAAATTTTAAACTACTGATTTTTACCGCTTCATCCGATATTCGTATTTGGGGAATCGACAAAAGGAGTTTGGATGCTGATCATGGAAATATATATGATATGGTATAGTGTCACGCACTACAAATTACTCGTTTTTTTTATTGTCTCTTTATTATAGTTTCTCTTTTATACTTTTAGTTAAGAAATTAAACTTATTCGAAGATGATTTAAAAATTATAATCTTTTGCATGTGGAACATGCATAGTGATATTGAGCTTTACACTACAACATAGGAATGAAGGTTTAATTTAAAATTTAATTGGGAATAATAAAATAAATAAAAAAAGTTGATTAGGGCAATATAGACAGGGAGATATATATATATATATATATATATATATATGCAAATGTGGAGAAGTGAATTGATTAATGGTTTTGCATGGAATACATTTCTTTAAGTAGAAAGTATGGATGCTTATGGAACCGTAAAATATACGTCTTTTTTCCAAAGTTTGTGAAAAAGTTTGGGGAGGTGGGGTGGGACCTTAATTCTCAATTCTAGTTGTTAGAGATGAACCAACTAGGGGCTTCGTAGCGCCGGTTTTTGCCTAACTCTTAGGTTATTTTATTTGATTTTTTTATCATTGATAAAATTAAAGGGCTGTTACCTAATTTTTGACTATCTGCCTCATTTGCCTACAATTTTCTTCTAATGTATTTGCTTAGGGATGAATACAAATTTCTCTACTTAAATTTGAGTGGATAGTATTCCATAACAATTAAAGCATTCAACTCATTACAAAATTTTCTACTTAAAGTGTTTTAAATTAACTATCTTATTATTTTCTTTATGTATAGTGGCAATTGTAAAAAGTTGTGCTGAATTAGAGCTCAACATTACGGGTGTCCAATGGAACTGAGCTGAAACAGATTCGATCAGGCGGCTATGGCAATAGGTGCCTTTAGAACCCAATTTTGGTAAGTCGAGTCTTGGTTTCTTTCCTTTAAAACCTAAGCAAACTGACCTAACCAAAAATCTAAGGAAACTTCGACGAGATCTGCCAAATTAGGCAAAATCTTAGCAAGATCCAGCAAGATCTAGCCAAATTTTGTGAGATTTCCACTAGATCTGGCGAGATCTCAGTCAATCTGTTGAGATATATCTCACTAGATTCAGTAAGATCTCACTGGATTTGGTAAGATTTCCCTCATATCCAGCAAGATCTCACCGAATCTTTGCTATTTTCCGACGGAATCTTGATCACCGCTGCCTCTCCTGGTTTTGACAGAAATTGACTCGACTTGTGAAAGAACCAACTTGATCTGACCCGCTAATTAATGTTACCTATCGACAGCAAGTCCTCTATTCTACCACCCATCAGGATCAAATCGAGTTCAGGTGAAGCCCAAACCCGACCCGAACCAACCCATTGATAGCCTTGCTCAACATGTATGGAGTGACAAACCTGTCAAAATTACTTACTAATGTGGCTATAAATTGTACCTTTTCAAAGTGCATTTAAAAAAATTTCATTTTTTTTTTAAGTATAGTCTTTTCAAACAACCTTATTTAAAAAGGCTAACAAATAAGCTATGCCAAATAGGCACTAAAGTGCTATCTAATTGCATTATAAACTTTATCTTGTAATGGGTTATTTACACCCAACGGTATGTTTTTCTACACTAGTAATTTTGCCATCTAATTTTGTTCTCTTAATTTCTTCTTCTTTTTATCCCTGAAATTCCCCACAGCTTTTGTGTGCAATTATGTTGCTTTTCCAAGGCTAGGGCACGGGGAATGAGGTCATGTTAAGCCCAAAATGTGCTTGTGAGAACATTCTCTAGTATTATAGTACACAACATATGTATATGTTAGTGCACCAATAATTTGCACTTGTCTAATATTGCCTACAGACACATGGCTAATAGGCAATGTATATGGAGGTACTAGCTTGCAAGCGACAACTTGGAATCATAAATGTAAAAGTAGTGGTACATTAATTTCTAGCACCCAACCCAACCATACCAAAGGTGATGGATGTAGTGTGTAGGCCTTAGGACGCACATTCTAGCTTTTCCAGCACTATGGTCTCAATTTTGCTAGATTTTGTAAATTCTTCCTCGTGCCACATGGTCCATATGCAAACTAAAACCGACCAAAAACCAGCATTTCCCTTCTCATGACAATGATTTCCCCACATAAATATCCAACTTGTCAGCTTCTCTAGCTAAGCTAATTCCACTCAATCTCAATTGGACCACACCTTAGAATTCAATTTCCTCCAAAGTTATGTTAGTCTTCCACAGCTAGCTAGCCAGAGAGAGAGATTTTGAAGAATCCAATCTCAAAGAATTCCTTAAGAGCTAGGGTCATTTTCAAGAATGAAAGGAAAACTATATCTTTTTACATTATCTGTCTCAACACCAAAGCTATCTCCTTTTTCTTTTTATTTTGTTTTCTTGCTTTTTATTATTTGTGTTTTTGTTTGATTGTTTGCTCTTTTTTTTGTTTGTTTAATTCAAACGATGAAAAGTCACTTCACAAATTATATTCTATTTTTTGAAGCTGAAATTGAAGGCACCAATAAGATTATAAGACCAAATAATCACGGAAAGAATACTTAAAATTCCTTGATGAGATCATGACCTTGTAGATAATGAGGCAGCATTATTTAATCAGCAAATTTTTTTTCGCCCCCATATGTCAGCCATGTCCACCTCAGAAATCAATATGATTCTAATAAATATCCAAATTCTACAATGAGGTTCTAAGAAACTCAACCTTAGCAACTTTGTACTAATTTATATATTTCATGACTTTATATAAAGTTATTCATGCATGGGAACATTTCCATAGCTCCAATCCAATCACCTTTCTTAACATGCTTTGCTTTAATCCTCTATCACAGTGAGAATCATTTTGTACCTGTCTCCATAACAAATGGAAAGCTCTAACACTCACTACATGTATACAACAAGCCCATGTGCTTGTCCCTAGGCAATGCCAAAATTTAAGTCCTATATTTTTTTTTTAACAACCATTACACTTTGTATCATCTTTTCTTAAATGTTGGACTGTTGGTATCAAAAAAGAAAATCTTTTGTTAAATGTATATGCCTTTCCATTGTAACCTCTTCTTTTAAAAAAAAAAAAGAAAAGGCAAGGACCAATCTCAATCAATAAAATTCTTGAAAGATCTTACGGGTTACACTTACACCTTGATGTCGCTCACGTTATTCATGTGAATTTCAGAGAGCAAATCCACTAAGGATCGAATTTGTGAAGAAGAAATGATTTTGAGAAAGTACAAAGACCTTTTTTTAATTGCTGTATATGCATATATATAGAAAGTATAAAAACTAAGGCATAATCTTTTAAGAGAACAATAGAAAACCAACATTAAAATTGAGGGGGTCCCTAATCTAGTTTATTGCCTTCCCCTTATAAACTCTTTGGTGGAGAACACGATCTTTTTTACAAGGTTAAACTATGAGAATTCCTTCATAATTTTTCATTTTGCAGTAATTTTTTCTCTATAGATTACTTAAGAAACAATGGTATAAGGTATGTTAATTTCTTCCGCTGTTTCTAGTTTATGGCCTTCTCCTTATAAACTCTTTGGTGGAGAACACAATCTTTTTTACAAGGTTAAACTAGGAGAATTCCTTCATAATTTTTCATTTTGTAGTAAGTTTTTCTCTATAGATTACTTAAAAAAAAATGGTATAAGGTATGTTAATTTCTTCCGCTGTTTTAGATTTCTCTTATTTCCAACCATAACAAGGGTTGTAACAGGGCTACATATAAAGTGTTTAATGTGCCAGGAATGTAGCCTATAATATAGGATTAATACATCATTGAGCATTTCTTCTGAACTCAGTCAATATAAAACCAATGGATTCTAATCTGTTTCCTACTAATACTGGCCCAATGGTAATGACTTGAGTATTAACCATTCATTTCAAAGCTGCTAGGTGGGACTTGAGGACGCGATGCCTTGATCTCTTCTAAAGGAGAGGCAACTATATATCAGAAGGCCAAAAGCTCAATGGAATATGCAATCAACATTGTTTACAATTAAAATGGAATTTTCCTTTTTCCCCCATAAAGTAAGTTTTCCAAATGATCATCTATTGTAATTTAGATTTTAGTATCTGTTATTTAAATTTCTGATGGCCCCTGGTGTTTATATGAATTTATTCTCCATTAGAGCACTATAGTAATACAAAAACAATCATTGGGTTTCATTAAAGTTGAGTAATTCTTAATGGCGATTGTGAATAGATAGATGGGACTTTTTCTTCTAGAGAGAACTAGATAACTTTGCTATTAAAGGGAATAATACAGAACCATTTGCTTATATATTGTTAGGTTTATGCCTAACTTTGATTAAAAAATGGATGGAATGAGGCCATTTACATTGATTATGAGAATAAAGCACTAAACATTTGGAATGTAGGATCAGTTCCCTCAAGAAAAATAAATCAAAGGGGGGGAATTTTATCATCGTATTCCATCATTTCTTGAAAAGGACATGATTATTGTCTTCTAGTTAAAACCAGAAGTTAAGAATTTGTGGACACTTCCATTTTTTCGTTTGCATGGAGATGGAGTGTGACGTTTTTGTCTTGGAGGATAATTTCTTTGTTACTTATTCAAAGCACCAAATAAGTATGTCTATGTGCTTCCCACGCTCAAAGTTCTTATGCAAAGAATCCAAATTATGTGAAAGTCTATCTATATTCTTGACTAATAATAGTTATTACTGCTAGCTTCTTCACAGGGGAAAAACACACAAGCAGTTATTTGATTTAGTGTGAAGTTGATAAAAAAAAAAGGAGTTATTTGTGGGGAAGATGGATGAAAGTTAATTAATAAAAAATTATGCAAAACTGTAGTTGATTTAATGTTCTTGAATTTTATTGTATCTAATAAAAAAAATTCTTGATTCTTGATTTTTTATATTTTATATTTTTGTTATTTTACTTTTTAACATAATTGTTTAATTTTCTTTTGATATTGCAAGAACATTTAAGTACGGATATGTCTGAAAAATCAGAAGACAAGATCAAACCTAGCTACTCTCTTTATGGTAGTAGAGATTATAGGAAATATTCTGCTCATTTCATAAAAAATATAAGCCTTTAAGTTAACTACAGGAGGTAGGTGTGTTCTATTTCTGGTGTTCCAAACCCATTTTCTTGTGCTTTACATTTTCCCCTACCTTTGTACTTTTACTCAGTTGTACTTGTAGGTAATCTCATGCCATAATACATTAAAAATAAAGAAAGTGATATAAAAAATATAGATGACTTCTTTTTTCCCTTTCTGCTAACGAAGGTGTTCAGAACTCTTCGAATACTTGACTATTCTCTCGGATATGAATAAGAGTGTCAAGAACTCTTTGAATACTTGATTATTCTCTTGAATATACATGATCTCTTGTCTCACCATATTGGATAGTTAAAAATTCAATTCACAATTTCTTAACTTAACTGCTTTAGTTTGTTTGGTACAATGGGCAATTAATCAATAACCAACCTAATATTGTGCTTCATCTAACTAATGTAACGCTCCCTTTACTCTCTTGGATCGTCCATTTGGGCCCAAGTCTGTATACTAGCTGATGATAGGTTGAGATTCATTACATATGTGGCTTGAATCTAGGCTCTAATGGACCACTGCCCACCATTGAATTGGGTTTCTTTGATACTAAACATGAATGTCGTAAATGAAGGGCCCACTTTTCATAACTTATTATATTCTTTAACTATATTGTGCGAACCAAGATATGTAAAGCGCATCTGGTGTAGTGGTATCATAGTACCCTCCCACGGTACTGACCAGGGTTCGATTCCCTGGATGCGCATTTTGAAAAGTTTTCTCCTCTCAAGGTTTTGGAACTCTGCTTCTCCATTGTCGAAGCACCAATTTTTTTTTTTTTTGAAGCACCTTTTTTCTGTCTCATGCTCATATCACATGTTGTGGGCTAGTTATAAAGATATATGTTGGTTTTTATATAGGTGGAAAATCGATCCAAAACTGTCCCCATTTTATGTTGCTTAATTGATTTTGTAAAAATGAGTCTTAACCCATCAATTGATCCCATCGGAAAAGAACTTGTGAACCTATTGGAACTTAAAAAGAAATAAGTTAAATTACACCGTCTCTTAAGGTTTTTATAAGTGAAATGGATAAGTTCATGTCATCTTTTGATATTTTAAGAAATGACAATCCTCCAAACGTTTTAAGAAATGACACTTCTTTTGAGTTTTTATAAATTAAACAGATAAATTCATACTTTCTAACATTGTTACTTCCTTAATGGAATATGATTTTTTTTTTTTTTAAAAAAATTGTTCCTACACATTTATACAAATCTAGTGAGAAAAGTGTCATTCATCCACAAACCTTAAGGGAGATTATCATGTCTCCATAATTTGGGTAAGAATCTTTTTTAAGATTGAAATAATTGTTTGAAAAATGACAGTTTAACTAAATATTGAGTTAATTATTACATTTAGACAAACCTTAAGAAGTGAAGTGTCATTTCTTAAAAACATTAGGAGAATGTCATTTTGTAAAGTCTCTAAGAAGATCGGTGTAATTTGCTTTTTTACCCACGCAAATTCTAATTTACAAAACTTTAGAGCCACTTTTGGTAAATTTTCTGGCTTTAATAATAGAAAACTGTGAGACCCACCAAACCCATGTTTCTCTAAAAACTGTTTTTCGAGAACTCTCGCCTCTTTCACCAAACATAACAGTTTTGTGAAAACCATCTTGAGCTGTTTTCATTTTACAGTTTTCCAGTTTTTAGTGGCATTTTTGCAATAAATTAACGTGGTCTTTTTTATTCAATTTTTCTCTTTTTAAAAACTGTTTTTTGAAAACAATTTCTCAATACACTAAAAAAATAAGCTTTGGAAACACAAAATAGAGAACAGGATCCAAAGATGCCCTTAATTTTCCCTTTTCTTGAAGAGGATGGAGGAGGGTGTTTCAGTTACTGTCTGTACAGTGATTTTAAATGCTAATTGGCAAGCAATTTCATCTTGCATTGCGTGGATTAGCATATACAAGTGTATTCATTTGCATTGACCAATAATGCTACAAATTAATATGTCAAAATTCCATTCCATTTCTTTTTATTTCAACCAAAAAAGGAGTTATTACTTAATATCAAGATGCTGGGCAAATTCTATAGAACTGAAGCATTTTCCATTTGCATATAACGAGTGCAAGTCACAAGGATTGCATTTTTACTTGATTTTGTGCATCGTTTGATGTCTTTGAAAAAGCAAAAATCTAACTTATCCGGAAAAAAAAAAAAAGAACATTTACAAACACTATTATATAGGTTTGAAAATCTAGTGCAGCAGTGATCAAACATTAAATTTTGTAGATTTCTTATTGCATCACATAACAAGGTGTATATCCATATCAACAATTCATCTGAGTGAAACATCATTAGACATGTTACTATGAAATTGGAGCCAATAATATAAAACAATACTTAATAAGATCCTCTGCATCAATTGTGCTAATTACTGGACAAGTATAAAACACTTTGATTCAAATTTCTGTACAACACTGAATGTGACTCTTTTCTGAATGTTAATGCCACATGCATGTGACAATCAACAGCTCAACTTGCATTCTTGCTGATGCAAACTTGCAATACATGCTTGTAAGTAATTCATCTAGTGAGAAAATTACAATTTGGCATGGATTCCCAAATTGCAATATCAAAGATTGGCACACACAAGTAAATAAAAATAAACATTCGTGCAAACTGGTAATTTGACACCAGCTAAATGGACAAATGACTTGCTAGGAAGAAATTTAGCTATAATCAAATCAGAACGTGCAAAGTTCTAATTCTTCATTTCAGGTTTAAACAAATATTTTCCATCCCCTAAGCCAACTAAAATATGAGATCAAAAACTCCCTCCTATATTAAGAGAAACCTTAACGCTCTACTGAACTTAAAGACAATATGGTCTGAATACCAATGCATTCATAAAATCATTTTCATGATTAAAAAATCTGGATAACAATCAATTCTATGGAATACCATATTTCACAATTCAAAATGCGAAAAAAGTGATGAAAAGGAAAATCAAACAAGTGAGTATAGCCTAATTATACTTGTACACAAATCAGAACTAATGGGATTGAATCAAATATCAACAGCTTCTGAATACAAGTGACAGAAACAGGATATATCATAAATCATGTATGGGCAGAAATACTGTTATAGTGGAGATCACATGAGACCAAGTTTGACAAGGATGAAAAACTGTCCTATAAGACCCTAATATACATGCAAAGCATGTTGCTAAGGTGTGCCAGAACACATTATTTGGAAAAAAGATTTAGTCAAGCTGAAGAATAAGCTATGGTTCTACTGGGTTGTGGACCCAGGGTACACAGTTTTCTAGCTTTTGATGGGCCAATTGAAGCACACAACCTGTGTACTTAGTGGTGATCCTTTTATTCTCTTAATAAAATTATACTTATCAAAAAATTATTTTGATAATGGATATGACTGTGGAGTCCAGATGTAGCTCGAATAATGATTAGAGCATTAAATCGGGCAACGATGGACACCTTCAAGAGATGTTAATCAGATAAATGGGAAACCCATCCATCAGATCCTTTTCTCCATCTTTCTATTCCAGACATGTAACAGTCCCTACCATAATGACCAAGATAGACACTTGACTATGTCTGGATGACTAATCAAACTATAAGCTCCAATATAAATATTGCACTTATGGAGACTGCCAATTATAATCAGTTGCACTACCTGCATTAAATTCCTTCATGTCCTACTCTATTTTTGGGGCTCAAAGACACAACCTTGATCTAGGAAAAACATATATCTTTAATGTAGTACTCTAAAACTTACCAGAAAAAGCACTAAAGCTACAGAAGCCCAATATTTAAGTTGAATCTCAAGTTTAAACTACAGCATCCTTCAACATATGGCTTGTGACAGTTTATACATTATATGATCAGATAGAGCCAATGGTGCAGTCCGTGGTATATTATCCTCAATTTCTTTTATCTTCTAAAGCACAATCACTTTATCATCCAATGGTGAAAATCAATATCCAAATGGGATGTGCCAAATATCAGAAGTCATAAAAAAATTAATTTGTTTCATGATTGTGGCTACAATAACAACAAGTGGAAAGCCTTTATGCCAAATGAACTTGAAATGTGTATACAGAGACTGAACTAATCAGAAGAAAATTTGGAGAAAGCTTTTGAAAGTAGGAATCAACATTTCCAATGTATAAAAGGCAAATCAAACTAATGAGTATAGTCTAATTATACTTGTATACAAGTCAGAAGTGATGATATTGAACTAAAAACCAGCAGTCACTGAACCAACAAGTGATATAAAGAGGAGAAATCATAAATCATATCTGATCAATATAAGTATTGAACTGGAAATCACATGACACCAGATTTGACAAAGATGAAAACTTTGTCCTACATGACCTCATATACATGCAAAGCATGTTAATTAAGTGTCATTAAGTCAATTTGAAGAATAAGCTGGGTCCTAAGGGACCTTGGACCCTGAATACATAGTAATCTAGATTGTGGCAGGCCATTTATGACACGGTCTTTTAAACTTGTATTAGTCTAGTAGTTGAAAATAAATATAGAATGTGGAGTCCAGATGTAGCTCGAATAATAACTAGAGCATAAAATCGGGCAACGATGGACTCCTTCCAAAGATATTAATCAGATAAATGGGAAACCCATCCATCAGATCTTCTCTCCATCTTTCTTTCCCAGACATGTAACAGTCCCTATCATGATGACTGTGATAGAGACTTGACTATGTCTGGATGACTAATTATGCAGTAGAACCAAAAATAGATAGTGCACAAAGGAGAAAAAGAAACAAATATTCTTAGGGAGATGGCCATTAATAAGCAGTTTCAATTCCTGCATTGAAAAGCCCTTGATGTATGTCTCACTTACCTAAGGCTCAAAGACACTGCCTTTAATGAGTATGGAAATTGTCTCGATCTTTATGTAACATTAGTTGGGATGTGGAGTCCAGATGTAGCTCGAATAATAACTAGAGCATAGAATCGGGCAACGATGGACACCTTCCAGAGATATTAATCAAATAAATGGGAAACCCATCCGTCAAATATTTTCTCTCCATCTTTCTTTCCCAGACATGTAACAGCCCCTATCATAATGGCTGTGATAGTGACTTGACTATGTCTGGATGACTAATTATGCAGTAAGAACCAATAATAGATAGTGCACAAAGGAGAAAAAGAAACAAATGTTCCTAGGGAGATAGCCTTTAATATGCAGTTTCAATTCCTGCATTGGATAGCTCTTCGTATATTACTCAATTACCTAAGGCTCAAAGACACAGCCTTTAATGAGCATGGAAATTGTCTGAGTCTCTAGGTAAAATTAATTGGGATGTGGAGTCCAGATGTAGCTCGAATAATAACTAGAGCATAAAATCGGGCAACGATGGACTCCTTCCAAAGATATTAATCAGATAAATGGGAAACCCATCCATCAGATATTTTCTCTCCATCTTTCTTTCCCAGACATGTAACAGTCCCTATCATGATGACTGTGATAGAGACTTGACTATGTCTGGATGACTAATTATGCAGTAAGAACCAATAATACAAAGTGCACAAAGGAGAAAAAGAAACAAATATTCTTAGGGAGATGGCCATTAATAAGCAGTTTCAATTCCTGCATTGGAAAGCCCTTCATGCATTTCTCACTTACCTAAGGCTCAAAGACACTGCCTTTAATGAGTATGGAAATTGTCTCGGTCCT